>QRFJ01002851.1:0-348711 GCA_006176705.1 Cocos nucifera | reverse complement strand
TCCTTTTATAGCGGAGCTTAGTTGATGGTGACGGCTGTGCCGTCTGGCAGAGAGTCGTCGGGCAGCATGGAGTTCGGTACGGAGAGGAAGGCGTCGTCCGGTGGATCGTGGGAGCCATACTGGCGAGTCGTGGGCCGCATGGAGTCCGGTACGGAGAGGACGGCGTCGTCCGGTGGATCGTGGGAGCCATACTGGCGAGTCGTGGGCCGCATGGAGTCCGATACGGAGAGGAAGGCGCCGTCCGGTCTTGCTGCAGGCGACAGTTCGTCCGGAGGAGTTCGGACTTGTAACAGAGTTCGGCCGAAGGGGAAGCTGGGGGAGTTCGTCTGGCTGAAGGGTCGGCCATCTGTAGAGTTCGGCCTCGGGACGGTTGCCGAGGAGTTCGACCGCTGAGAGGCCCGAAGAAGCTCGGCTGGCCAGTTGAAGGACTTCGGTTGCTAGTTGGTTCGGCCAGGGCTCGCTGAGGAGTTCGGTCGCCTAGGGTCGGTCCGAAGGGGTCCGGCCACTTGGGCTCGCCTGAAGTCGGTCCGAGTTCGGCCGTGGGGTCCGAAGGAGTTCGCTCGCTGGGGTCGTGGGGTCCGAATGGGTGGGCTCGCCTGGGGTCGGTCCGAAGGAGTTCGGCCGTGGGAAGTCCGAGAGTTCGGCTGAAGGGAAAACCCGGGAGGAGCTCGGATGGCCGAACGGGTTCGTCTGGGAGGAGTCCGTCTCCCGAAGGAAGTCCTGCCGGCTTGGAGTCCAAGGAGCTCGGCCGTCAGGAAGTTCGACTGGCGGTGGGAGTTCGGCCCGGAGCCTGGCGCTGGGGAGTTCGGCCTCTAGGCAGTTCGACTGTGGTAGGGGCTCGGCCTGGCGCCTGGCGCTAAAGCTCTTCAGCGGCTACTGATTGCATTGGGCCGAGCATCGGGCCGGGCTTCGGCAGGAGCGGGATTTATCCCCAACAGTAGCCCCCCACTCCCGAGTTCAAAAATTGAAGGAAGGGAGTACCAAAACAGGCGACTGCCGAAGTCTTCTTCCAGGCTCCGCATTGGTTGCAGCTGAAGCTCGGGGGAGGTCTCATCTCCAGCCAATATTGACGCTGAAGTTGAGCTGAGGCTTGGGGGAGACCTCATCTCCAGTCGATGTTTGGAGTTGAAATGGAACTCGTTTCCAGCTAAAGTCGATGAAGCTGATGTTGAAGCCGAAGTAAATCTCGCCCCTCCTACGGTCGAGGTCGGATTTGAGCTCCTCGGGGGCGACATTGTCTTCATCAGCTGAAGTTCGACTCGAGGGAGACCTCCTCTCTTGCAGTCAAGGTTATGATCGCTTGGGGGAGATCCCTCTCCGCTGATGCTGACACCGAAGTTGAAGCTGAGGTCCGAAGGAGACCTCGTCTTCTGTAGTGAAGCTTGCCGTAGACTCTGGGCTAGGCCTTGAACCTTGCTCACGTTAGGACGAGTTCTCCTCTTGTTCCAACGGGCTGTGGGGGCACATCCGGCGCTCGAGCTTCCCCCCCATCCCGTCCTTCGTGAACGGGGTCTTCGACTTTGACGAGGTTCTCCTCCTGTTCCTAACCGAGGCTGTTCACGGTCGCTCATGAGAGATCTTATCTCTAGCCGAGGTTGTCAACGTCCTCGGGAGAGATCTATCTCTAGCCGAGGTTGATGTGCCCGTCGGGGGAGATCTTATCTCCTGCGGCCGGCTTCTTCGGGGGAGACTTATCTCCTGCAGCGAGGTGCGCGCACGCTAGGACGAGGTTCTCCTCCTGTTCCTACCGAGGTTGTTCACGGTCACATCGGGACCGAGTCCTCTCTATCTCCTAGCCGAGGCCTTCGACTTTGCTCGCGTTAGGACGAGGTTCTCCTCCTGTTCCTAACCGAGGCTGTGGGGGCACATCGGGACCGAGATCCTTATCTCTAGCCCAGGTTGTCAACGGTCGCTCGTGGAGAGATCTTATCTTAGCCGAGGTTGATGCTCGCGTTAGGACGAGGTTCTCCTCCTGTTCCTAACCGAGGTTGTTCCGGCTGTCGGGGGCACATCTCTAGGACCGTCAACGTCCTCGGGAGAGATCTTATCTCCCCCCAGGTTGTCCCGTCGCTCGGTGAACGGGGCTTATCTTCGACTTTGCTCACGCTAGGACGAGGTTCTCCTCCTGTTCCTAGCCGAGGCTGTCACGGGGGCACATGAGGACCGTCGTCCTAGCCGAGGCTTCTCAACCCCCATCCCGTCCTTTCTGGACGGGGCCTTTGACTTTGCTCACGCTAGGACGAGGTTCTCCTCCTGTTCCTAACCGAGGCTGTGGGGGCACATGAGGACCGTCGTCCTCGCTTCTCCCCCAGGTTGTCCCGTCCTTTGTGGACGGGGCTTATCTTAGCCGACTTTGCTCACGCTAGGACGAGGTTCTCCTCCTGTTCCTAAGCCGAGGCTGTGGGGGCACATGAGGACCGTCGTCTCGCTTCTCCCCCCAGGTTCCCGTCCTTCGGGTGAACGGGGTCTTCGACTTTGCTCGCGCTAGGACGAGGTTCTCCTCCTGTTCCTAAGCCGGCTGTGGGGGCACATGAGGACCGTCGTCCTCGGGAGAGCTTCTCCCCCCATCCCGTCCTTCGTGGACGGGGCCTTCGACTTTGCTCACGCTAGGACGAGGTTCTCCTCCTGTTCCTAGCCGGCTGTGGGGGCACATGAGGACCGTCGTCCTCGCTTCTCCCCCCATCCCGTCCTTTGTGGACGGGGCCTTCGACTTTGCTCACGCTAGGACGAGGTTTCTCCTCCTGTTCCTAACGCGGCTGACTGCTTCTTTCCTGTCATCGCATAGTTCGGCAGAAATGATTTTATTGAGGGAAACTACTGGTAGTACATTCTCAGGTTTTCTGAGTTCCAAGGTCGGGGAAGCGCTAGTCCTCCGAGCTCCTTTAGGCGATAGGTTCCAGGTCGGATGACCTCTACCACTTCGTACGGACCTTCCCAATTTGGGACGAGCTTCCCTTGACTCTGGGGCTGAGAGACGGCTGCTCGTCGGAGCACTAAGTCCCCAACTCTGAACGCCTTGCTTTTGACTCTGGAATTGTAATACCGAGCCACCTTCCGTTGGTAGGTGGCCATCCGGATGCGGGCTGCCTTCCCTTTTTTTCTTCTAGAAGGTCGAGGTTGGCTCTGAGGTCCTGGGGGTTGAGTTGCTCGTTGAAGCCCACGATTCGAGCAGACGGGAAGTTTGAGCTCGATCGGGATGACTGCCTCGGTGCCGAAGGCCAAGGCGAAGGGTGTCTCGCCGGTCGGTACCCTCTGCGTTGTTCGGTATGCCCAGAGGACGTGGTAGAGTTCGTCTGCCCAGGCCCCTTTTGCCCTGTCGAGCCTCGTCTTGAGGCCTTGCAGCAGGGTCCGATTGGTCACTTCGGCTTCCCCATTGGCTTGCGGATGAGCCACCGATGTGAAGTGGTGGGAGACGTTTAGTCCTTCGCAGAACTCGGCAAACCGGGCTCCAGCGAACTGTCGCCCATTATCGGTTATGAGGGCTCGGGGCAGACCGAACCGGCAGATCAGCGTCTTCCAGACGAAGTCCTGCACCTTGGCCTCGGTGATCTTCGCTAGTGGTTCCGCCTCGACCCACTTGGTAAAGTAGTCGATCGCGACCAGGAGGAACTTCCGTTGTCCGGACGCCGTTGGGAAGGGGCCGAGGATGTCCATCCCCCACTGCGCGAAGGGCCAGGGTGCAGTGAGCGGAGTGAGTTCGGATGCCGGCTGCCTTTGCACGCTGGCGTTCTTCTGGCAGCGGTCACATCTCTTCACGTATTCCGTGGAATCACGAAGTAGGGTTGGCCAGTAGTACCCTTGCCGAAGTAGTCTTTGCGATAGGGATCTGGCTCCCGCGTGACTTCCGCAGAGTCCTTCGTGGACATCCTGTAGCGCGATGCAGGCCTCAGAGGGTCGGAGGCACCTCAGCAACGGGAGGGAGTACGACCTTTTATATAACCTGCCCTCGTACAAGACGTAGCGGGAGGCTTGACTCCTGAGCTTCCGAGCTTCTCTCCGGTCGTGAGGGAGGACCCCTTCTTCGAGGTAGGCGATCAGCGGATCGATCCAGCTGGGCTCGAAGTCCGTCGCAGGACGGCCTGAGGTTCCTCGGTGGTCGGGCACTTCAGAGTTTCCAGAAACACTTCTTTTGGTAGTTCGGCCGGGGCAGAGGTGGCCAACTTGGAGAGGAGGTCGGCCCTTGTATTCCCGGTCCTTGGGATGTGCCGAATGTCGAAGCTGTCGAAGGCTGGTATTAAGTTCTTCACCTTCCCGAGGTACATCACCATGCTTTCCTCCCGCGCCTCGTAGCTGCCGCCGACCTGACCGACCACCAACTGGGAGTCGCTATAGACTTGAAGCCGACCCACCTTCAATTCCCTGGCTATCTGCAGCCCGGCTATCAGCGCTTCATACTCGGCCCCATTGTTGGTTGTGGGAAACTCGAAGCGCAATGCGTACTCGGTGACGATCCCCTCGGGGCTAACCAGGACCAGCCCTGCGCCGGCCCCGCTAGAGTTGGATGAGCCATCCACATGCAGAACCCAGGCGCCTTCAAGAAGGTCGGCCCTTTCTTCAGGGAAGCTCGACCGCCACAGCTCGGCTTCGTTGGGGCCTGGTCTCCCTCCGATGATAGTCTCGCTTGATTCAAGTTCGGCTTCAACTGGTGCGGTGCATTCCAGCACGAAGTCCGCCAGTATCTGAGCCTTGATCGATGGCCTGGGCCGGTAATTGATGTCGAACTCCGTGAGCTCGATCGCCCATTTGGCGATTCTTCCTGAAGCGTCTGCTCGGTGGAGGACGGCTCTTATTGGTTGGTCCGTGAGGACCGTTATGGTATGCTCCTGAAAGTAAGGTCGGAGCCTCCTGGCTGCGATCAGAAGACAGTAAATTAGTTTTTCTAACTTGGAGTACCTGGTCTCCGCGTCCCTCAAGGCTCGGCTCACGTAGTAGACTGGTTGTTGCGCCTTCGCATCTTCCCTGACCAGGACAGCCGCCAGGGCCATTGGAGAGACAGCTAGGTATAGGAGCAGCCCTTCTCCAGGTTCGGGCTTTGCCAGCAGTGGGGGTGCGCCGAGGTAGTTTTTGAGCTCCTCGAATGCCTGTTTGCACTCCGCTGTCCAGCAAAAATCTTTCGATCGCCTGAGGACCTGGAAGAAGGGCAGGCACCGCTCGGCCGACCTCGAGACAAAGCGGTTCAGGGACGCCACCTTCCCAGCCAGGCGCTGAACTTCCTTAATTGTTTTCGGGGCAGTCATCTCCTGGATGGCTCGGATTTTCTCGGGATTTGCCTCGATTCCGCGTCTCGACACCATGAATCCTAGGAATTTTCCGGAGGTCACGCCGAAGGCGCATTTGGTCGGGTTCAACTTCATCTTGTGCCTCCTAAGCGCACCGAAAGTTTCTTCAAGGTCGGCGAGGTGGTCTGTCGAGGCTCGGCTTTTGACTAGCATGTCGTCCACGTACACCTCCATGTTGCGGCCGATCTGCCCCTTGAAGACCTTATTGACCAAGCGCTGGTAGGTGGCTCCTGCATTCTTGAGTCCGAAAGGCATGACCCTGTAACAATAGAGACCTCGGTCAGTAATAAAGGTGGTCTTTTCTTCATCCTCGGGCGCCATGCGTATCTGGTTATAACCAGAAAATGCGTCCATAAAAGTGAGGAGCTCGTGGCCCGAGGTTGCGTCCACCAGCTGATCGATCCTCGGCAGGGGGTAGCTGTCCTTTGGGCAGGCTTTGTTCAGCTTCTTGAAGTCGACGCACATCCTCCATTTGTTGTTTGCTTTTTTGACGAGGACCACGTTCGAGACCCAGGTCGGATAGTTGACCTCCCGGATGAGTCCAGCTTCAAGGAGCTTATCCACTTCTTCGGCTACCGCCTTCTGTCTCTCTGGGGCTTGGCGGCGTAACTTTTCTCTGACGGGTCGGTGCCTTGGGTCGATGGCCAGCCGATGTTCTATGACATCGGCGTCGATCCCTGGTACATCCGCTGGGGCCCAGGCGAAGACGTCTGCATTCCTTCTGAGGAAAGCGACGAGCTGTCTCCCTTGAACCTCGGCCGCCTAGGTTGGAGCCGATCCGCACCTCATGCCCCGGGTCTCCATCGTGTAAGGACACAGGGACGAGGTCTTCCGCAGGTTCGCCCCGTTCTTCAGTGAGGTCGTCGCGGACGTCCAGTCCATCAACAAGGTAAGGGTCGGGCCGGTCTCCCCTCGCGCAGGGCGATTGAGTAGCAGTACTTTGCCAGGGCTTGGTCTCCTCTGACCTTCGCCGACTCCGTGGCTCGTCGGGAATTTCATCTTTAAGTAGTAGGTTGACACTACCGCCCGTAGCGCGTTTAAGGCCTGGTCGCCCAAGGATTGCATTATAGGCGGACGGGGTCCTTCACGACAAAAAAGTCGATCCGCGCCTTGGCCAATTTTGGGGATTGGCCCGCCGTCACCGCCAAAGTCACCATGCCTTCGACCGGAACGGCGTGTCCGGCAAATCCTACCAGGGGGGAATTTACAGGTCCTAAGCGGGTGTCAGGTAGGGACATTTTTCAAGAAGGCATCGTAAAACAATATGTCCGCCGAACTTCCATTATCCACCAAAACGCGGCGTACATCATAATCAGCGACGTTTAAAGAGATTACAACCGCATCGTTATGCGGAAATCTGATCCCCTGGGCGTCTGCCTCGGTGAAGGTCACGGGCTCCGAGGTCCTCTGCCTCTTTCGCCGATCCCTCGGATTCGTCGGTCTTTCCCCGCTGCGGTCCTCCCGAGACGGTGTTAATGACGCCGAGAGGCGGCCGATCCTCCTGCCGATCCTCCCCATTCGGCGGCAACATTCTCGGCCGATCTTCCCGCTCTTTAGGTTGTCTTTGCAGGAATCGGCCAAGCCTGCCCCGCCGGACCAGCTCCTCGATTTCGTCCTGGAGCTGGATGCACTCCTCGGTATCGTGACCGTGGTCACGGTGGTAAAGGCAGAACTTGTTGGGGGTTGCGTCTTCTGGGATGGGAAGCGCATTCTCTCCGGCTCCGGAAGTCGTCCCTTGATCTCCAGCAGCACTTGAGCCTTCGGGGCGTTGAGGGGGGCGTAGCTGTGAAAACGCCGCCGGAGGGGAGAACCTTGGCGCGGAGACGAACCTCGTCGCGGGGGAGAACCTCGGCGCCGGGGGGAACTTCGGCGCCGGAACTTCGGCGTCGGGGGGGACTTCGGTGTGCCCTTCCGTCGGTGGCTTCCCGCCCCCGAGCCTGAGGTGGAGTCCGGGCTCGCCCGCGACCAGGGGGAGTTCGGGAGCGCGGCCAAGCTTCGGTGCGCTTTCTTTCTTCGGCGGGCCTTCCCGCTCTGCCTACTCGTCGCTTGTCGCGAGCTTCATTATCCTTGGCCTCAAAAGCCTCCTCTGCCCGGGCATAGCTTTCGCCCGAGCTAGCATGTCAGCGAAATTCCCTGGGATATTTCTTTTCCAGGGAGAACAACAGGTCGTTCTTCTGAAGGCCGCCCTTGAGGGCGGCCATAGCAACTGATTGGTCCAGGTTCCGGACTTCCAGCGCGGCAGCGTTGAACCGGGTGACGTAAGCCCGGATGGGTTCCCCCTCTTTTTGCCTGATGGCCAACAAGGAATCCGAGCCTCTGCGCGGCCGTTTGCTGCTGACAAAGTGGGCCGCGAATTGTTGACTCATTTGGTCAAACGATAGGATGGTGCCCGGCTTAAGCGCCGAGTACCAATTCCTGGCCGCTCCTTTGAGGGTAGAAGGGAAAGCCCGACACAAAGATGGCATCAGGCGCGCCATGGAGCAACATCGTCGTCCTGAAGGCCTCCAAATGGTCGACCGGGTCAGTGGTCCCATCGTAGCTTTCAAAATGCGGGAGCTTGAAGTTCGGTGGTACCTGTTCCTGCATAATTTTCTGTGAGAAGGGAGGATCAGTGCAAATATCGTTACCGCGGGAGGAAGGAGTATGACGAAGTTCTTCTATGCGCCGTCCCATCTCCAATGAGCCTTTGGTCCAGGAAATCTTCGCGATCCTTAATCCCTCAAGGTCTTCTCGCGGAAGGGGTGCGAAGCTTCTCCCTGGGTTGAGCCGCGGTCCGAGCAGGGGCTCTTTGCCGGCTGCCCTTCTCTCCCGAGGGCCGGAGGTTGGGTAGCCCACATCGGTCGCTCCTGGACTGGGTTCCCGGGCTCCGGGGAACCCCGCGCCGGTCGAGTGGGCGCTGGACCTCGCGAATGCGTGGCTTGCACTGCCTGCACCGCCTCCGTAAGATCGCGGACCTGCTGGGCAAGCAGGTCGAACCGCTCCGCATCTACCGTGAGTACGGAGCGGGCCCACGTCGCCGGGGCCGGAGTGGGAGCGGACGGACCCGAACGGGATCGGGCCGCGGAGGCTGCCGACCTCCGGGTCGAGGTTCTTCTGGGGGGCATTTTTCTTTCAGAAAAGGAATACTGAAGAGGGAGGAGAGAGATCCGGAACAGGGGAGGGAAATCATCGCCGGGCACTCCTTTAAGAACAAGGAAACCTCGAAGGTTCAATCCCTCCTTCCCACAGACGGCGCCAATCTGTTGGTGCAGAAATCCGTCGCCGCCGGAGGTCGCCGCAATCGAGGCCGCTGGGCGCCGCCGGGGACCTGCAAAACGAAGTCCCGTCCGGAACCGGTGGGGTGGTGGCTCCGGCAGGACCCTCCGACGGTCAAGTTAGTTTCCGACCAACAGTAATGGAGTGCTCGGAATGAGTTCCGGAGCTTAGAGATGTGAGGAGGAGAGCTTAGAGAGTCGAGAGTTCAGAGAGCTTAGCCTTAGTATGTCGGGAGGGGTCCTTTTATAGCGGAGCTTAGTTGATGGTGACGGCTGTGCCGTCTGGCAGAGAGTCGTCGGGCAGCATGGAGTTTGGTACGGAGAGGAAGGCGTCATCCGGTAGATCGTGGGAGCCATACCGGCGAGTCGTGGGCCGCATGGAGTCCGGTACGGAGAGGAAGGCGTCGTCCGGTAGATCGTGGGAGCCATACCGGCGAGTCATCGTGGGGCCATACCGGCGAGTCGTGGGAGCCATACCGGCGAGTCGTCGTGGGGCCATACCGGCGAGTCGTGGGCCGCATGGAGTCCGGTACGGGGAGGAAGGCGTCGTCCGGTAGATCGTGGGAGCCATACCGGCGAGCCGTGGGCCGCACGGAGTCCGGTACGGAGAGGAAGGCGCCGTCCGGTCTTGCTGCAGGCGACGGTTCGTCCAATGGAGTTCGGACTTGTAACAGAGTTCGGCCGAGGGGGAAGCTGGGGGAGTTCGTCTGGCTGAAGGGTCGGCCATCTGTAGAGTTCGGCCGCGGGACGGTTGCCGAGGAGTTCGACCGCTGAGAGGCCCGAAGAAGCTCGGCTGGCCAGTTGAAGGACTTCGGTTGCTAGTTGGTTCGGCCAGGGCTCGCTGAGGAGTTCGGTCGCCTAGGGTCGGTCCGAAGGGGTTCGGCCACTTGGGCTCGCCTGAAGTCGGTCCGAAGGAGTTCGGCCGTGGGGTCGCCGTCGGTCCGAAGGAGTTCGGCTGCATGGGCTCGCCTGGGGTCGGTCCGAAGGAGTTCGGCCATGGGAAGTCCGAAGGAGTTCGGCTGCATGGGCTCGCCTGGGGTCGGTCCGAAGGAGCTCGGCCGTGGGAAGTCCGAAGGAGTTCGGCTGTGGGCAGTCCGAAGGAGTTCGGCCAGGGTTCGCTGATTCGGCCTCTAGGCAGTTCGGCCCGGACCTTGGTGCAGGGGAGTTCGGCCTCTAGGCAGTTCGGCCGTGGGGAGTCCGAAGGAGTTCGGCCAGGGTTCGCTGATTCGGCCTCTAGGCAGTTCGGCCGTGTTAGGGGCTCGGCCTGGCGCCTGGCACTGAAGCTCTTCAGCGGCTACTGGTTACATTGGGCTGAGCGTTGGGCCGAGCTTCGACAGGAGCGGGATTTATCCCCAACAAGTCCCATGGCATACAAGTTCTAGAGCCTCCCCTAATGGTCCCATGTAAACTCTCCACCTTTAAATGATAGAGATAATTCAGAGAAACAAAGTAATCACCAAAAGTCTCAAAGGAGGACCTGTAAGCTTCCATAAGAGTACACTTCTTTTCCTAGTTATGCTAACTTTTTCCCTTAGAATAAGTTAGTCCAGATTTTGCATATTAGCCTAGCCTTTCTTTTCCTTTTCGAGATTTTAGGGGACAGCAAAGTGTTCTAGTACCTCCATTCCTTGCAAAATCTCCCAGGTTAGTATTAAAGCAATTAGTTTCTTTTCAATTTTTAGTTTTGATCAATTTGTCGCACTCAAGTTAATTAATCCATATTAAATTTCAAGGATGGACTTGCATCAAAAATCTCCAATAGAAGCGATCATGATGTCTCGACGGTCAAAGAAGTATCAAATAGCTATAAATGAAGTCCATTCATAACTCTATGGCAAATCAATTATCATGTTAAGTAGCCATCTTTTGTGGAGGAGCAAAGAGGGGATCCCATCCATCCCTCCACAAACTTAAACGTAACCACCTCCTTTGCCTATTGCCCATTGCATTATCTCGCTTTCCATCCCTCTTTGTTGATTTTTTAAAGCTGGGCTGGTCTTGGGCCTTGCTTTGGTAAATAATCTTGATTGGGCTGAAAAATATCGCCCTAAGAGACGGTCATCTTTTTGATCTGGATTTGCTTGTAAGAAAAGTTTAGAAAAGACTTTTTAAACTCTCTCTTTCCATCCTTTACACTTTCTCCTTTCTCCTTTCTAATAAAGTAGTCCAACGTATAATAATTTATTTATATAGATTCTCAGAAGAAACAAAGAAATTGGGATTTGTAAATTGAAAAACATCTTCTAGATCTAAGAGTGCTTGAGATGCACTAATCTAGGTTGGAGACTTGAAGCTAGGCTAGACCGTTCCCCCATTGGTTGTAGCAATGCCAGTGTGTGTATCTATGTGTGTGTGAGAGAGAGGGATAGATTCTCCAACAAAAGTCTTAAAAGAAATGACTAAAAATCTTTTATTGTATTTACAAATTAAATAGAGAGATGAAGTCAGAGAAGAGAAAAACTATGAAGATGCATCAAAACTAATCATGTAATATAGTCTGACAATCTGATCGATCACATAAAGATAATTTAAATCAAATCATGATGAAATTATCATAGATAATTTAATAAAATTATAAATGATAAAATCTATTGGTATCGAATCTGAATAAGGTGAATGTCAGTACGCTGTTTGGCGATCATTGATCAAGACCCCTTCATCAGGGTCATTCAAATTCATCATCAATCTTTTCATAGAACTAGAAACCTTAAAAGAAAGAAATAATATAGAGAGACATAATTTTTAGAGAGAGAAATTACAAAGAGAGAAGTGGAGAGAGAAAGTAGAGAGAGAAAATAGAGAGGAAAAGAAGAGAGAAAAAGAGAGGAGAGAAAATTTTTTTTCTTCTTTTCTTTTTCTTTTTTTTAATCCAATAATCATATTAGAGAGATAAAATAGGAGAGAGAAGATAGAGAGAGAAAATGAATCTTTTAGAGAGAGAAACTGAGATTCAGACTAAGAGGAGGGAGAGAGGGAAGAGAGAGAATCTTTCTTTTCTTTTTTTTTTTGCCTTCTTCTTCAGTGATTTTCTTTAGAGGAATAGGGGATTGTGATGTCCCCCTTCTCATTTCGTGGACTGGCTATCAGCCAATGGTCGATGGCAGTTGGGGCTGTAACGACGTAGCCCGACAAACTCCTATCGATGGTGATCGTTGGCATCAGAAAATTGAAGAAAAAGGGGCGAATAGGGGATTTTCAAAAAAAATTCTCCGACAAAGTCGACAGCCGGTGGTGGTGTCTATCACAATTGAAAAAAAAGGAAAAAGAAAGGAGAAGGAAGGGCCGGACTTATCTTGGTCTCTGGTGGCCTCTTCAACCCGATTTTTGGTGAGCATGATGAAGGCTTTCGCAAAGAAAATCCGGCAATCCTCATTGATTGGGCCTTGATTTTTGGTTGGAGAAGAGGAAAAGCTTCTTTCCTTTAAATAGAGTCGGTGGGGAGGAGTTTCATTTCTCCTCGAGATAGATTTCGACTTCGATTGGGAGTCGATCGGGAGGAGAAGAAGACTCCCGCAGGGAGTCTTCTAATTTCTTCTATTTTTTTTGCTACTTTGAGATCCATACTGGTGGGGATTTGGATCAAGTGATTTAGGATTGATTGGACTAGGGCATCATATTTTCTTAAAATAAGCTAGCCTGAATTTTGCATATTAGCCTAGCCTTTCTTTTCCTTTTCGAGATTTTAGGGGACAGCAAGGTATTCTAGTACTTTCATTCCTTACAAAATCTTCTAGGTTAGTATCATAGCAATTAGTTTCTTTTCAATTTTTAGTTTTGATTAATTTATTGCACTCAAGTTAATTAATCCATATTAAATTTTAAGGATGGACTTGCATAAAAAATCTCTGATGGAAGCGATCGTGGTGTCTCGATGGTTAAAGAAGTATCAAGTAGCTATAAATAAAGTTCATTCATAGCTCTGTGGCAAATCAGTTATCATGTTAAGCAGCCATCTTTTGTGGAGGAGCAAAGAGAGGGATCCCATCCATCCCTCCACAAACCTAAACATAACCACCTCCGTTGCCTATTGCCCATTGCATTATCTCCCTTTCCATCCCTCTTTGTTGATTTTTTAAAGTTGGGCTGGTCTTGGGCTTCAGGTTTGGTAAACAAGCTTGATTGGGCTGAAAAATATCACCACAAGATTGGGCCAGCAGGATCTTATCAAGGCAATCATCTTTTTGATTTGGATTTGCTTATAAGAAAAGTTTAGAAAAGACTTTTTAAACTCTCCTCTTTCCATCCTTTATGCTTTCTCCTTTCTTCTTTCTAATAACGTAATCCAATGTACAATAATTTACTTATATAGATTCTCAGAAGAAATAAATAAATTAGGATTTATAAACTGGAAAATATCTTCTAGATTTAAGAGTGCTTGAGATGCGCTGATCTAGGTTGGAGACTTGGAGCCAGGC
Source organism: Cocos nucifera (assembly GCA_006176705.1). Taxonomy (NCBI): domain Eukaryota; kingdom Viridiplantae; phylum Streptophyta; class Magnoliopsida; order Arecales; family Arecaceae; genus Cocos; species Cocos nucifera. The sequence goes on along the minus strand of QRFJ01002851.1, from coordinate 335,763 downwards.
TAGACCGTTCCCTCGTTGGTTGTAGCAACGCCTGTGTGTATCTGTGTGTGTGTGAGAGAGAAGGATAAATTCTCCAACAAAAGTCTTTCAAAAGAAATGACTAGAAATCTTTTATTGTATTTATAAATCAAGTAGAGAGATAAAGTTAGAGAAGAGAGAAACTATGAGGATGCATCAAAACTAATCAGATGATATAGTCTGACAATCCGATTGATTAGATCAAGATAATTTAAATCAAATCATGATAAAATTATCATAGATAATTTAATAAAATTATGGATGATAAAATTTATTGGTATCGAATCTTAATAAGATGAATGTCAGCATGCTATTCGACGATCATTGATCAAAACCCTTTCATTAGGGTCATTTAAATTCATCATCAATCTTTTCATAGAACTAGAAAACCTTAAAAGAGAGAAATAATATGAAGAGACATAATTTTTAGAGAGAAAAATTATAGAGAGAGAAGTGGAGAGAGAAACTAGAGAGAGAAAGTGGAGAGGGAAAGAAGAGAGAGAAAGAGAAAGAGAGAGGAGAGAAATTTTTTTCTTCTTTTCTTTTTCTTTTTTTGCTTTCTCTTTTTTTAATCTAATAATTATATTAGAGAAAAAAATAGGAGAGAGGAGATAGAGAGAGAGAAAATAAATCTTTTAGAGAGAGAATATGAGATTCTGACTTAGAGAAGGGAGAGAGGGAAGAGAGAGAATCTTTCTCTTCCTTTTCTTTTTTTTTTTTTTCTTTTTTTCCTTCTTCTTCTACGATTTTCTTTAGAGGAATAGGGGATCGTGATGTCCCCCTTCTCATTTCATGGACTGGGGCTATGGCTACCAGTCAATGGCCGGTGGCAGTTGGGGCTGTGATGGCACAGCCCAGCAAATCCTTATCGACGGTGGACGGTGACCGTCGGCATCAGAAAATTGAAGAAAAAGGGATGAATAGGGGATTTTTAAAAAGAAATTCTCCGATAAAGCCGGCAGCCGATGGTGGTGTCTATCAAAATTGATAAAAAGAGAAAAAAAAGGAGAAGAAAGGGTTGGACTTATCTTGGTCTCTGGCGGCCTCTTCAACTTGATTTTCGGAAAGCATAATGAAGGCTTTCGCCAAGAAAATCTGGCAATCCTCACTGATTGGGCCTTGATTTTTGGTTGGAGAAGAGGGAAGGCTTCTTCCCTTTAAATAGAGTTGGTGGGGAGGAGTTTCATTTCTTCTCGAGATGGATTTCGACTTCGATTGGGAGTCGATCGGGAGGAGAAGAAGATTTCCGTAGGGAGTCTTCTAATTTCTTCTTCTTTTTTGCTACTTTGAGATCCATGTTCGTAGAGGTTTGGATCAAGTGGTTTAGAATTGATTGGGCTGGGGCATCATATTTTTTTCTTAAAATAAGCTAGCCTAGATTTTGCATATTAGCCTAGCCTTTCTTTTTTTTTTTCGAGAGTTTAGGGGATAGCAAGGTGTTCTAGTACCTTCATTCCTTACAAAATCTCCCAGGTTGGTATCATAGCAATTAGTTTCTTTTCAATTTTTAGTTTTGATTAGTTTGTCGCACTCAAGTTAATTAATCCATATTAAATTTCAAGGATGGACTTGCATCAAAAATCTTTGATGGAAGCGATCATGGTGTCTCAATGGTCAAAGAAGTATCGAGTAGCTATAAATGAAGTCCATTCATTGCTCTATGGCAGATCAGTTATCATGTTAAGCAGCCATCTTTTGTGGAGCAAAGAGAGGGATCCCATCCATTCCTCCACAAATCTAAACGTAACCACCTCCTTTGCCCATTGCCCATTGCATTATCTCGCTTCCATCCCTTTTTGTTAATTTTTTAAAGCTGGGCTGGTCTTGGGCTTCGAGTTTGGTAAACAAGCTTGATTGTGCTGAAAAATATCGCCCCAAGATTAGACTGGCAGGATTTTATCAAGATGGTCGTCTTTTTTATCTGTATTCATTTGTAAGAAAAGTTTAGAAAAGACTTTTTAAACTCTCCTCTTTCCATCATTTACGCTTTCTCCTTTCTCCTTTCTAATAACGTAGTCTAACGTACAACAATTTATTTATATAAATTCACAGAAGAAACAAATAAATTGGGATTTGTAAACTGGAAAATATCTTCTAGATCTAAGAGTATTTGAGATGTGTTGATCTAGGTTGGAGACTTGAAGCTAGGCTAGACCGTTCTCCCATTGGTTATAGCAATGCCTGTGTGTATTTATGTGTGTGTGTGAGAGAGAGAGGGGTAGATTCTCTAACAAAAGTCTTTCAAAAGAAATGACTAAAAATCTTTTATTATATTTACAAATTATGTAGATAAATAAAGTCAGAGAAGAGAGAAACTATGAAGATGGATCAAAACTAATCAGGTGATATAGTCTGACAATCCGATCGATCAGATCATGATAATTTATAAATTATGATAAAATTATCATAGATAATTTAATAAAATTATGAATGATAAAATCTATTAATAACGGATCTGAATAAGATGAATGTAAGCATGCTGTTCGGCAATCATTGATTAATGCCCCTTCATCAGGATCATTGAAATTCATCATCAATCTTTTCATAGAACTAGAAAATCTTAAAAGAGATATAATATAGAGAGACATAATTTTTAGAGAGAGAAATTATAGAGAGAGAAGTAGAGAGAAAATAGAGAGAGAAAGTGAAGAGGGAAAGAAGAGAGAGAAAGAGAGAGGAGAGGAAAAGTTTTTTTGTCCTTTTTTTTTCTTTTTTTGCTTTCTCTTTTTTTTTTAATTCAATAATCATATTAGAGAGAGAAAATAGGAGAGAGGAGATAGAGAGAGAAAATAAATTTTTTAGAGAGAGAAAATAAGATTCAGACTCAGTGAAGGGAGAGAGGGAAGAGAGATAATCTTTCTCTTCTTTTTTTTTTCTTTTTTTTCTTCTTCTATGATTTTCTTTAGAGGAATAGGGGACCGTGATGTCCCCCTTCTCATTTCGTGGACTAGGGCCATTGCTACTAGCCAATGGCTGGTGGCAGTAGGGGCTGCGATGGTGCAGCCCGGCAAATCCTTATCGATGGTCGACGGTCGACGGTGACCATTGGCATCAAAAAATCAAAGAAAAAAGGGTGAAGAGGGTATTTTTAAAAAGAAATTCTCCGGCAAAGCCGGCAGTCGATGGTGGTATATATCACAATTGAAAAAAGGAAAAAGAGAGGAGAAGGAAGGGTTGGACTTATTTTGATCTTTGGTGGCCTCTTCAACCTGATTTTCGATAAGCACGATGAAGGCTTCCGCAAAGAAAATCCGGCAATCCTCATTGATTGGGCCTTGATTTTTGGTTGGAGAAGAGGGAAGGCTTCTTCCCTTTAAATAGAGTCGGTGGGGAGGAGTTTCATTTCTCCTCGAGGTAGATTTCGACTTCGATTAGGAGTCGATCGGGAGGAGAAGAAGACTCCCACAGGGAGTCTTCTAATTTCTTCTTTTTTTTTGCTACTTTGAGATCCATGTTGGTGGGAGTTTGGATCAAGTAGTTTAGGATTGATTGGGCTTGGGCATCATATTTTTTTTTAAAAATAAGCTAGCCTAAATTTTGCATATTAGCCTAGCCTTTCTTTTTCTTTTCGAGATTTTAGGGGACCGCAAGATGTTCTAGTACCTCTATTCATTACAAAATCTTCGAGGTTAGTATCATAGCAATTAGTTTCTTTTCAATTTTTAGTTTTGATTAGTTTGTCGCACTCAAGTTAATTAATCCATATTAAATTTCAAGGATGGACTTGCATCAAAAATCTCTGATGGAAGCGATCGTGGTATCTCGACGATCAAAGAAGTATCAAGTAGCTATAAATGAAGTCCATTCATAGCTCTGTGGTAGATCAGTTATCATGTTAAGCAGCCATCTTTTGTGGAGGAGCAAAAAGAGGGATCCCATCCATCCCTCCATAAACCTAAACATAACCACCTTCTTTGCCCATTACCCATTGCCCATTGCATTATCTTGCTTTTCATCCCTCTTTGTTGATTTTTTAAAGCTGGGTTGGTCTTGGGCTTTGGGTTTGGTAAATAAGTTTGATTGGGTTAAAAAATATCGCCTCAAGATTGGACCAGCAGGATCTTATCAAGATGGTCATTTTTTTTGATCTGAATTTGCTTGTAAGAAAAGTTTAGAAAAAACCTTTTAAACTCTCCTCTTTCCATTCTTTACGCTTTCTCCTTTCTAATAATGCAGTCCAACGTACAATAATTTATTTATATAGATTCTTAAAAAAAATAAATTAATTAAAATTTATAAATTAGAAAATATTTTTTAGATCTAATAGTGCTTGAGATGCACTAATTTAGGTTGGAGATTTGAAGTTAGGCTAGTCCGATTTTCCGTTTGTTATAGTAACACCGGTGTGTATATGTGTGTATGTGTTTGTGTGTGTGTGTGTGTGAGTGAGAGAGAAAGAGAGAGGAGGGTAGATTCTCCGATTCATGCAAGAGACACCAACCATCCCATCGTTCTGTTCTTGAATCTGGCACCCATCTTCATCCCATCGTAGCTGGGAAAAGCAGCACTTGCTAAACTAAATTTGACGGGAGAAGCCTAATTGCATCAAATTTACAGATAAAAGGCAAAGCATGGAGAAATGCAAGCAATGATGTGTTCAAGAAATTAGGGCAAAGTATGTCGGTTGTACCATCTAAAAGCTTATACAATACTTTTCTTTGTACTGAAACTCACCAGCTCACAGCACACCAAGTTTCCTTTACCAAACTCTGCGCTCCAAATCCCAAGAGCAATCACGTTTCTCTTCCAAAGGCAAGAAACCAAAAAAAAAAAAAAAAGGAAAGACTAGCGATATTTTTAACTCAAAACACCTGACAATCCACTCCTTTCTGCCCACTTTCTTAACAACCGGATGTCTAGATTTTAAATTAGGTGGAGGATAAACACAAATTTTGTTTAAACAAAGTCGCCCTGCAAGGTAATAAGCAAACAAAAAGCCCATAACCCCATAAAATTCAAAGTTTCAAATACCATTTTCCAAATAGTCAAACCCTCCTCCTTTCCAACCCTGTGAGTCCTCTTGTCTTCACCTCCACCCTCCCCCAAATTAGATTCTTTGCCCTGCATTCCCACGTTCAGAAGCCATCATCGTTCTCATTTTCCTCTATTATTTTACAATGTTTCCAGCTCACAAACTTTGGTTAGTAATATAAAACGACTGGAGTCAAAATATCTTGTAGGCCATTCACTTGGTCTCCATTATTCCCATTCCCCTATTATTCTCATCTCCCAACGAAAAGGTTTGTTATAAGACCACTGGATTTGAAACTTAGTATTAAGTAATAACCCATCTGTCTACATATCCCTATTCCCCACCAAAGGAGATAAAAGGCCTCCCCCTCACCTCTGCTTGTTCCTAATTCCCCCCAACCTACAAGCCCCAATCCCTCACATCAGTAGAGTTAAAAATAAATTAATAAAAAAAACTGTTATCTCCCTTTCTTCCCAGCCTCATCACATGGAATAGAAGTGGGTTTTTTTTATAAAAAAAAAAGAAAAGAAAAGAAAGAGAAAGAAAGACAGATTGAGAAGGGGAGAGAGAAACCCTAGATAGATGGGCATTTCCGAAGCCCATCGTCCTGTCCCAATCTCTTCGTCTCCATCACCACCGTCTTTATTTCGAAGCCTAACCCTTGTTCTCGCTCTCGTCTTCTCCTTTATCTCTCCGGCCCCCGCGGCCGATCTCTACGCCCTGGTCTACAAGGGTTGTGCGAATCAGACCTTCGGCGGGGGCGCCGCCTCCCAGCAAGCTCTCATCACCCTCACTTCCTCCCTCACCGCCCACGCCGCCACCGCCAAGTTCTACAAGACCAGCTCCTCCTCCTCCGCCGGCGGGCAGGCGCTGTTCGGCCTCTACCAATGCCGCGGCGACCTCAGCCCCTCCGACTGCTCCGCCTGCGTGGGCCGCGCCGTCTCCATGTGGAGCTACCTCTGCGGCCTCGCCGTCGCCGCCCGCGTCCACCTCACCGGCTGCTACGCCCTCTACCAGGTCTCCGGCTTCCCCCAGGTCTCGGGCACCCAGATGCTCTTCAAGACCTGTGGCTCCGGCGGGGGCGGCGGAGGCGACTTCGAGCTGAAGCGCGACACCGCCTTCTCCCACCTCCAGAGCGGCGTCGCCGGCGGGGCGGGGTTCTACGTGACGAGCTACGCGTCGGTGTACGCGATGGCCCAGTGCGAGGGCGACCTCTCCACCGGTGACTGCGGTGACTGCGTATCCCAGGCCGTCCAAAAGTCGGAGGTGGAGTGCGGCGGCGCCTCCTCCGGCCAAGTCTACCTCGACAAGTGCTACATTAGCTATTCCTTCTACCCCGACGGCGTCCCCCACGGCGGCGGCGGCATCGGGGGCGGCGGCGGCGGCGGCGGCGGTGGCGGTGGCGGAGGTCCCGACCCCTCCCTTTCTTCTTAGATTTCCTTCGTTATTATTTATTATTCTTTGATCTATTATAAATATCTGTTTTATAAAAGAGAGTGTTCCTTGTTATAATCGTGGGTTGCTATAAATTGGGAATCAGGTCAGCAAACAGGGAAGACCGTGGCGATAGTGGTGGGAGGGGCAGCGGCAGTGGGGTTTCTTGTGGTCTGCTTGATGTTTGCCAGGAATCTAATGAAGAAGAAAGATGGTGAGCAGTTCTTTCTTGGCAACCTAACACTTTTGAATTCTTTTGTGAAAGTGATATGCTCTTGTGATCTTATTTGTTATTTATTTTTTATTTCTTGATTCTTGTATGACCGTGTAAGGGGTTTTGTTGTTTTGTCCATTCGAATTTAAGTTTTTTTGTTTTTCTTTACCTTTCCGGCTTGCAGGTTTTTGAAGGCCGGGGGTAAAGTATGGAGAAGGGTGCGTGTGAGAAGTGGGAATACAGAGGGGATTTTGGCGTTTTCCTTTGGCCAATGGTGTGTCATCCAGCATGTGAGAGGAGCGGAGGCAGGAAGCACGGAGAGAAGAGAATAATGGAGGGTTGATTCAATCTGGGGCTCACTGTTGGGGGATGCTCCATGTTTCATTGCCATAGTGTATATCTCTGTCACTATATAGGGATGCCCTACGGACATTTGTGGGATTTTTCCAAAACAATACATTTGTCTAAATTTTTGCTCATTTGATTGCCGTCTCCTCTGTTAGTTGAGTACTCGTTAGTTTTCGTTGTTTTGAATATTAATTTCTTTCTTTATTTGGGGCAGAGAGCCGTTGGGTTGGATAATTTGTTCAACTAAACGTTCCTTTCATGATTTATTACTTGATCCGTTTCCTTTTCCAGGACCAGTGCTAGAAAATGTTATTCCATCCGTTGCTTTGTGGACAGCTTTTTCTTGACAGCCTGGTGAAATTTTTTTGTTTCTTTCTGGCGAAACATGATGAGCTTCGATCCCGCTTTTTCTCTTGGGACAAAAAGGTATGACGCCTCCTGCTAGCTTTGAACAGATGTTACCGGGTGGAGCTGAGGCAGGCCCGGCCCATACAAGTCCTGAGATTTGCCTTACCTGCAAACTAATCTCGCTGATTTGAGCCAGGTAGGGCCTACTCTAACCTTAAGATTAGTGGAACTCGAAGGACTGAAATGGAGTGTTGCTAGTGGCTTGGCTCATAAAAGGAAAGGTTTTGCTATTGGTTGGTGCTGCGAATGGGTTGGAGTAGCCTAGGTTCGTACTTTTGAATCAAATCTCCATAAAAAATCCAATCTTAGTTATCGCTCGGGTCACGATCCGGTGTTCTTAATTTTGACCTGGTCTGATCCAAGCTGAAGATTGGACCACTGGGGCCCAACACAATCCGACCGTTGCGGTTGGGTCCAGTCTGGACCCAACTTCCGAAGTTATTAATGGAAGAAAACCGCAGAACGCTGGACCTTGACCAGGGAGCCTACCGGTTGGTGGTGAACGTCTTTTCTGCAAATGTTCGGGAAAATAAAAAAAGAAACAAAAAATCTTCCATCCTGATCGGAGTGGTAAAACTCAAAACTGTAAGGAATTAAGCTGTCCATGTGATCGCATTCATGTAGTTACTGGACAAATACATGAGTACATGGACTTCTGATGTAGCTTTCGTTCCATATGTCTCAAAATTCCCAGTTTTGTTTTCATTTACACTCAACAAGAGCACATGCTGGTTCAAAATTCACCGCTTGGGATTCCTTGGCAAGAAAGGTTTTTCGAACCATGCCTTTCGTGCAATTCACAAATTAATATTGGTGGATATTTCGTTGCAAGTTGGTGGATGGTTTTGACCTTCATGGATGTGTGGATTTGATGTTGCCAAATTTAACTACTAATGGCATTGGAGATGTGGAGATGGCCCCTTTGTTCCATGGTTGGCTGGGATGATACACGGTTCTTTTAATTGAACGCATGCCCGATGTCAAGTTACCGCTTTCAAGAGAAAAAGCACCCCTCCTAGATGCAGGAGTGCATTTACCAACAGCAACAGCTGATTGCAAGCGATAATGGAGAAGGGCGGAGATGGTTGCTGTGCCTTTATAGATGCTGCACCAGGCATGGCCCCTATCATGCACGTATAACTTTAATTTTATAAATGATGAACTTTTTTAAAATAAATAAATGGTAAATGTCGGAGCAAGAATTCAAATATTTTAACTTTTGATCAATAATCACAATCTCTCATCAATGCAAAGTGGGAATATGATAGCATGCAAAGAAGGAAGCACGAAGTTTGGAAACCTCATTACCGACTTGTTTGCACTACAGGGAACGAGAGTTTGGCAAGTAAAATGCCAATAAAAAATAGTATAAAAATGGTCGTAATTTTTAAATTTTGATTAGAAACTTAACAACAACAATAACAATAACAAAACGTAATTAGAGCACTTCTTTGTTTCTTTTTCTTAAAGCTAGAATTAAACTGCTAATATAAGTAAATTATAATGACCAACGAGAAAGAGGCATGAAGACTGATGATGTGGAGAGATGTTAACATGGTCTGTATTGAACGGTAACCGTCGGTCAATTGCCTCAACTGCCTTAACCACTCTCGCCAAACATATTTTACCATTAAAAAAACGCCAGCCGCCTCCGCTGTTCCGATATTTTCTTTTTCGACTCTTTTGGATGCATTCATGTCCGATGGGTGTAATCTTTCTGTCTTATCAAAAGCATCTGGGCTTGTTACATTCCAACGTCTCAGTATCTCATGCTCGTCCCCTACTCCCTTTCCCATCTTGGACTGCGAATTTTCCACATGATGGCTGGCACATTGATAAATATATTCCCTTGATTTGTTGAAGCTCATGATGTTATTTCCAGAGTGCATCTAAGGGCTGCTTCGTTGATAAATATTCCCTTGCTTTCCCCGGAGTGCATCTAAGGGCTGCTTGGTTGACTGTATCTAAGTTTCTAATTTTCCTACCAAAAGAAAATAAAGCTCTTGATGTTATATCCGGCTACAGATAGACATATAGATATTTGATTTCCTACAACTCGACTAGATGTAGGCGATTGAAATGCATCATGATCGTTTTGCTGCATCCGGAGATGCAGCCCAGCCACTAGATGAGCGTTAAAGGTTATGATGGCCTCACAATCTCTCTAATAATCATAAAATAATGATACACTATGCTTGTAATAATAAAATATTATTATCACTATTGACGTAGAATCTAGTCGTCGTCGAAATCAGCTGGAGCGATGGTGGACGAGATCGCCGCTGGAACCTGCAAAATAAAGTCCCATCCGGAGCCGGTGGGGGGTGGCTCCGGTAGGACCCTCCGACGATCAAATCAACTCTGGCTAACAGGAATGGAGTGCTCGGGAATGAGTTCCACAGAGCTTAGAGAGAAAAGGAGAGCTTAGAGCTTAGAGATCAGAGGTTAGAGTTAGCGTATCAGGAGGGTCCTTTTTATAGGTGGAGCTTGATGGAGACAGCTGTAGCCGCATGGTGGCGGGCCGCTCGAGGTTCGGCGAAGTCAGTCCCAGGGAGAGGGCGCTGTCCGCAGCACCACCTGCAACGGATTGATGGTGACAGCATCGCTGTCTGATAGTGGATCGCTGTCGTCTGTGGCAAATTGATGGCGACCGTTCGTCTAGCTTTAATAGCCATGGCTCTCAGAAAGCAGGCATTGATTGGACTTCGGCATATATCGATCTCAAAGGAGTTCGGACTCCCGAAGAAGAGGCTTGGTCGGCCAAAAGTGGTGTTTGGGAGGAGTCCGGCTCCTGAAGAAATCTAGCCGAAGGATGTCTAGGACGAGTCCGGCTCCCGAAGAAGTCCGACCGAAGGGGAAGCTCGGAGAGAGTTCGGCACTCGCGGGAGTCCGACTGAAGCTCGGCCGCTGAGAAGTTCCGCTAAAGTCCGACCGCTGGAAGTCCAAAGAGCTCGACCGCTGGAAGTCCAAGGAGCTCGGCCGCTAAGCAGTTTGGCCAAAGTCCGGCTGCTGGGAGTCCGCAGGAGCTCGGCCGCTAAGGAGTTCGACCGGCTGAACGGATTCGAAGGAGCTCGACCACTGAGGAGTTCGACCGGCTGAAGGGGTACGGTTAAAATCCGTCTGCTGAAGCTCTTCCATGGCTACTGGTTGCATTAGGCTGAGCATCGAGCTGGACTTCGACAGGAGCAGGATTTATCCCCAACAATAGCCCCTCCACTTCCAAGTTCGAAACTCGAAGGAAGTGAGTGCAGAAAAGGCGACTGCCGAAGTTCTCTTCTGGACTCCATGCCGGTTTAGGTCGGAGCTCGGAAGAGATCTCATCTTTCGCTAAAGTTGATGTCAAAGTTGAAGTCCGGAAGAGATCCCATCTCCAACCGAGGTTGAGGTAGGCCTCGTCTCCTACGATCGAGATCGGAGGTTGAGCTCATCGGGGGCGACATTGTCTCCTACAGCCGAGGCTGACTCGGAGGAGATCTCCTCTCTTGTAGCCGAGGTCAATATGGGCGCTCGGGAGAGATCTCTTCTCGGGAGAGATCTTATCTGTGGCCGAGGTTGTCGCTCGGAAGAGATCTTATCTCCGGCCGAAGTTGCGAGGTTGTCTTTCAGAAGAGATCTTAATTCTGACCGAGGTTGTCGTTCGGGAGAGATCTTATCTCTGGCCGAGGTTGCTTCTCAGGAGAGATCTTATCTCTAGCCGAGGTTGTCACTCGGGAGAGATCTTATCTCTGGCCGAGGTTGCTTCTTGGGAGAGATCTTATCTCTAGCCGAGGCTGTCGCTCGGAAGAGATCTTATCTCTGGTCGAGGCTGTCGCTCGAAAGAGATCTTATCTCTGACCGAGGTTGCTTCTCGGAAGAGATCTTATCTCTGACCGAGGTTGTCGCTCGGGAGAGATCTTATCTCTAGCCGAGGTTGGCGCTCGGAAGAGATCTTATCTCTGGCTGAGGTTGACTTGCCGCTCGGGAGAGATCTTATCTCTGACCGAGGTTATCTTCGATCGCTCGGAAGAGATCTTATCTCTGGCTGAGGTTGAAGGTCTTTGACCTGCTCGTATTAGGACGAGGTTCTCCTCCTGTTCCTAACACGGCAACTATTGACTGCTTCTTCCCTATCATCACATAGTTTTTGCACCCAGAAACAATATTATTTGTTGGGGAAAAATTTTACCACATTCTCGTTTCAGGGTCGTGGGGGCATCATTCCTCTGGGTTCTCTCTAACAGTAAGTCTCGGGTCGGACGACCTCCTCTATCTCATGCTAGCCTCCTCAATTTGGAGCATGCTTCTCTTGGCTTTGACATTGGGAGTTGATGGATCGCCGATGCACCAAGCTCCTCCCAAGGGTAATATTGATGACGTCGTGAGGCGGCCGACCTCCTTATCCTTTCTGGCTACGACAGTGCCCTTGGCCGATCTTTTTCTGCTTCAGGCTGACGTCGGAGGAATTTATCCAGTCACCCCTTTCTGACGAGCTCCTCAATTTTATCTTAGAGCTGAATGTATTTATCAGTGTCGTGGCCGTGGTCACAATGATCGAAGCATTACTTGCTTCGATCGCGCATGCCTGGAGGAGGTCGTAATCTTTCTGGCCTTGGTAGTCGGTTCTTAACTTCCATGAGAATTTGAGTTCGAGGAGCATTGCGAGGGGCGCAGTTGTGGAACCTTTCGGGAGGAGGACTTCTTCGCGCCCTTCTGTCGGGGCTTTCTTGGTGGCGAGCTCGAAAATTATGGGCCTTGCTTGCGCTGGGGAGATCGTGGACGCGGCCGAATTTCATTCCGTCTTCTTGTGAAACCTGCGGAAGAACTTCATGCCCCTTTGTCGGGGCTTCCTCGGAGTCATACTCGAGAGGGAGTTCGGCCTCGCTTGCCCTGGGGCAGTCGTGAGCGCGGCCGAACTTCATCTCACCTCCTGTAAAATCTTTGTAGGTGGTTTCTTTGGTGACATACTCGAGCGGGAGTTCGGCCTCACTTGCGTTGAACTTCTTTTCGATGATGAGCTTTGAGGGGGAGTTCGGTCTTGCTACCGCCAAACTTCATTCCGATGATGAGCTCCGAGGAGGAGTTCGGCCTTGCTTGCGTCGAAATTCATTCTGCTTTTCCGCGAAACCTTCCATGGGAGAACTTCATGCCCTCTTTGTCGGGGCTTCCTTGATGATGAGCTTCGAGGGGAGTTCGACCTCACTTGTGCGGGAAGGTCGTGGATGCGGCCGAACTTCATTCCGCCTCCTTGCGAAACCTTCTGTGGGAAAAGTTCATGCCCCTCTGTCGGGGCTTCCTCGATGATGGGCTCGAGGGAGAGTTCGACCTTGCTTGCGCCAAACTTCATTCTGCTTTCCTGTGAAACCTTTCATGGGAGAACTTCATGCCTCTTTGTCCGGACTTCATTGACGACGAGCTTGAGGGGGAGCTCGACTTTGCTTGCCCAAACTTCATTCTGCTTTTCCGCGAAACCCTCCGTGGGAGAACTTCATATTTCTTTGTCCGGACTTCCTTGACGATGAGCTCGAGGGGGAGCTTGGCTTTGCTTGTCCGAACTTCACTCTACCTCCTGTGAATTCTTTGTAGGGGTTTCGTTGATGATATACTCGAGGGGGAGTTCGGCCTCGCTTGCACCGAACTTCGTTTCGCTTCTGCGGGAGAACTTCTGCTCTCCTTTCATCCTTTCTTAGGACGATTGGTATGCCCGAATGCTCTTCCTTAAGGCCGGTCCCTCGCGTCCTTATGGCGGATTTGCTGGCAAAGTCCCCGACGGGGGTTATCGTACGGCCAGCATCATCTTGATGGGGCCACGAATTCGACCAGCAGGTTGAATTGCTCCACGTCTGCGGTGGCTTTGTGTGGAACCTGGGCTGCCGGGGCTGAAACGGGAGCAGATGGACCTGGCGCGTAGGCCGTCGATCGCCGAGTCGAAGCTCTCATGGGAGGCATTTTCTCTTCGGAAAAGAACTCTAGTGAGGAAGAAGAGAGATCTCCGTAGAGGGAAGAGAGAAATCATCGCTGAGCACTCCTTTAAGAATAAGGGAACCTCGGTTGTTCAGAGCTCTTCCTCTAGCGCCAATCTGTTGACGCAGAATCTGATCGTCGTCGGAATCAGCTAGAGCGGTGGTGGACGAGGTCGCCATCGGGACCTGCAAAACAAAGTTCCGTCCGGATCTGGTGGGTGGTGGCTCCGACAGAACCCTTCGACAATCAAGTCAGCTCTGGCCAACAGAAATGGAGTGCTCGGGAATGAGTTCCACAGAGCTTAGAGAGAAGAGGAGAGCTTAGAGCTTAGAGATTAGAGGTTAGAGTTAGCGTATCAGGAGGGTCCTTTTTATAGGCAGAGCTTGATGGTGACAACTGTAGCCGCATGGTGGTGGGCCGCTCGAGGTTCGGCGAAGTCAGTCCCATGGGGATGGCGCTGTCTGCAGCGTCGCCTGCAATGGGTTGATGGTGACAGCCATCATCGCCTGGTAGTGGGTCGCTGTCGCCTGTGGCAGATTGATAGCGACCGTTCGTCTAGCTTTAATAGCCATGGCTCTCAGAAAGTAGGCATTGATTGGACTTCGGCATATATCGATCCCAAAGAAGTTCGGACTCCCAAAGAGGAGGCTCGGCCGGCCAAAAGTGATGTCTAGGAGGAGTCCGGCTCCTGAAGAAGTCTGGCTGAAGGATGTCTGGGATGAGTCCGGCTCCCGAAGAAGTCCGACCGAAGGAAAAGCTCGGAGGGAGTTTGGCTCTTGCAGGCGTCTGGCTGGAGGGGCGCGGAGAGAGTTCGGCACTTGCGGGAGTCCGACTGAAGCTCGGCCGCTGAGGAGTTCCGCTAAAGTCCGACTGCTGGAATTCCAAGGAGCTCGGCCGCTAAGCAGTTTGGCCAAAGTCCGACTGTTGGAAGTCCGCAGGATCTCAGCCGTTGAGGAGTTCGGCCAACTGAACGGATTCGAAGGAGCTCGACCGCTGAGGAGTTCAGCCGACTGAAGGGGTATGGCTAAAACCCATCTGCTGAAGCTCTTCCGCGGCTACTGGTTGCATTAGGCTGAGCATCGAACAGGATTTCGGCAGGAGCGGGATTTATCTCCAACAATCACATTATCATTATTTTTATTATTAGTTGTTGTATAGTAAAATAATAATTAATATCACATTGTCATATATTAATATATTGATTATAACTATGATATGAATATATCAAACATAATAATTAAAAATAATGTGATAATAATTATTATAGTATATTGTATTATCAATATCAATTGATAATTAAAGCAAGATAATGTAACTTCATGAGTTGATAATAAAATGCAATATATTATATTACATTTAAGTATACTATATTATATAATATTATTATATAATATTATAATAATATTATAATAAAATCTTATAATTATTATGTTAATATATAGTAATATTAGTGAAATTAATCTTATCATGATAGTTGTAGGATGGTCGGACTATATTAACGACCAACCAAATATAAAAATTGTAAGGTACAGTTTCCAAATGCAAGCAAGCTGTATAGATACTTGCAAATACAAATATAGTATTTTAGTTGTAGTTGTATCTAAATATATTGATGTCACGGAATGTAGGCAATTAAAATAATTTCACATGCATCTCATCTTAAATCTTATTAATAAAAAAAATTAAGATCTGGCGTGGCAAGAATCAATTGTATTAAGGACTCATTTGGTTCACGAAATTTTTTTTTTTAGAAAATAATTTTATAAAAAATTAGTTTCTAAAAAATTATTTTTTGAGAATAATATTTTAGTATGTTTGATTGGCCATGGGAAGTGACTTATTGAAAAATAATTAATATTTGATTAAATATCTATTTTTTTAGAAAAATTATGTGAAATATTCATTATATTCTTAGTAGATATAAGATTATATATTTTGCTCCTAAACTTTATATACATAATAATATTATATTTATATTAATATAAATATAATATAAATATATTATAATATAATATTAAATTATAATAATTTATTATATTAATATAATACTAATATATAATATATTATGTTAATATAATATTAATATTTCAATATAATAAATTTATTGATATCTTGATAAATATAATATTATATTGATATAAATATTGATATATTAATATAAATACTATAATAATATTAATAAAAATATTATATTAATATAAATATTAAAATATAATAAATATTATAATATTAATATTAATATTAATATTATATTTATATAAATATTAAAATAATATTTATATAATATTATATTATCACTATTTAGTATTTCATCCTAATGATATTTTATAAAATTTTAATCATAGATTTTAAAAAAATATTTTAAAAAAAAATAATACCACCATTTTCATTTCATGAGAAGTATCCAAACTCATATTTTTCATAAAATATAAAAAAATATTTTTTTATAATTTTTTTAATTTTTATTATATATATATATTTTAAAAATAATAATAATAATAATAATAATAATAATAATAATAATAATAATAATAATAATATTATTATTATTATTATTATTATTATTATTATTATTTTTCGTGAATCAAACGAGCCCTAAGGGAACCGAATGTCCCGGCGGTCCACCACCCGCGTGCGACGGTGAGCTGAATCTCGAGATAAGCTGACTCAGATCCTGCTAACCTGCGTCGTGGTTCGTGCCCGAGAGGGGACGGGCGGTGCGCAGATCCATAACGCGTGCAGGCCAAGACATTGCTTCCGGCTTGGAGAGGTGCGCGGGTGGGTTCTGACCGCTGAATAGGTCCGGATTCCGGGAAGGAAGAAAGCAAGAAGACATGGGTGGCCTCATGGCCCCTTGATCTGATGATGAGGTTAAAAATTCGCTTCTTGTTTCTGTTTATATTATTTTTATTTTCAATTTAATTTTATTTGTAAGGCAAGGCCTCTTTCCAATGTCATTAATGTTACAGCACTCTCATGGCCAACTTAAAAACAACGATATTTTAAACATATAGAGGACCAGTAAAAATGGACATATTACATAACAATTATGCTTTTTTGAATCTAAATTACATAACAATTATAAAAATACTAATTCAGTATTTTATTATTTATAATTTTAAAGTGAAATCTGGCATTACATGTCTCCGATCCCTCTTCCTCCTCCATCTTTTGTAGCAACCCAACTAACTCAGCAAACCCTCTTTGCTGGTGCTGCCCCTTAAAAATCAGGACTCGGCAGAGGAGGGATGAGATGAGGGCATTTGGACCAAAAAAAAAAAAATCAATTGCAAAACTCACCATCTATCTAACATTCAAATAATCATAATATTTAAAATATTTATTGTACCATCAACATATATTATCGGCTATAATTGGTTGTTCGTGAAAAAAATGTCATCCATCCATGTTGAATCGAACAGCTAGAGATAGAGCAAAGAAAACAAACTAAACCATGCCATAGAAAAAATCCATACATTGAATGATGCAAATACTATACATAAGTACAGCACGATAATGAAAGGTAAAATTATTATCATTCGTAAAATTAAATTACAAAGATGCAATCATAGTCATATAACTTGCCCTACAAGAAATTTGAAACTTAAAATTTTGTACAAATTGAATATGGTGTTTTTTCTTCTTCTTCTTGTTGTTGTTGCTGCTTTGCTTTTCCGTTTTTGTAAGACTTCAACTTTCATTCTCAGCCCAATTGATGCATCTATGATAAATTTAAAAATAATGTATGAAAGACTCAAACTTAGATCCGACCAAATCAATCGGAACCCACAGCATTTCGTGTTTACCGGTGCCCCTCGCTTCCCTTTCACCTTCTACAGAAGGCACTGCGGTCTGGCATGGTAGAGGAAGAGGATGGTGGGTGCTCATTGTAGCCTAGCCTTTCTTTATATGGCATATCGCTGTAGAGCTTAGATACTCTCAAGCTAAATCACAAACTAGAGAGGAACCGAACCGATGATGCAGTCTGCTGCAAGTGGAAATTAAGTTTTCATTCTCAACTAGACTGCAGTGTACGCTGCAAGCTGTCTTTCGACAATCTGTCCACCATGAAACATTTGATTTATAATATATCTGATCCAACCCACATGTGATCTGACCCATTCCAATTGCCACCGCTATTTGGGAATTAAGTTACAAATTGCGGTAGATCAAGTTTTTTAAAAGTAATCTTTGAGAGTTTAAATTGCATCGGATCTGACTTGACCGAGCCAAAGTTACTAAACTGAGCATCTGCATATTATGAAAGATTTCACAATAACACAATCTCCAAAAAGCCTGCAAATCTTTTTTGGTCCATAATTCCAACTAAAAGCCTCTCTTTATATTAATCAGCAAGTCATAAATCAATCACACCCAAGAAGAAGGGACAGTTGGTAACATGGCAGACCAGCTATAAGCTCTGCCCTCGAGCCCCAAATCAGGACATGGCTTTGACCTGTTACCGATCCACGCGCGTGCGCGCGAGAATAAAAGAAAACCCAACCATCGACCCAGCTAAAATAAGGTCAACGTGGATCAGGTCGGTTTTTTCCCCACCACGTGGTGAATCTGTTGATGCTGCTTGTCGTGGTTTAGAAGTGTCGCACGCTCATAAGAGGAACTCATGATTTGCCTAAAATTTAAAACCTTATACCACAGAATTGTAGCAGGGAGTCATTCAGCCCAAAAAACCCCTAGATGATTGTTATTCTGTATTGTTGTTACTAGCAAATATCCTACATAACATGGAATGGTCGGTACTACCCTTTTTTTTTTTTTGATAGCACAGCCAGTAGAGCTATTGATGAACATAATTATAGATGTTTCACGTACAAAATTACAAAGGTATCCACTATGTTTTTTTTTTTTTTTGGCATTCTGTGAAAAATATGATATCATTCTCATACCATTTGTATGATGACCAGTATATACGTTGCTCATCTACCGTAAACAGTATACTAGAGGTGCCTGGAACCATCATAATGGCCATGGTCAGACAAATGGAAGTGCATGTGACTCAAAAAAAAAAAAAAAAAAAAAAAATGGTGATGCCAAAATAAGAGGTCCATCAAAAGAACTTGAAACAAGGTTGGATGGGTGGCGAAGAGGAGCATTCAAGATGAAACTGAAATCTTTAGGAACTCCAACTTACAGTTAATGACTGGAAAATCATTACTAGGTGTGTCGCTTTCAATAGTGGAGATTAATAAACATCTCAGACATATACGACTGCAGTCATGGCAGAAAAGATGGCTATATATAAGCTTTTGATGCTGAGGACATCAAGTTTCAGTAGCAAAAAAAAAAAAGGATCAAATTTGGACACGTTCTTGTTGAATCTGGTGATCAATAATGCTTCGGCACATCTTGGAGTTTGTTTGGCTATTTGCTACAGGATTGGATTGAAATTTATGAAGGATTCATGGATTAGGACAAAAACTAGCCTGAAGTGGTGATCGATCTTCTTATGCCCTGCACTCTAGAACCCATCTTGTCATTAATAAACATATTCCTCAAGTCCTATCATTCTATCATAAACTAATGTGCGAGAGTTAGAGATCATTATTTTTCTATCCATTTATGTGTTGGGAATTGAAGTGGTCTAAACGACCGCATTAAGTTTTCTTTAGAGTCCACCTACATGCATATATCTTGCATGCATCTCGTCCCTTGACTTTCTACATTCATTCTTGGTTTAATACCGGATGTAGTTTTGGTTCATGTATACATATAAATGATATAGCTTTCTATTCAATAAATGACTTAGATTTATCTTGAAGAACACAAATACATTCAAATTATGTTCCAAAATTAAACATAAGTTAGGAAGATTAAGAGTATCTATTTAATTGGTTCATTGATGGAAAGAACCATAGAAGACTTATATAAAGGGCTCTTGGTCCCTCTCTCCACTCATGCATTATTCAATCAAAATTAGTCTATATCCATCTTTAAGAACATCATAAAAGAAAGAGAAAGAGTTGGAGAGGAAAGATCAAGATAGCCAAGACTTTCTTGCTTTGGATATTCAAAGAACTTAAAGGATGATTAACCAAAAGGATGGTTATTATTTTACAGTCATTAATAGGATATGATAATAAGTTGATATGACTTGATTATTTTTGGACTTATATCCAAAGGTATAGAACAATCTTAATTTTATTATATTAACTTCTTAGCCCTATGTGAGTGAATTAAATTCACTTGTTGAGTGAACCAATGGCATGTTGTGATCTCTACCCAATGGAGGATTACAATGATGCATTAGGTTGCTCACTAGGATTTTGTGATGGATTATGTGTGATTCTAGATTATAGTCTTTAAACTTATATCATAATTGATAATCGATGAGCATGTTTCTTTATTACAGTATGACACCGGCTTCACTTTTTGGATACTTGTTTGGCATACCAAAGTTAAATGGCTCTAATTTTCTAGATTGGAATGAACAATTTTTTATTACATTAGGATGCTTGAACTTAGATTTGGCTCTTCGAATTGAAGAACCTTCTAAGTTTTCTGATGATAGCTAGCGCAATTGATGAAAATGAATTCTATGAGAAGTGGGAGTATTCAAATAGGTTAAGTCTCATATATGATTATAAAAAGTAAGATTGTCAAGAATATCCGAAGCTTGATTCCTACTTCCATCAAGGCCAAAGTATCCCCTGCCTCAGTAGAGCAACAATTTGTAGCTTTAGATAAGGCATTAGCAGACACTTTAATGGCAAAATTAACTATAATACAATATAGTAGAGTATGTAGAATTAGAGAATACGTAATGAAAATGAGCAACATAATTGGTCAGCTTAATGCTTTGTAAATAACCATTTTGAAAGCCCTTCTTGTGCAATGAATATGGTCCTTTTAAAATTTCTTATAACACACATAAGGATTAATGGACTATTAATGAATTGATTGCTATATGTATTCAAGAAGAAGGGAGACTGCAATAAGATAAACTGTATAAGGAGATATTACATAGTATTCACTTGGTATCATTTAAGAGTAATCCGTTCCAGAGTCATAAAAGAGGACCACCAAAGAAAGACAAATAAATAGCTTATAGCAAAGAGAAGGGAAGTAGCTTGAAATATTTTTTCTCTAAAAAAAAAAAGACACATGAAGAAGGAATACTTAAAAAGGAAGAATTGGTTTGAAGAGAAAGGTGATTACTTATCCCTTGTATGCTTTGAAACCAATTAAGTTAATGTCTCTTCTAATACTTGGTGGTTAGACTCAAGTGCTACAATTCATGTTTCAAATTTTATGTAGGGATTTCTTACAACCCAGAGTCTAAATAAGGGAGAAAGATCCATAGAAATGAAAAATCAATTAAAATCAGAAGTTAAAGCTATTGGAACCTATATATTTATTTTGGATATTGGATACTATTGGGGATAAATCCCGCTCCTGCCGAAGCCCGGCCCGACGCTCAGCCCAATGTAACCAGTAGCCGCTGAAGAGCTTTAGCGCAAGGCGCCAGGCCGAGCCCCTACCACGGCCGAACTGCCTAGAGGCCGAACTCCCCTGCGCCAAGGTCCGGGCCGAACTGCCTAGAGGCCGAACTCCCCTGCGCCAAGGTCCGGGCCGAACTGCATAGAGGACGAACTTCCACCGCCGGCCGAACTTCCTGACGGCCGAGCTCCTTGGACTCCAAGCGGCTGGACTTCTTCGGGAGACGGACTCCTCCCAGACGCCCGTTCGGCCATCCGAGCTCCTCCCGGGTTTTCCCTTCAGCCGAACTCTCCTACGAGCCCGAACTCCTTCGGGCCCCACGACCGAACTCCTTCGGACCGACCCCAGGCGAGCCCGTGCAGCCGAACTCCTTCGGACCGACCCCAGGCGAGCCCGTGCAGCCGAACTCCTTCGGACTTCCCACGGCCGAACTCCTTCGGACCGATCCCAGGCGAGCCCATGCGGCCGAACTCCTTCGGACTTCCCACGGCCGAACTCCTTCGGACCGACCCCAGGCGAGCCCGTGCAGCCGAACTCCTTCGGACCGAACTCCTCAGCGAGCCCTGGCCGAACCAACTAGCAACCGAAGTCCTTCAACTGGCCAGCCGAGCTTCTTCGGGCCTCTCAGCGGCCGAACTCTACAGACGGCCGACCCTTCAGCCAGACGAACTCCCCCAGCTTCCCCCTCGGCCGAACTCTGTTACAAGTCCGAACTCCATTGGACGAACTGTCGCCTGTAGCAAAACCGGACGGCGCCTTCCTTTCCGTACCGGACTCCATGCGGCCGACTACTCGCCGGTATGGCTCCCACGACCTACCGGACGACGCCTTCCTCTCCGTACCGGACTCCATGCGGCCCACGGCTCGCCGGTATGGCTCCCACGACCTACCGGACGACGCCTTCCTCTCCGTACCGGACTCCATGCGGCCCATGGCTCGCCAGTACGGCTCCCACGATCTACCGGACGACGCCTTCCTCTCCGTACCAAGCTCCATGCTGCCCGACGACTCTCTGCCAGACGGCACAGCCGTCACCATCAACTAAGCTCCGCTATAAAAGGACCCCTCCCGACATACTAAGGCTAAGCTCTCTGAACTCTCGACTCTCTAAGCTCCCCTCCACATCTCTAAGCTCCGGAACTCATTCCGAGCACTCCATTACTGTTGGTCGGAAACTAACTTGACCGTCGGAGGGTCCTGCCGGAGCCACCACCCCACCGGTTCCGGACGGGACTTCGTTTTGCAGGTCTCCGACGGCGCCCAGCGGCCTCGATTGCGGCGACCTCCGACGGCGACGGATTTCTGCACCAACAGATTGGCGCCGTCTGTGGGAACAAGGGACTGAACCTTCGAGGTTCCCTTGTTCTTAAAGGAGTGCTCGGCGATGATTTCCCTCCCCTGCTCCGGATCTCTCTTCTCCCTCTTCAGAATTCCTTCTCTGGAAAGAGAAAATGCCCCCCAGAAGGGCTTCGACGCGGCGCTCGACGGCTTCCGCGGCTCGATCCCTTCCGAGTCCGTCAGTCCCTGCTCTGGCCCCGGTGACTCAGCCCCCGTCTATAGCCGCAGTGGATACGGAGCAGTTCAACCAGCTCATCCAGCACGTTCGTGGTCTCACGGAGGCGGTGCAGGCGGTGCTGCACCAACAAGTCCCAGTGCCAGCCCGACTGGCACGGGACTCTCCGAAGTCGGATGATCCGGTCCAAGAGCGACCGGCCTGGGCAGACCGACCTCCGATACCCGGATTGGAGAGGCGGAGGAGGGAGAACCCTTGTTCGGATCATGGATCGACCAAGGGTGAAGCCTCGCGCCCATCTCACCAGAAAGCCTTGGAGATCAGAAACCGTGAGGACCTGCTAGACCAAAGGCTCTTGGAGATGAACCAGCGAATTGAAGAACTTCGTCCCCCCTCGCGTGATGATGACGTTTGTGCAGACCCTCCTTTCTCGCAGGAAATCATGCAGGAACCGGTCCCGCCGAACTTTAAGCTCGGCGGTTCGAAAGCTACGACGGGACCGCCGACCCGGTCGACCACTTGGAAGCCTTCCGGACGACGATGCTGCTTCACGGCGCGTCGGACGCCATATTTTACCGGGCTTTCCCTTCTACCCTCAAAGGAGCTGCCAGAAATTGGTACTCGACGCTCAAGCCGAGAACCATCTTATCGTTTGACCAGATGAGTCAACAGTTCGCAGCCCACTTCATCAGTAGTAGGCGACCACGCCGAGGTTCGGATTCTTTGATGGCCATCAGGCAGAAGGAGGGGGAACCCATCCGGGCCTACGTGACCCGGTTTAACGCTGCCGCGTTGGAGGTCCGAAACCTAGACCAATCAGTCGCCATGGCCGCCCTTAAGGGCGGCCTTCAGAAGAATGACTTGTTGTTCTCCCTGGAAAAAAGGTATCCCAGGGACTTCGCCGACCTGCTAGCTCGGGCCGAGAGATACGCCCGTGCGGAAGAAGCCTTCAAGCTGAGGGATGAAGAAACCTTAAGGGAGCGGCTGACGGGCGACAGGGAGCCGAATGAAGTTCGGCTGCGTTCACGGACTCTCCCTCCGGTAGCAGGCGGGCCCGAACCCCTCGAGCTTGCAGAGAAGCGCGAAGAAGCCCACCTCCCAAAGGAATTTCGCGACTATGTCCTCCTCAACGCTCCCCGAGCACAGATCCTCACCGAAGTTAAGGACCAACTCCCCAGACCAGAAAGGTTACGGTCTCCCCCAAACAAACGTGACCGAAGCAAGTACTGCCTCTACCATCGCGACCACGACCATGACACTGAGGAATGCATCCAGCTCCAAGATGAAATCGAGGAACTCATCAGAAAGGGGCGGCTGGGTAGTAGATTCATTCGACGCCAGTCTAAAGATCGGTGCAGGGCGCTGCCGTAACGAGAAACAACAAAGTCGGCCGCCTCACAACGTCGTCAACATCACTCCAGGATCCAGCGTAGAAGCCAACAGAAGCACGCTTCAACGCAAGGAAGCTCGAATGAAATGGGAAAGGTCGTCCGCGTGGGGAAGCGCGGGAGGAACGATGCTACTACCACGACCCTGGGTCACAGAAAATTCAGAAAAAATTGCCAGTAACTTCCTTTCAATAAAGTCCTTCCCTTCCAACAGTGTATTATTTTTGGGCGCCAAAAACTATGTAATGGCTGGAAAAGAAGCAGTCAATAGTCGCCGTGTTAGGAACAGGAGGAGAACCTCGTCCTAATTCGAGCGGCAACCTTCGGCCAGAGATAAGATCTCTCCCGAAGGCAAAGTTCGGCCAGAGATAAGATCTCTCCCGAACAACAAGGTCGGCCAGAGATAAGATCTCTCCCGAACCGCAACCTCGGCCAGAGATAAGATCTCTCCCGAGGCAAAGTTCGGCCAGAGATAAGATCTCTCCCGAACAACAAGGTCGGCCAGAGATAAGATCTCTCCCGAACCGCAACCTCGGCCAGAGATAAGATCTCTCCCGAAGAAAAAGTCCTCGGCCAGAGATAAGATCTCTCCCGAACGGTTAGGAACAAGGTCCTCGGCCAGAGATAAGATCTCTCCCGAACCGTTGCAACCTCGGCCAGAGATAAGATCTCTCCCGAAGGCAAGTTCGGCCAGAGATAAGATCTCTCCCGAACAACAACCTCGGCCAGAGATAAGATCTCTCCCGAGCGACCGAACAACCTCGGCCAGAGATAAGATCCTCTCCCGAAGGCAAAGTTCGGCCAGAGATAAGATCTCTCCCGAACGACCATGAGACCTCGGCTAGAGATAAGATCTCTCCCGAGCGACCGTGAACAACCTCGGTTAGGAACAGGAGGAGAACCTCGTCCTAACCGAGCACCAACCTCGGCTAGAGATAAGATCTCTCCCGAGCGACTCGGCCGAGATAAGACCTCGGCTAGAGATAAGATCTCTCCCGAGCGACCGTGAACAACCTCGGTTAGGAACAGGAGGAGAACCTCGTCCTAACGCGAGCACCAACCTCGGCAGGAGATAAGATCTCCCCCGAGGGAAGCTCGGCTGCAGGAGATAAGATCTCCCCCGAGCGCGCACTTCAACCTCGGCTGCAAGAGAGGAGGTCTCCCTCGAGTCGACTTCAGCTGATGAAGACAATGTCGCCCCCGAGGAGCTCAAATCCGACCTCGACCGTAGGAGGCGAGATTTACTTCGGCTTCAACATCAGCTTCATCGACTTTAGCTGGAAACGAGTTCCATTTCAACTCCAAACATCGACTGAAGATGAGGTCTCCCCCAAGCCTCAGCCTCAACTTCAGCGTCAATATTGGCTGGAGATGAGACCTCCCCCGAGCTTCAGCTGCAACAAATGCGGAGCCTGGAAGAAGACTTCGGCAGTCGCCTGTTTTGGTACTCCCTTCCTTCAATTTTTGAACTCGGGAGTGGGGGGGCTACTGTTGGGGATAAATCCCGCTCCTGCCGAAGCCCGGCCCGACGCTCAGCCCAATGTAACCAGTAGCCGCTGAAGAGCTTTAGCGCCAGGCGCCAGGCCGAGCCCCTACCACGGCCGAACTGCCTAGAGGCCGAACTCCCCTGCGCCAAGGTCCGGGCCGAACTGCCTAGAGGCCGAACTCCCCTGCGCCAAGGTCCGGGCCGAACTGCCGAACTAGCGCCAGGACGAACTCCCACCGCCAGCCGAACTTCCTGACGGCCGAGCTCCTTGGACTCCAAGCGGCAGGACTTCTTCGGGAGACGGACTCCTCCCAGACGCCCGTTCGGCCATCCGAGCTCCTCCCGGGTTTTCCCTTCAGCCGAACTCTCCTACGAGCCCGAACTCCTTCGGGCCCCACGGCCGAACTCCTTCGGACCGACCCCAGGCGAGCCCGTGCAGCCGAACTCCTTCGGACTTCCCACGGCCGAACTCCTTCGGACCGACCCCAGGCGAGCCCATGCAGCCGAACTCCTTCGGACTTCCCACGGCCGAACTCCTTCGGACCGACCCCAGGCGAGCCCGTGCAGCCGAACTCCTTCGACCGAACTCCTCAGCGAGCCCTGGCCGAACCAACTAGCAACCGAAGTCCTTCAACTGGCCAGCCGAGCTTCGGGCCTCTCAGCGGTCGAACTCTCGGCAATCGTCCCGCGGCCGAACTCTACAGATGGCCGACCCTTCAGCCAGACGAACTCCCCCAGCTTCCCCCTCGGCCGAACTCTGTTACAAGTCCGAACTCCATTGGACGAACTGTCGCCTGCAGCAAGACCGGACGGCGCCTTCCTCTCCGTACCGGACTCCATGCGGCCCGACGACTCGCCGGTATGGCTCCCACGACCTACCGGACGACGCCTTCCTCTCCGTACCGGACTCCATGCGGCCCACGACTCGCCGGTATGGCTCCCACGACCTACCGGACGACGCCTTCCTCTCCGTACCGGACTCCATGCGGCCCATGGCTCGCCAGTACGGCTCCCACGATCTACCGGACGATGCCTTCCTCTCCGTACCAAGCTCCATGCTGCCCGACGACTCTCTGCCAGACGGCACAGCCGTCACCATCAACTAAGCTCCGCTATAAAAGGACCCCTCCCGACATACTAAGGCTAAGCTCTCTGAACTCTCGACTCTCTAAGCTCCCCTCCACATCTCTAAGCTCCGGAACTCATTCCGAGCACTCCATTACTGTTGGTCGGAAACTAACTTGACCGTCGGAGGGTCCTGCCGGAGCCACCACCCCACCGGTTCCGGACGGGACTTCGTTTTGCAGGTCCCCGGCGGCGCCCAGCGGCCTCGATTGCGGCGACCTCCGACGGCGACGGATTTCTGCACCAACAGATACATTTTGGATCTTTGTGATACCTTTTATGTTTCTTCTATTCTAAAAATCTTCTTTCTTTGTCTAGACTTAATTTGGAGGGTTATAAATTTAATTTTGCCAATCATTCTCTCAAAATTTATCAGAATTCTATTTTAGTTTGTTTTGAGATTTTATGTGATGGTTTGCATAAAATCAATTTAGACCATATATTTGCTCAATCCCTTTTGACCCTGCATATAAATGTTGGTTTGAAATGTAGCATCTTGAATGAAAATCTTAAAACTAGACTTTACTGAAATCTTAAAAACTAGACTTTACTAATTTTTATATCTGTATTAATTGCATTAAAGGTAATCAATCTAAAAATAATATGAAAGGTGTTATTAGAAGCTTGGGATTGTTAGAGATGATATGTACTGATATTTGTATACCTTTTCCCAATCCTTGTATAGGTGGTGAACAATACTTTATCATCTTTATTGGTGATTTCTCATATTATGATTATGTTTACCTATTAAAGGATGAAATTGAAGCTTCAAAATATTTTAAAATATTCAAGGCTAAAGTTGAAAATAAGTTACACAAAGTAGTGAGAACCGATAGAGATGGAGAGTACGATGATAGATATGATGAAATCGGTTGTAATTTAGGATCGTTTGCTATAGATTCTTAAAACAAAACGGTATTATTGTGCAATGTTCATTACTAAGAATACATTAGCAGAATAGTGTATAGTTGATAGGCATAATTATATCTTTATGGATAAGGTTAGGACTATGATGAGTAATACATCTTTGCCTATATTTTTATAGGAGAAGCATTAAAAATTGCAATGTACATATTGAATAGGGTTTCTAGTAAAGTTGTCCCCAAATCTCTATGAGTTATGGATAGGAAGAAAGCCCAGTTTAAATCATGTGTATGTTTGAGGTGTCCGGCAGAAGCAAGGATGTTCAACACCACATAAAAAGAAATTGGATCCATGATTGATGTGCTGCAAACTATCATTTTGCATAATACACAATCCTAAATGCCAAATCATCCCTATTTCCTTAGTTAATGCATAGTTAATTGCTTATTTCTCATTAATAACTATACAATTTTTTTTTTTACTTTGAAGGGTCTCATAACCTCCTAAATGTTTTAGCTATTCAACTATGAAACATTGCAAGCTACTATTTTTCGCAAATGGATCAAAGAACATAAACTAAAAGCAGTTAAACAACCACTTGCTACTTGCACACCAGGAAGAACTATTTCGCTCTACTTGACTTATCTTGAAACAAGCTCATCATGGCATTCTCTATTCTGTCGTCAAAGACATTCACAAAAATCTTGCACCGGCCTATCCTTTTTTTTTTTTTGGATTGATAAGAAATATAAAATGTTAGTAGATAAAGTTTTCTAATAATAAACACAGATTTTATAATGAATACCGGTACAAGGGGGTGAGTCGTGTCGGGCGAGAGCCAATCACCATCACATTATATTGAATAGGACCTGAGCTGGTGAACTGGGCTGCGCTAGGATGGGATATATATCTTTAACATGCAAAATATTTCAGTCTCTCGTTATGCACCCACAAATAGTTCATCGGGTTTATAACTGTTGATTTGTCAACTTTACGATATACCGACAATAAATCTATGGGTTGCACTAATTATCTCTTGTGATAAGGTTATACAATTGTTCATACACGTTCAAGGGGAGCATCGTAGTATTCCTCGTTTAGCATCGTTATTTTAAATCAAATGTAATCGCATGGCTTAAGAGCTTTTAATGGAAGTAATCTCTAGCTCTCATCTAAACTATTATTTTGCCAGCTAATTTCTAATCACCAACTTAACTCTTGATGCAGCAGATTTCAAAACTGCCGCAGAACACTTTCCGTTGCGAAGAACTTCTTGATTACCTTCTTGATCCACAATAAAATTTCCATTAGATGGTTTTAATTGACCTAGTGGTCTTTTTTCCCTTTTTCTTTTTGAAGGAAACCATGTATTATATTATTAAATTAAGCTCTCATTTTAGGTCAACATAATAAGAAAGTATCTATCACGCGTGTTGTCTATCCTTTATTTACTTTTGCAGAATTTTTAGATTAAGGTCAGTTTTGTAAAGCTTGCATGGTGTTTTGATTTATTATTATTATATATTATTTTTTGCTAAGATGGAGTATTTATACAAAACTAGTATAAATATATCCAAAAAAAATAGAAAATAAAATATCACAGAAAGATCTAGGAATAAACTCCTGGTCAGTTTATAAAATATCACTAGAATTCTTTGTAATAAAGGATGCGATGATTACTATTTGCCTTCTTATAGAGATGCTGAATATCGACAAAAGCAGTCCCTCTCAGAAGTCTCCAAATATCAACTAAAAGTAGATGCGTAAGGCCCTCCCTATCCTGCAACCAACTCAAAACCGTAGCCCAGTAGCCATGGTATTTGATTTCTAGAGAACCCGCAAGAATCTTCCTGCATAAGTAGTAGGATAGAAACATAGGGAATAAAACATACCAAAGTTGTCATGGGAAAAGATGCAAGATTCATATAAAGCATACCAAATTTCTCATGGGAAATGAACATGTCGATCTAAGAGGAACAAGTCTGCAGTCCTTACAACATTACATCAGAAATAAAAATAACAGTCTGCAGTCCTTACATGCTCCTCGTTGATATCCTAGAAAACCTATCATATATATCATCGATGGATCGGAAATAGGCAAGCCTCAAGGATCTCTTAAAGAATAAAATACCAAAGAACCCCCAATATCCCACCACAAATCCTGGTCCCATGCTAAGATACAACCATATTTTTTCATCACCATCATCAGTTGACAAATGAACATCGGTTGCTTGGTCACATGAACAACTTTTGGTCAGTGGAGGTCCACAAAGTCCATCATTGCCACTATAGATGGATGGAGTGTTTGTAGTTGATTGCCAGATGGTATCCGTCCCCGCAAGTGGTTGTTTGATGAGTTCAAGCGATCCAAGAATGTCAGAGAAGAGATGCTTTGAGGGATTGTACCTGTTAAGTGATTCATGGACAAGTCAAGAACTTCTAGATTTTTTAACTTACCGATCATGTTTGGAATACTTCCATCTAAAAGATTCCCTGAAAGATTCAGGAAAACTAGCCCAGAAAGATATGTTAGCTCTGCAGGGATCTCATGACAGAGATGATTGCCTGAAAGGTCGATTCCCACCATGAATGAAAGCGTTCTTTGAAAAACAACCACTGTTCCTTTCCAGATTACGGAAATGCTGTCACTGTAGTAAAAGGTATCCCTCTCGTGAGAGGAGTTCGTTCTGTTATCTCTTTCTCGAGTGCTTTCTACCATCGCGGTAAGATTGCCCAAACTCTGTGGGATGCTTCCTGAGATATTATCGTGTGCAAGTTCTAAGAGCTGAAGCCAAGATAGAAGTGACAGCTGGGGAGGAATGCTGCTATTTAACATGTTGGAGATAAATCTTGCTCCCATCGAAATCTAGTTCGATGCTCAGCCTAATGCAACCAGTGGCCACAGAAGAGCTTCAACGGATGGGTCTTAGTCGAACCCTTACAGCCGGCCGAACTGTTCAGTCGGCCGAGCTCCTTCGGACTTCTTAGCGGCCGAACTCCTCAGTGGTCGTCCCTCGGCCAAACTTCTAGCGATCGAGCTCCTCGAACTCCTAGCATCCGAGCTCCTTCGAATCCGTTCAGCCGGCCGAACTGCTTAGCGGCCGAGCTCCTTGAACTCCAAGCGGCCGGGCTTTAATAGAATCCCCCAGTGCCCGAACTCCTCAACGGTCGTCCCTCGGCCGAACTCCTCAAACGACCATCCCTTCAGCCGGCCGTGCTCCTCCAAACTCCTCTACGACCGAGCTCCTCCCGAGCTTTTCCTTCAGCCAAACTCTCCTACAAGTTCAAACTCCTCTGGACGAACTGTCGCCATCAATCTGCAACATGCGACAAAATCAGACGATATGGCCAACGCTACTGACGACACCACTCTCTCCGTAACCAGCCCCATGCAGCCCACGGCCTGCCAGTATGGTTGTCACTATCCATCTGACGATGCCTTCCTCTCCGTACCGAACTTCATGCGGCCCAACGGCTCTCTGCCAGACGATATGGCGGTCACTATCAACTAAGCTCCGCCTATAAAGGACCCTCCAGATACGCTAACTCTAATCTCTCTGATCTCTAAGCTCTTCTCTTCTTCTCCAAGCTTTGAAACTCATTCCGAGCACTCCATTTCTGTTGGTCAGAGCTGACTTGATCATCGGAGGGTCCTACCGGAGCCACCCCCACCGGCTCCGGACGGGACTTTATTTTGCAGATCTCCGACGGTGACCTCATTGGCGTCCACTCCAGCGGACTCCGGTGGCGATCAGTTTCTGCGTCAACAGATTGGCGCTAGAAGGAGGGCCACCCCAAGCCTCCGAGGTTCCCTTATTCTTAAAGTAGTGCTCGGTGACGATTCTTCTCTTTCCTCTTCGGAGATCTCTCTTCCTCCTCACTAGAGTTCTTTCTCAAAGAGAAAATGCCTCCCCAAAGAGCTTCTACTCGACGATCGACCGTCTGCGCGCCAAGTCCATCTGCTTCCGTTTCAGCCCCAACAGCCCAGGCCCCACACGAAGCCACCGCAAACGTGGAGTAGTTCAACCTGCTGATCGGGTTCATGGCCCCGCTGAGATGGTGTAGACAACCTGCTGATCGGGTTCATAGTTCCGTCGAGATGGTGCAGACCATGCGACAACCTCCGACGGAGACATTGCTAGCAAGCCCGCCATGAGGACGCCGAGAATCGGCCTTAAGGGAGAGTGTTTGGGCATACCAATCGCACTTGGAAAGAAGAAATGGAGAGTTGAAGTTCTTCCGTGGAAGGTTTCGCGAGAAAGTAGAATGAAGTTCGATGCAAGCGAGGCCGAACTTTTCCTCGAGCCCGTCATCGAGGAAGCCCCGACAGAGGGGCATGAACATCCCCGGAAGAAGGTTTTGCAAGGAGGTAGAATGAAGTTCGACCACGTCCAAGGAGGCAGAATGAAGTTCGGCCATATCCACAACCTTCCCAGCGCAAGTGAGGACGAACTTCACCTTGAGCTCGCCATCAAGGAAGCCCCGACAAAAGATAAAAGAACATGAAGTCCTCCCGACAAAAGCCGGAGTGAAGTTCGGCGCAAGCAAGATCGAACTTTCCCTCGAGTTGTCATCAACGAAACCCCCTACAAAGAATTCACAGGAGGTGGAATGAAGTTTGGGCAAGCAAAGCCGAGCTCCATCTCAAGCTCATCGTCAAGAAAATCTAGACAAAAGAAGCAGGAAGATCTCTCACGGAAGCTTTCGCGGGGAAGCGGAATGAAGTTCGACAGCGCAAAGAAAGCCGAGCTCCACCTCAAGCTCGTCATCAAGGAAGTCCGGGCAAAAGAATAAGAAAGTTCGGCGCAAGTGAGGACGAACTCCACCTCGAAGCTCATCATCGAGGAAGCCCCAACAAAGGGGCATGAAGTCCTCCCACAGAAGCTTTCGCGGGAAAGTGGAACGAAGTTCGATGCAAGCAAGGCCGAACTCCCCCTCAAACCTCATCATCGGAATAAAGTTTGGCACAAGTGAGGCCGAATTTTCGCTCGAGTATGTCACCAAGGAGGCCCCCTACAAAGATTTCACAGGAGGTGATTCGACAGCGCAAAGAAAGCCGAGCTCCACCTCAAGCTCGTCATCAAGGAAGTCCGGGCAAAAGAATAAGAAAGTTCGGCGCAAGTGAGGACGAACTCCACCTCGAAGCTCATCATCGAGGAAGCCCCAACAAAGGGGCATGAAGTCCTCCCACAGAAGCTTTCGCGGGAAAGTGGAACGAAGTTCGATGCAAGCAAGGCCGAACTCCCCCTCAAACCTCATCATCGGAATAAAGTTTGGCACAAGTGAGGCCGAATTTTCGCTCGAGTATGTCACCAAGGAGGCCCCCTACAAAGATTTCACAGGAGGTGAGATGAAGTTCGGCCATGCTCACAACCGAACCAAGGCAAGCGAGGACTCTCTCTCGAGTATGACTCCAAGGAAGTCCCGACAAAGGGGCATGAAGTTCTCCCGCAGATTTCACAAAGGGACGGAATGAAGTTCGGCAGTGCTTATGACCTCCACAGCGCAAGGCCCGAACTTTTCAAGCTCGCCACCAAAGAATTCTCGATAGAAGGGCGTGAAGAAGTCCTCCTTTCGAAAGGTTTCGTGATTGCGCCCCCCCTCAACGCTCCTCGAACTTAAATTCTCACGAAAGTTAAGAACCGACTGTCAAGATCAGAAGGGTTACGGTCTTCCCAAAATAAGTGCGTCAAAGCAAGTACTGCCTCTACCATCGCGACCATGGCCATGATATTGAGAAATGCATCCAGCTGCCAGATGAAATTAAGGAGCTCGTTAGGAAGGAGCGGTTGGATAACTTTCTTCGACGAAAGAAGATCAGCTAAGCGTGCTGTCGTAACCAGAAACTACAAGGTCCTCCGCCTCACGGCATCATCAACATTACCCCTGGGAGGAGCTTGGTATATCGATAATCCGTCATCTCCCGGCATCAAAGCCAGGAGAAGCATGCTCTAAATTGAGGAGGCCAGCAGGAGATGGAGGTCGTCCGATCCAGAGCTTATCGACTAAAGAAACACGAAGAAACAACGCTACCACAACTCTAAAACATGAAGAATTTAGGGATGTGCTGCCCAAAACTTTCCTTCGGTAAAATTTTTTTCTTCCAATAATGTTATTTCTGAATGCGAAAACTATGCGATGACAGAGAAGAAGCAGCCAATAATTGCTACGTTAGAAACAGAAGGAGAACCTCATCCTAACGCGAGCAACAACCTCGGCTAGAGATAAGATCTCTTTCGAGCGACCGAGTCAACCTTGACTAGAGATAAGATCTCTTCCGAGCGACCGTTGACAACCTTGGCTAGAGATAAGATCTCTCCCGAGCGATCAAGTCAACCTGAAGGCCTCGTTCACAAAGGACGAGATGGGGGGAGAGGCCCTAATAGTGACCCTCATGTGGCCCCACAGTCCGTTAGAAATAGGAGGAGAACCTCGTCCTAACGCAAGCATTAACCTCAGCTAGAGATAAGATCTCTCCCGAGCGACCGCTGACAACCTCAGCTAGAGATAAGATCTCTTCCGAGCGACCGCTGACAACCTTAGCTAGAGATAAGATCTCTCCCGAGCAATCGAGTCAACCTCGACTAGAGATAAGATCTCTTTCGAAAGACCAAGTTAATCTGAAGGCCTCGTTCATAAAAGACGAGATGAGGGGAGAGGCCTTGACAGTGACCCTTATGTGCCTCCACAGTCCGTTAGAAATAGGAGGAGAACCTCATCCTAACGCGAGCATCAACCTCAGCTAGAGATAAGATCTCTTCCGAGCGACCGTTGACAACCTCGACTAGAGATAAGATCTCTTCCGAGCGATCGAGTCAACCTGAAGGCCTCGTTCACAAACGACGAGATGAGGGGAGAGGCCCTGACAGTGGCTCTTATGTGCCCCCATAGCCCATTAGGAACAGGAGGAGAACCTCATCCTAATGCGAGCATCAACCTCGACTAGAGATAAGATCTCTTCCGAGCGATCGAGTCAATCTCGGCTAGAGATAAGATCTCTCCCGAGCGATCGTTGACAACCTCGACTAGAGATAAGATCTCTCCCGAGCGACCGAGTCAACCTGAAGGCCTCGTTCATGAAAGATGAGATGGGGGGAGAGGCCCTTACAGTGGCCCTTATGCACCCCCACAGTTCGTTAGGAACAGGAGGAGAACCTCGTCCTAATGCGAGCATCAACCTCGGCTAAAGATAAGATCTCTCCCGAGCGACCGCTGACAACCTCGGCTAGAGATAAGATCTCTTCCAAGCGACCGAGTCAACCTCGGTTAGAGATAAGATCTCTCCCAAGCGACCGTTGACAACCTCGGTTAGAGATAAGATCTCTTCCAAGCGACCGAGTCAACCTGAAGACCTCGTTCACAAAGGACGAGATGGGGGGAGAGGGCCTGATAGTGGCTCTTAAGTGCCCTGCCAGTCCGTTAGGAATAGGAGGAGAACCTCGTCCTAACGCGAGCATCAATCTCGACTAGAGATAAGATCTCTCCCGAGCGATCGCTGACAACCTCGGCTAGAGATAAGATCTCTCCCGAGCGATCAAGTCAACCTCGGCTAGAGATAAGATCTCTTCCGAGCGATCGAGTCAACCTGAGGGCCTCATTCACAAAGGATGAGATGGGGGAGAGGCCCTGATAGTGGTCCTTATGTGCCCCCACAGTCCGTTAGGAGTAGAAGAAGAACCTCGTCCTAACGCGAGCATCAACCTCGGCTAGAGATAAGATCTCCTCCGAGTGCCCGCTTCGAGCTCAGCTGCAGGAGATAAGATCTCCTCCGAGGAAAGTTCGACTGCAGGAGATAAGATCTCCCCTGAGGAAAGCCCGACTGCAGGAGATAAGATCTTCCCCGAGGCAAGCTCGACTGCAGGAGATAAGATCTCCCTCGAGGAGAGCTCGACTGCAGGCGAAAAGATCTCCTTTGAGCGTCCGCATCGACCCCGGCCATAAGAGACGAGGCCTACCTCAACCTCGATCGGAGATGGGATCTCCTCCGAGCTTCAACTTCAACATCAACTTTAGCTGGAGATGAGATCTCCCCCAAGCTTCGACCTGGACCAGCATGGAGCTCAGAAGAAGACTTCGGCAGTCGGCTTTCTTGCACTCCCTTCCTTCGAGTTTCGAACTCGAAAGTGGGGGGGCTAGTGTTGGGGATAAACCCCGCTCCCATCGAAGTCTAGTTCGATGCTCAGCCTAATACAACCAGTGGCTGCAGAAGAGCTTCAGCGGATGGGTCTTAGCCGAACCCTTACAGCCGGCCGAACTGCTCAGTTGGCCGAGCTCCTTCGGACTTCTCAACGGCCGAACTCCTCAGCAGTCGTTCCTCGGTCGAACTTCTAGCAACCGAGCTCCTCGAACTCCGAGCGTCCGAGCTTCTTCGAATTCGTTCAATCGGTCGAACTGCTTAGCGGTCGAGCTTCTTGAACTCTAAGCGGCCGGGCTTTAACGGAATCCCCCAATGCCCGAACTTCTCAGTGGTCGTCCCTCGGTCGAACTCCTCAAGCGGCCGTCCCTTCAGCCGGCCGTGCTCCTCTGAACTCCTCTACGTCCGAGCTCCTCCCGAGCTTTTCCTTCAGCCGAACTCTCCTACAAATCCAAACTCCTCTGGACGAACTGTCGCCATCAATCTGCAACAGACGACAAGACCAGACGATATGGCCACCACTACTGGCGATACCACTCTCTCCGTAACCAGTCCCATGCGGCCCACGATTTGCCAGTATGGCTGTCACTATCTACCTGATGATGCCTTCCTCTCCGTACCAAACTCCATGCGGTCCCAACGGCTCTCTGTCAGGCGGTATGGCCGTCACCATCAACTAAGCTCCGTCTATAAAGGATCCTCTAGATACGCTAACTCTAATATCTCTGATCTCTAAGCTCTCTTCTTCTTCTCCAAGCTCCGAAACTCATTCCGAGCACTCCATTCATGTTGGCCAGAGCTGACTTGATCGTCGGAGGATCCTGTCGGAGCCACCCTCCCACCGCCTCCAAACGAAACTTTATTTTGCAGGTCCCCAGCGGCGACTTCATCGGCCTCTACTCCAGCGGACTCCGACGGTGATCAGTTTCTGCGTCAATATAACATATTCGAACTTAGACGGAGGATCACCAATGATGAAAGCCTCTGTCCTATCCAATTTGGAATATTTCCCTGGATTTTGTTGTCCCCGAGGTCTAAAACGACCAACTGCTTGCAGTTCTTCAATGAAGGAGGTATTTCTCCAATCAAGCTGTTATTGTTCAAGTGCAGTGATTGGAGCGAAGACAAGGAACCTATTGATCTCGGAATCATCCCAGAAAAATTGTAATTGTTTGCCAAATTCAGATATGTCAGACCAATCATGGAACCTATTGATCTCGGAATCATCCCAGAAAAATTGTTGTTTGCCAAACTCAAGTAACTGAGTAATGCAAGTTCCTTTATCGTCCGAGGAATCGGTCCAGATAGGTCATTTAATTCTGCTTAAATCCAACAGTTCAAGACTTTTCAACCTACCAAGCTCGGTTGGTATTGGACCTTTGAGTTTGTTAGCTGAGAGATCAAGAAACTGAAGCTGGGCAGCATCACCTAACTCTGAAGGAATCAACCCTGATAACTGATTACTACTCAAATTGAGCTTGTATAAGACACTCAAATTCCCGAGTTGAGGTGGGATCGTTCCAGACAAAAAGTTGGAAGCTAAGCTCATGTCATGTTCCCGAATGCCGCTGGAATGTCACCAGAGATGTTGTTGCCATCCATGTGCAAGTAGGTGAGATTCTTGCATCCCCCCCAGTCTGGAGACAGCGTGCCCTTCAACTGATTGCCGGTGAGATCCATAGAGGTTAGTTCCGAGCAGTTGCACAAGAAGCCGGCTGGGGGCCTGTGAAGTTGTTGATATCCGCTATTAAGGACTGAAGAGCAAAGCCTCTGCATAAATCTGGAGGCAATTCCCCTGAGAAGCTATTGTCCGAAAAGCTGACACTATTCAAAACCCCATTCTGGCCGAGGTCTTGAGGGATGGGACCGCTGAGCTTGTTGTTAAAGACTGAAATGAACTCAAGATTTGGAAGCTGAGCAATGGTGTCCGGCAGCTCACCCTCCAATTGGTTGTTGTCGAGGGAAGGGCTAGTCAGTGCCGTCATGTTTCCAATCTCTGCTGGGATTGTGCCGTTCAGGTAGTTGTAGGAGAGGTCTAGGAAAGTGAGCTGTGTTAAGTTTTTTGATCGTCCGAGGGATTGGACCAGTGAAAACATTTTGTGGTAGATGCAACGCCTGCAAGTGGGCCAGCCTCCCAATCCCTAGAGAGATTGGACCACTAAGTGAATTTTTCGGTAGATCCAATTTCTGCAAGTCGGCCAGCCTCTCAATCTCTGAGAGAGATTGGACCACTAAGTGAATTTCCCCATAAATCTAATTGCCGCATGTCGGCTAGCCTCCCAATCTCTGGAGGGATTCGACTACTAAGTGAATTTTCCAATAGATCCAATTGCTCCAAGTCGGCCAGCCTCCTAATCTCTGAAGGGATTGGACCACTAAGCAAATTTCTACGTAGATCCAATTGCCTCATGTCGGCTAGCCTCCCAATCTCTAGAGGGATTGAACCACTAAGTGAATTTCCTGATAGATCTAATTGCTGCAAGTTGGCCAGCCTCCCAATCTCTGGAGGGATTGGACCTGATAGGTTATTGTTCAAGAGGAATAGGATTTGCAGCTTTAAGGCCAATCCAATCGCCGGGGGAATGGAATATTCAAAGTTGTTGCCGCTGAGATCTAATGATGTGAGTAGGGGTGGAAACAGGTCATGTCAGGTTTTGACTTAAACAGATCAGGCCTGTATTGTAAAATACTAGCCTGAGCCTAGCCTGTTGGACTAGTTCAGACTTAAAATGAGGCCTAGCCTGTTTTACAAAATAAAAAGCCTGGCCTAGCCTATAAGCCTATTTAAAAATCTATAAACATTAAAATATTTAAATAGGCCAATAGATCTAGGCCTTCAAGGCCTCAGCATAGGTCCAAAAGTCTATCAAACATAACACAGGCTACTCTTATACAGACTGAGTTATAGGTTTTTAGACCAAACTTTGAAATTTTAGACTTGGCCAATTTATTTAAACAGGTCTTTTTAAAAGTTTGTGCCTGACTTATTTAGATAAATAGGTCAGATCAGGCCAGGCTAACAGTAGGCTAGGCCGTAGCCTCTGATAGGCCGTAGGCTCCTGATAGGCCGTCTGGCCTATTTTCATCCCTAGATGTGAGCTTGGAGAGAGCAGAGATGTTTGAAGGAATGGGGCTATAGAGGAGGTTGGCGCTGAGGTTGAGCTTGGTGAGGCTGGGCAGAGAAGCAAAGTCTAATTCATGGAGGGTGCAGTTGAGGGTGGCATTGGGTAAGCTCAACTGCATGATGCTGCCTGCGGAATTGCAGCGGACACCAAACCATCCGCATGGGGTGGTAGAGTTGGCCAGAGACCATGAGCTCAGAGCATCTGGCTGAAACAAGCTGGACTTCCATTTGAGAAGAGCTTGTGCCTCGCTCTGTGCTCCAACTTCCAAAAAGGAGAGGGAGATGAATAAAAGGAGGAGGAGGAGAAAAGGTTGGATTGGAAGAACTTACTAGAAAGCGAAGTAACCTCACTTGCCTTTGGTTGTACCTTCTAATCGAATAGCCCAGCAAGTTCTGTGATACCTCCTGCCCAAAATCCCAACTTCTCAGAGTTTGTAAGTCATTTGGCTGCAAGTATACACACCTTTCCTTCAACAATACGTGCCCCACACCTTTCCATCAATAATACGTGCCCTATTAAAAGTTTACTGGTCTTGATGGGATGTTTTCATGAAGCTCTGGACGCATGTAGAACAAACTCCTTACAAGCCATTGATCATCGTAACCTACTAATTATTACATCCCTGTTTCCCTTTCCTTTTCTTTAAATTCCATTCACTGCACACACATATTATATCAATATACCATGACGGGAGTCCCTTACTCCCCTCATTTATTTTCAAAAAAAAGGTTGGATTGGAATTGTCTTCGTGAGTAAAATGGAGGATTTCAGAGACTTCGGTTTTGGTTTTGTTACCTGGTTTTCGTGGCCAACTTATAACGAATGAGGGAGGGGTAGGGGGGAGACGAAGGGAGTCAAAAGGAAGCTTGACTGAAGGGTGTAGCTTTGATTACTCGGTGGCTAAGAGCAGAGGCAAGAAGGTTCCACGTTGTGCTTGACCGGGGGACTTGGAAAAAATCACGTTAACAGGTCACCCACTGGCCTGATGCATGGGCGGGCGACAAATTTTTGTGCAATTTTGTACGAAGAAAATAATTTAATAAGACTTTCTTATCAATCCCCTTGACTATGTCTACGTTCATCCACCAGTTGGCCATCCCCTTTCTTTGGCGTTGTTTACATTAACAGGGGCTGAGGTTGTCGTGTTTAATAACATTGCCAACAATTAATTGCCGCTAATAAATCAAAATAAATCTATATTCAGATTATTCTCCCATTAATCTCTCCAACTCTTTAACTGCCGGAGGGACAGAATATTTACTGCTAAAGCTCATTAATTCTTCAATAATAGACTAAAAGTTCTACATCACCATAACAAATGAAGCATATAGTGGTGGAATCTTAATAATATTTGGCAAAAATCATTACAATAAATGCCTTCTAGTAATGTTTTTTAAGAAATACTATAAAAAATATAAAATATTACAGTAGTTTATCAAGAGTATTACTAAAAATTACTATTTAGTAATGGTATCTTATAACTGCTACAAAAAATTATATTATATGGTAACATCATTAAAAATTATTATAGAAAGTTTATAATTTTATAATGATTATTTATGAATATTGCTAAAATTTTGACATTGCGACAATACCTTTTAAGGATATCCATAGTTTCCTTGTAGAATTTCATAAGATAACTTATAAATTATTCAAGCTTATACACAAGTAACCCTTTATAAGAAAAGAGTGGGAGCCATGTTATTGAAAGAAGATTTTGATCAAAAATCCAAAATTGGGAATGCATGATAGATGGAGAATCATGCATGACTCATACATGATGACTTAATTTACCTGGTTGTCAATCAGGGATGCTATTTTTCAGGTTCAGTGACTATTCTTTTTCCAAGTTGGATTCTTCAGTCAAGAATTTTCATTGATGCTGCTTTCTAACTATTTTATGGAGAGGATTTTTAGGGTTCGTTTGGCTAGTATAATCTGATGATTCTTGAGAATAATTAATCTAAAAAAAATATTGTAGGAGAAAATAAATTTTATCATGTTTGGTTCGTGCATAATTTACTTTGAAAAATAGTACTTAAAAAAAATTACTATGTTTGGTTTCAGATAATCTTATTATTAAATAAATATATAAGCTCCTCAATATGCACCAAATTAATAAATATAGATCCATCAAGCATTCCAACCGCTTATTATTTTCCACTATAATCTTCTAATTTTTGAACATCAAGTCGAAGAGCATCTCTAAGCAGATCCCTCATATTTTCACCCGTAGGATTCCTTTGTGGGTTACTGTATCCAAAATCAAATGTATGATCTATAAAGAAGGGTTGATTGCATGTAGATGGCAATATGGACTCTTCATGAAAAACTCACTATAACCCTTTCGAAAACTATTCCATATTAATGTTCTTCAATAGTTTCTAGAATGAGAGAAATAATTTGCACATTCTCGGTATAGACAAAAATATTTCCATTCATTAATGCTTTCTCAATAGCTAATTTAATAAAATTTTAACTCCATCCAAATAATCTTTGCTGGGTCTCGTGTTATTTATCCAGCTCTTATCCATTCTATAAGAATAACAACTAAAAGCACAATTTACCTAAAAAAAAATAAATAAAATATTTAATATCCCTTACAACTAGATTTTAATCATTTAAAATTTTATACAATACATCAGATACAAAGCATAGACCACTTTTAATTTCAGCATCACAACTTCTACTAAAGCTATTGTTGGTGCAGAAATCTATCGATTGCTGGAGTTTGCTGAAGGTAAAGAAAATGATCTTGCCAAGAAGACCTGCAAAATAAAATTCAGATCGAAGGTGGTTGGCTCTGGCAGGATCCTCCGATTGTCAAGTTAGCTTCATGACCAACAAGAATAGAATACACAAGAGAATTAGAGCAGTGAAAAGAGCTTAGAAAAAATAACGTATCTGAAAGATCCTTTATATAGATGAAGCCGGTAATAGAATAACAGTGATAGCCATAATAGAATATCAGAAAGTCGTTCGGACCACTTGAAATTTATTATGGAGAGTAGGCTGTCATTTATCATGACTTGTTGGTGGTTAAATTTTATTTATTGAAGTTCGGATGGAAGATCGAAGGTTTTTGAGTCTAGCAATGAGATGTTCATATTGGGATAGGAAACTTGAAGTCGGGCTAAACGAGCTTAAAGATCGGCTTCTAAGTAGTAGATGATGGGCTTACAACCAGATTCTAAATTTGAACCTTGATGGAGCTATTTTTAATAGCTTTCAGGAGTTCGATTGACTTCAAGATCGGCCAAAAGCAGGTGTTGGTATTCTGATTTGACAGACTAGAGGTCAAAAAGGGATAGCAGACTCTTCAATGAGAACTGTGATCAGATTCTCTTGAAGAAGTTCGATGGATATCTAAGGTCGACTTGAAGCTGGAATGGGTGAGTACTGAGATTTGCTGCTTGCGGAGTGGCCACTACTTATTTCAGATTGAATATCGAACTTATATTAATGGTGAGATCCTCTTGATGACTCAAGTTCATCCAGCCGAAGTTCTTGGTGCGGAATTGACAGGATCTACTATCTGCAGGATGAAGTAGAGAGGAGTTTGGCCGATTTCTAAGGTCGACCATAGATCAGGGTCAAATGGTGCAGGAGATCTCATATCTGTGAGATGACTGCTGCTTATTCTGGATTAAGAATCAGAATTTGTCAGATGGCAGCTCTTTCACTATTCAAGTTTGTCTGGCTAAAGTTCATAGTGTAGTTTGACAAGGTCTGCTATTATCGAAAAGGAATTAGAGAAATTATTACTGAGAAGGTCAATCGAGGCACAAGATCTAAAGGTCGACCTTTCGAAATCTGCCTGAATTAGAAAATCAACTCAGTTGATGTTCAGACTTGGCCATCATGACTACCAATGGCACTATGTCAAGGTCAGACATTACACTGGACTTTGGTGGGAGATATTTTATCCTCAACACTTATTCTCCTACTTCCAAGTTTGAAGTTTAGATGAAGAGAGTACCAAAATTTGAGACCGTCGAAGTCCAGTGGGATGTTTGACCTTGACATAGTGCCATTGGTAGTTATATCCCGTGCAATAAATAAATAAATAAATATTATAAAATAAAAAATATTTATTATGAATATGTTTTATTAAAAAGTTTTAATAATTACATACCGTAATTATTTATCCCATATAATGCACGGAACTTCTACTAATTTATATATATATATAATTAAAAAATATATAAATTTAAATAGGTTTGTGAGTTTTTGAGCCAACTATCTTACTACTCGAGTTTGACTTAAAAAAGTAGTCGAGTTTGGACTTGAATCAAGCTCGACCGGTTTGACTCATTTGCACTCTTTTTATATATTGATTATTGAGCTACTTAAATCTTAAGATATATATTATTATATAAATTTTTATTTTTACAATCAATTTTATTTTGTGTGAAAGAACTTGTTCAGATATTCAGAATGATACCTTCTATCATTATAACAATTTACGGGACCCACCGGTGGTTGAGGAGAGGAGGAGAAACTGACGGGGGAGGAGAAAGGGGAGGAAGGGTACGCCGAAGGAGAGATCGGAGTGAATGACGAGAGAGAGGGAGAGAGAGAGAGAGAGAGGATGAGGGGAAGAATGAGCACGCCGGCCCAAAATGCGGAAAGGATGAGGAGGAGGAGCGGAACTCGACTGGATGAGGAGTGGATGCTTGGGAGAGGAGGCGGCGAATGAGGAGCAGTAGGAATAGCCAGCGATAAAATATTACTTCCGTCTTCCGCTCTCTCCAATCGTGTAAAACTTGATTTCGGCTCTCGGGACTCAGATAATTGGGCTGTAGAACGCCTTCAAATCCCCATACCATCATTCCATATCATCTAGTGCTTCACTTCCCGAAGAAAATGTAATGAAGGGGTTATCTTTCATTTGCTTTCCAACATATATTTAAAATGCATAGAGAAAGAAAAAATTGATCTTTCTAATATAATATAATGCAAACCAAAAGAAAAAAAAAAAAGAAAGAAAGATGACCTTTCTAATACAATACATGCCACACAAAGAAGAAAATAAGAAGGATGATCTTCCTAATATAATGCAAGCCTAATGACCTTTCTAATACAATGCAAGTCTAAAGCAAAAAAATATATAAGATAATCATCTAATTATAAATAAAAAAATTTCATCAATTACGTCAATACTTTCCTTCAAGTTGGCACATGGAGGTTGACAATACCCAACTTGCAAAATAATGTGGTAAAAATAGATGTCCGCCAATTGATCCGAAATAGAGACATGACGTAATAGGAGTCCTTTGATTGAATCCGATCATGCACAAAATGATAATCAATTTCAATATGTTTGGTGCGCTCATGAAAGACAGGATTATTTGCAATATGCATAGCCGCTTTGTTATCACAGTGCAATGTAACAAAAGTCGGGTGTACTACCAAAAAATCAGAAAATAGCCAGCGAAGCCACAAAATTTCACTAGTAATGATTGCCATAGCTCGATACTCAGCCTCTGCAGATGATTGAGAGACAATAGATTGTTTCTTTAAGCACCAAGAAATAAGAGCTGCGCCAAGAAAAATAAAATAGCCAGTTGTAGAGCGGCATGTATTTGGACAACTTGCCCAATCATCATCATAATAAGTCTGCAGAGTAAGGGACCCGATAAAGGAAAAAAGAATACCCTGGCCAGGAGCTGATTTTATATACCGGAGGACATGAAGGGCCGCATCCTAATAAGGTTGCCTAGAATCTTGCATAAATTGTGTGAAAACATGAACCAAATAACAAATATCAGGTAAATGTGTTCCAATAGTAGAAGATAAGTGGTATCGGATCTTCATAGGAGATGAGGTAGGTCAAGATCCCAACAACCCTACTTCATCAAGAATATTCAAGGCATATTTATGCTGACTCAAGACTATTCCAAATGGAGAATGAGCTACC
The DNA here is from genome assembly GCA_006176705.1 of Cocos nucifera. Lineage (NCBI taxonomy): Eukaryota > Viridiplantae > Streptophyta > Magnoliopsida > Arecales > Arecaceae > Cocos > Cocos nucifera. The sequence goes on along the minus strand of QRFJ01002851.1, from coordinate 291,416 downwards.
TTAATGCCAAGGAAGTATTTGAGGAGACCTAGATTCTTAATATGAAATTTGTCATTGAGATAACATTTAAGAGCAGTGATGTGTCCTTTGTCATTCCCAGCAATAATCACATCATCAACATAAATTAAAACTACTGTAAATGAGTTACCTCGACAAGAAGTAAATAAAGAATAGTCTATCTTAGATTGAAGAAATCCATGCTGAATCAGTGCTATAGTAAACTTCTGGTACTAATTATGATAAGCCTATTTGAGGTCATATAAGGATTTATGAAGGCGACAACCCCTATTATCCCCAGAACATGCATAACCATGAGGTATTTTCATATATACCTCCTCATGAAGATCTCCATGCAAAAAAACATTATTGACATCAAGTTCATGCAACTCCCAGTTCCATACAGCTACTTTAGCCAAGAGACAATGTACGGTTACAAATTTTGCTACAAGTGTAAGGGTCTCATAGTAGTCCAAGCCCTCAATTTGAGTATATCCCTTTGCAACTAATTGAGCCTTATAGCACTCGACACTTCCATCAGGTTTATACTTCACCTTATAAATCCACTTAGAGTCAACGACACGCTTTCCAAGTGGGAGAGGTTCAATAGTCCAAGTTTCATTCTTCTCAAGTGCTTTAATTTCACGGCTCATAGCCTCATGCCAATGCTCATGTTTGATAGCCTAAAAATAAGTACGTGGCTCTTCTATAGAAGTGATGGCCACTAAGAAAGCAGAATGAGCAGCAGATAATCTATCATGAGATAAGTGTGAAGAGAGAAGATACACTACACCTAAGTTAGCCGAAGGGTGGAGCTACATGATGGGACAAGAGAGCTGGGCAATATGTAAATGAAGTCTTAATACTATTATCGCATTGTGCGATCTCGATGTGAGCAAGTCGAAACTTTCTCTGAAATGAGAGCTGTTTGAGCTTATGAGATAGTTTCATTTGCTGGACTCTCTGGTGCGCCTGGTGGCATTGAGCCAAATTCTTCAGGAAGGTCCATCCCTATTGCCCCTGAATCAGGAATGGATCGCAGTGTGGAATGGCCTAAAATGATGGATCTATCTTCATGTGTAGTATAGTTTGCAGGTATATAGGTCGGCCCACGCACTTGGTCTAGCACTAAGTCATCCCATGGCTGCTGCTTGAAGGGTGTGTATGCTGCATCGTTTGGGCCCATCTGACTTGATGGTCCAGATGATTGATAACGTGAGTCTTCATCATCATTTATGAAAAGTGGGCTGCTCAACATGCCATAATTTTCAGAAGCTGTACTCTTTTTACTCCTAGTAATAGCAAATGAAAATATGTTCTCATAAAAAATCACATCTCCAGATGTAAAATTTTGCTTGCTAGCCAAATCATTCACCCGATACCCCTTTTACTCATGAGGATATCCCACAAAAATATTTAATAGAATGGGGGCCAAATTTATCTTTCATAGGAGAGTGTAATTGAGCATAACATAAATAGCCGAAGACTCTTAAATAGTCATATTTGGGAGATTTACCAAACAATACTTCATATAAAAATTTGTTGGACAACATACATGTGGGCAACATAAATAGTCATATTTGGGAGATTTACCAAACAATACTTCATATAAAAATTTGTTGGACAACACACGTGTGGGCAACAAATTAATAAAGTAGGCTGTTGTAAGGATGCAATCTCCCAAAAATTTAATGGATAATTTGGCCTAAAAACGTCAGGCTTTAGCCATCTCTAATAAGTGCCTATATTTTTTTTCAACCCTCCCATTATGTTGAGGTGTGTAAGTACAAGAGGTTTGTTGTTGGATCCCAAACTGCATTATATAATCAAGCATAGTCCGTGACTTAAATTCTTGACTCTTGTCATTTCGAATACATTTAACTTGTGTGCCAAATTGAGTATGCACCATATTACAAAAAAGTATCAAATATTGCCGTACTTGTGACTTAAACTGTATTAAATAAATCCAAGTACATTGAGAAAAATTATCAACGATGGTCAAGAAATAATGTGCCTCTGAATGTGAAGGAGTAGTATATGGGCCTCAAATATCACAATGAATTAAATCAAAGCGAGCTGCAGCTTTGTTATGACTAATAGGAAAAGTCTCATTTGTTTGGCATGATGACATGAATCACATACTAGTTTATCAGTACTAAAAATCTCACTAGATAAGCTGGGAATGTATGATAAATAATTTAAAAAAGAGTATCCCAACTGTATGTGACAGATACGAGATGACTGCCCATTCCGTGCCACATGTCCAGAGACTGCCGCTTGCCCAAAATCCAAATAATATAGCCCATTACGTTGTCTACCCACTCCAATCGGCCTTCTCGAGTGTAGGTCCTGCAAAATACAAAAATTCAAATAGAAAGTGAGTGCACAATTATTATCCTTTGTCAATTTACTCATAAAAATCATTAATTTTGAGCATTTCTTGTAACTTCAGTTTGTTGGAGAGGACCAAGTTCCTACTTTGTTGCATTTCAAGCAATTATCCATTAGGCAACTGTACAGATCTGTCTCCTTTACACACATTCTGTAATTGATTGGAGTCATTGATCCAGTCATGTGGTTAGTAGCTTCCGTATCCATGATCCAACTCAAATGTCCCATGAACTTACCAACAAAATTGGCAGCACCTGTCAACTTATCACCATCATGATCAATCTTTGCACCATAAATAAGATTCAAGAGCGGCCCATATTCTATGGCCAAAAGGCCTGGGATGGGTGTGCTTTCATAGCAGCCATTGTTCCTAAGATCACTAGATTGCACGAAGTTGGATTTTCTAGCCTTTGGCTTCCAATTAGGTGGATATCCAATCAGTTCATTATAGCGCTCTTTTGTGTGATCTAATCGCTTACAGTTCTCGCATCATGGATGGCTCGTACCGGGCTTCATATTTTGTTTTGAGGTATCAGACTCCCCACGCCCATTTTTAGATCTAGCGGTGAGCGTAGCGGCCTCTACGGCCAGGACAGTCACTTCAATGCTGGGCTTACGACTTGCCATCGTTGCTTGCTGCACCTCCTCTTCTGCTACCATGGCATATACCTTTCCAAGGGAGGATAGTGGATCCATCCCTACAATTTACGAGCGTACGACATTATAGGCTTTATCGAGCCCCATCAAGAAATCATACAATTTAGCCCTCTCCCTTGATGCCGTGATTGCCTCGAAAGAGCTACAGGTGCATGGGAGAATCGAATCATACATTTGCAACTCCTCCTACAACATCTTGAGTTTGCTATAATAACTAGCAACTGACATCTTTTCTTGTTGAAGCAGACTTATATTCCTCCGTATTTGGTAGACTTGAGCAGCATTTCCTTGTGAGAAATGCTCTTCCAAGTCTACCCATATATCTTGAGTTATTACTACATACACCATGGTCTCATACAGCTCCTTACTCATGGAGTTTGTGAGCCATGCTACTATCATTGCATTGCAGTGCATCCAATCTTGATAGTCGGAAGAAGCTTTACTTGGTTTCTCCAAGGTTCCATCAACGAATCCTACCTTGTTCTTTGCATACAAGGCATTCTCCATTAAACGTCTCCATGAATGATAATTGGATCCGGTAAGCAAGTTTGTGACATAAACTTGCCTTGGATGATTCGAGAGATGGAGATAATAAGACGATTTGCTATTAGCTCCCTCTAAATCGGATGCATTCACCTTCATGACCTTGCCGAATTCCTCTGCCATAGTGGATCTATAGTAAATGGTTTAGGAATGGTGGATGGTGGCTCTGATACCATGAAGAAAATGTAATGAAGGAGTTATCTTTTATTGATTTGTTATCCAATATATATATAAAATGCATACAACAATGAGAAAGAAAAAACTGATCTTTTTAATATAATGCAAATTAAAAGGGAAGAAAATAAGAAGGATGACTTTCCTAATACAACACAAGCCAAAAAAAAGAAAAAAATAAGAAGGACGGCCTTTCTAATACAATGCAAGCCTAATGGCCTTTCTAATATAATGCAAGTCTAAAGAAAAAAATAATAATTATTTAATTATAAATAGAAGAATCGCATCAATTATGCAAATACTTTTGATTAGCGGAGAGACAAAATCCTCTCTTTCCCGTTTCTGTGCGTTGCCCTGGCTCTGGCTGTTGCTAGTCTTGTCCGTTATTACTCCACCACCGCCGTTGAGAAAATAAGTCAGCAGGAATCACCTGAAGCACAAGCTCTCCTTTGGTGGAAAGCCACCTTACAAAACCAGCAAGCCCTCACTTCCTAGAAGTTCAACCTTAGTAGCAGGAAAAACCGCAGCAGCAGCTCGTGCAGATGGCTGGGAATCACATGCCAGCCACAAAAATGGGAGAGTAAAGGAGATAAGCTTACCTCGAAAGAGAGTTTTTTTATTTAACCTTGAAAGGGATGTAAGCTCAACGCCCTTGACTTCGCTGCACTTGATCCACACCGCACACCTCTCACCTCCCTTGACCTATTTCTCAGAATTCTCTCTCTGCCCATCTGCCACCTTTTTGGGCCAACGTCTCCTACACCACCGAGGTCCACTTTTTCCACAGTGAATTAACAGGAGAGAGAGAGAGAGAGAGAGAGCACCATGTTTCTTTGCCAATTGCACCAAACTCATCTACCTTTGTCTCTATCAAAACAGAATATCTGGAAGAATTCCTTCAGAAATCCTATTTGTGACAAATCTCCAAATCCCATCTCTGTTCAGGAATCAAATCACTGGTGAAATTGGAAATCTAATGACTCTACATGCCCTTGACATCTCCAAGAATCAGAATCCAGGTTCCGTCCTCCCAGAACCGGAAATCTTGCCAAGCTTGACACCTTGTATGTCCATAATGCTACTCTCTCTAGCTCCATGACCCATGAAATAGGCAACCTAGTCAGCCTAGCTAGTTTGGCAAACTAACATGATCGCATAATAGGTCCCATCCCTAGTTTAGCAAACCAAATCAAACGTGACTCTCTGGTTCCATCCTCAAATGTTAGGTCATCTACTAAATCCAAGCAGGCTACATAAATCGCAATTTATTAGGAGGAAACCTGAGCAAGCCCGACACCTTGCATCTCAATGATGATCAATCCCCCCAAGAAATAGGAAACCTAGTAGACCTGGTCTGTTCAGCAAATTTTCTGATAATTAACCTGCGCCTCATGAATAATCAATTATCTGGCAACATCCCATGTCGAACAGGAAATTTGGTGAACTTAACCAACTTAAAGGTCTCAAATAATCTCATCTTGCTTAAGAAACCTGGTACCTTGGCAAACAGTTTAAAGGATCTAGTAAGCCTTGGGAAAACATAGCAAGATCCAAGTGGTTCTCGCCCTTCTAGTTTAGGAAATTTGACAAAATTTTCTAAATTTACTGGAGAAGTACCTCTGGAATCATCCCCTGAGAAGTTGGAAGTCTAGCGAGCCGGCTAAGATCGGAGATCTCCTATAATTTTTTTCTGCTCTAATCACTCGTGAAATCGGAAACCTAGGAAGATTATTTGAACCAGAAATATACAACAATCCAATCCCTGCCCGAATGACTCCATCTTTTGGTAACTAAAGGTGCCTAATTTTGGCTCAATGATCAAAGTTACGAGCAGCTTGGGAAGGCTTAATTTCAGCTATTTATCACTTGCAATGTAGATTTCTAATTCTCAAAGGTGATTCTACAATTGTAGTCTCTTGGAATTTGAAAGCTTGTTCTATCAGCATTGGAATTCTGCTGTTGCAGGATATTAAGCGTATGATGCGTACCCTCTCCTTCTTCAAAGCCGTGCATGCATGCAGGGAGGCTAATTCAGTTGTTGATCATTGGGCTCGTATGGGTTCTGCAAGTGATCTTGACGCTACGTTGGACATTCCTTCGGTTGATTAGTTTAGATGCTGCGGGTTTTTGTTATTTTCATTATAATTAGTTGTTCTGTTCTAATTTCAGTATCATCTTCGACCAAAAAAATGAGCCTAATTGATCTTCTATGAGTTTTTTTATAATCAATTGCCCGGTTCCCATCTAAGAAATTAATAAATCTTACAACTTTGCAGCATAAGAATTAGTTTACAACTTCATTGACAATTTACCACAAGATTATGCATAGGTGGAGTACTTTGATAGCTTGCTGGGCAAAGAATCATTTAAGGTCCCATTCCAAGGAGTTTGAAAAATTCTACAAGTTTCCCAAGGGTCCATGTCGAGAGAAATCAGCTCGAAGGGAATATATCAGCGGACTTTGGCATATACCCACGTTCGAAGATAACAATGGAGTTGGGTGATTTAACTTATTTAGTTGACATGAATTCAAGTCATAAACAACTCTCTTGGATGATTTCCTTAGAACTTGGGAAACCATACAACCTAGAATCCCCCATCTTTCCCAAAACTACTTGAGTGGACCAATACCACAGCAGTTGATGTATCGCTCTATACCGTCGCTCTTGAAGCTAAACAAGAATGAGTTCGACAAAAGCCTCCCACTTGTGTTTGTTAATCTAGCAGAACTACGGATTTTGATAGATCTTCGCCACAACTTCTTGACTGAAGAGATACCACAACAATATGCAAAATTGGTGACGTTACGACACCTTAAGCTCTCCCATGATAACCTATCAAGTGGCACTTCGTCCACCTTTCGGCGTATGCTCAGTACGTTATCAATTGCTGTGTTATGCCCTAATCTAGAATTGCCAATTCCTAAGAGCAATTATTTCACAATGCTTCTGTAGATTGGTTTAGAAACAATAGAGGGTTTGTACTCGGAATTGTCTGGTTTGTCTCCTTGTAGTTTGACATTGGGGCATGATTTAAGAAAAGAACACATCATACTCCTGATATTTATACTTGTTGTTGGCACCTCAAATCAGTTATGTTTGTTGTTGTTGTTGTTTGTTACAGGAGAGAAAAATCTAATAAGAGAGGAAAGTGATGTCACTATGGGAACTGTAATTTTATTACTGAATTTTGATGGAAGAGTTGCACACGATTGCATCATGAATGCAATTAAAAATTTTGTTGAAAAAAATTACATTGTAAAAGGGGAGATATGGTGTAGTCTACAGAGTCGTACTTCCTAACAGAAAGATAGCAGGTCTGAAAAAGACTTCACCTAGCCGAATAACTAGCCAATGAGAAAAGTTTAAGAAACAAAATTCCAGCAGTAACTGAAGTTGGACACTGCAACATTGTGAAATTATATGGATTTTGCATTAATGGTCGATTTACATTTTTGGTATCTAAGCAAACAGAGAGTAGTTTAGTTAAAATCCTATGTCATAAGCAAAGAGCTCTAGAATTGAATTAGTATTAAAAGGATTAATATTTTCAAAGATGTCATGCATGCTTTATCTTACATGCCCCTGATTGCAAACCTTATATTGTACATCAAGACATACAAACAAACAACATTTTGTTAGATTTGGAGTTCAAAGCATACATGTCAAACTTTGGAACTGAGAGAATTGAAAAACCTAATTTATCAAATTGGAGCACAAATGCAGGCATATATAGATATGTTGCCCTAGTAAGCGTAGAATTCGTTCCTTTCTTTCTGTGGAGAAAAGCAACATAAGAAGAATAGTTGGTGGAATTTTTACTCTTTGTTTGCCACCTTTTTAGCTTATCATGCATATGAAGGCAATATCTGATATACTTTGATTAGTTTAACTATCTATTACACATGCATGAGCTAAAACAAATTTAAAAAAAGAAAAAACAAAAAGGAAAAAGGAGAGATTGAAAATTAAAAAATCTGAAAAACTCCCAAAACTATGAAGAAAAACAAAAGTTGAAGAAGACCACCATCCACCATTTGAGTTGGCAATATAAGTATTGCCTACCCCACACATATCTGCGTGCATGTGTGTAAAATCATGTTTCTCTTTCCTTCCTTTCTTGCAGAGCTTGCTTACACAATAAAGGGAGGCAAAAAAAAACAAATGCGATGTATACAATTTTGGTGTAATAACTCTAGATTGAAGGGAAGGCATCCTTGTAAACTCATCTCCTCTTTATCACCAATAAATGATAACAAACTTCATTACAGGTATCTTAGAACAACAAATCTCAACTCCCACACCCCAGCAAGAAAAACAAGTTTTTACTAGCTAAGGTAACATTTGCATGCTTACAGGTTAACTTGCACGACTGACCAACTATGCACCACTGCACCAAATTGTGCCTTTCCACACAATCAAATTTTGTCAGATATGTGTTTGTTTAAGCTTACAAAGATCAAGCTTGTGGAGAACATCAAAGTTTATGTTAACCATCATTCTTAACGTGGTTCCACCATGATTCACCTAGAAATTAATTATAATTTAGAACATTCAAAATAAATCATTTTGAATGTCAAAAAAATATCTGAACCCAAAATTATAATGGAACCTAACAAACTATTCTATGACATCATTGTCTTTCAACCAGATTATAGTCAGTTCAAAGTTGTTTGAACAAAATGAGGGCGGATCATCTTCTTTTCTTTACCTCCATATGAATGAAAACTAGATGCTTAGCAAAAAGACTGATGGGAAGCTTGAAAAGAAAATTGTAAAGACACAAAAAGGACTCAAAATATATTTAAGAAGAAATTGGAAAATGAATCTCAACAGAGACATCTTGCTGCATGAGGTGGAAGAAAGCATCACAAGGTTTAAAAAGGTCTATAGGAACAGCATGTCCATCAAGCCATCATAACATAATAATAGGCATCTTTCCTCATGAGGGCATGCCCCAAATATGCCTGACTCCTCACATTAGATCCTTGTCAAAAACTCTTCCCTAAAGATGTAAAAGTGAACGCACCATCAGCTTACTGTCAGATAATTAAGCTTGTAGTAGCTAATGTGCATTGTGTGGGTGAAAAAATAATCAAGCATTTGCTCAATTTGCCAAATTTAGCTTCTCTTTTTGAAGAATGTTCACTCAAGCTTCCTTGTGTATAAAGTTATCAGTTAATGGGGCTAATGCCCTATTGTGTCGTGCCATGAATAAGATTCACAACATGTCTGATCCAATGATGTTCCTAAATCAAAACCAGTGTGCTTGGACATCCCTAGCTTTCGATGATGTCCCTTTTATCCTATTAATAAGATAACCTAGTGAATAAGTCGAACAGAGGGTATGCCTTGCCAATTGTTTGCCCTTCCCCTCCTCTGTATTGATGAGATTTTTCAAATATTAAGAGATGCCAATCCCTGCTCTTGGGGAGAATATTCAATAACCAGAAGATCAACTTAGCAGATTTGTTGACCGAGGACTGTGAAACTCTTTCTATTAAAAACGAAGACTTTGCATCATAAAATCTTGAATCATAACCTTCAGTGTCAGTATTCAAAATCAGTGCCATCACTAATTCCAGGGTAAAATTCAGCAATTTTCACTGTTCACGGAACTTCTCTGTTTTCTCTTCCTTTTTCGTTTTTTTCTCTTCTTTTTACTGTTGTTGCTAAAACTGGATGAAGCAGTTTTCATGAGTTCTAGGGTTTCAAAGAACATAAGAGAACCAAGTTCTTGACTGATGCAAGATAAGCATCCCAGACATGGATTCAAAGATACAACCAAGAATCAAAAGAAAAACATCACCTCGCAAACATTCCATCTGATGTAATCACCAAAAATAAACAAAGCAGAACTAATTCCACCGCTGGAGCGAATTAATCAGTTCTTAACATTTCACAAGTCTTTTATATCAGAACAAGAAACTCGATATAGAGATATGAATTCAACAACAGGCTATAGCAAATTCAAAAAGGCAAAAGCTTTACGAATCCAGAACAAATACCAAAGACCTAAACTCCATCACTTCAGCTTCTCACAAGATCACGAACCCTAATCATGGCGGAACCCTAGATGGGAAGAGCCGTGCTGACCTGGACGACGATCACTTGGGAGGAGCGGGGGCGGCCATGGAGGGCGAGGAGGTGCCGAGGAGGCTGGCCTGCTGCATCTCGAGCTCGTTCATCTGCTGCTCCCGGTCCATCTCGATGATCAGGGGAACCACCAGGACGAGGAAGGTGGTGCCGGCGATCCAGGCGGCGCGGCCAGTGCTCCAGAGGAGCTTCTTGGCGACGGTGGCAGCCTCGGAGGCGGCGAGCTTCCCGCGGTACACGATAGGGGACTGCGAGATGGAACTCGAGACCCTCGAGAGGACACCCTCGCCGTCGCGGCTCGTCCCTGGGAGAGACCCCCTTCGGCCCTGGGACGAAGACATCGTCGGCTGGGACAAGAGAAGGGGGGGCGGGGGAGAGAGAGAAACCACGAGGAGGGGAAGCGGCTCGGCAAGACGACGATCGTTTGGTAGGATCAAACGGCGCCGTCGCGATGAAAACCCTCGAAAGCCGAGGGACTCTGGATGTGGTATCCGTGGGATATCCAGGACGTGGAAGGGAGATGGATAGTGGAATTAGGGATGCATGTTGGGCCGGACGTAGGCTTGAAAGCCCCGGCCCAAAAAGTCCTTGTGGATGAATGCCGTACACGGATGCTTGTGCATGGGCGTACCCCCTCTTTACGCATTGTGCATGGATTACCAGTAGCATACGTGAAAATGATAATAATTTTGCTCATAACCAACCTTAAAATCTAATGATAATAATTTTGCTCGTAATCAACCTTAAAATCTAGGTGAAGTAATTTATCTTCACTTACTGCAAGCAAGAAAAAGAATGATAACATGAGAATATTGATGTAGCCATGGTTTCATGATTTGGGATTGTGGACCAAGCTTACAGCCTGGTCATGCCCAATATAAATCACCGGTTAGAATCGATTTTGTTTGATTATAGAGTTCAAAGTAAGATTCTCCAATCACAATCCCATTCAAGATCCAGGAATCCAATCTTTCCTTTCCTTTTCTATTCTTTTCTTTTTTTAAAGAACTATTTGCAATATCACAAAAATCTGACCGGTCTAAATCCCTCTAATTCCTGTTCTCCTCCACGATGCTAGATTGCGTGCCATTATTCTTAGAATATCCTTGACATGCACGATGCAATTGAGAGGAGTCAAGGATAGCTTCCTTCTGTAGCACGGAAGGATGACAGGCATCACTTGGAGCCAATTCTTTTGCAAGATTTCAGTTTCAAGAACAGATCCCTTTAATCTATCTACGCTGGAATTTGCCACGCAGTTAAAAAACCACATCACCTTCTCCAGCAAATATTCCTTCCATTCCCATTTGCTCCAATGTTAAATGAATCTTTCTGCACGGCAAGCTTGTGTCTCATGTCTGCTGGGATGGTAGGAGATATCGACAAAATATATGGATCTGTTCTATCATCAGGCCCGGATGATAATAAACTCAAAACTTACCATCTATGGATAGATATTACAAGCAAGAATACTAGTTCATAGAGAGATTAGATCACAAATGATTCATCAAATAAGCAAAGAACTCAAAGGCAGATCAATATGAACTGGCCAACTCCGGCATTGTTTTTGGTATGGACGGTTGCTAGCTACCAATATTTAATTAGAATATTGCTTGCAATGAGCGACCAACTCAAGAAGATTGTGTGAGAAATCATCCAACATTTCTGACCATCCTGCAGCTCCAACGGACAAACTTTCAAGGCGCCACAAGATCCGTATGGTAAATAGTTGCAGAATATAATATCACCAAGTAAAGAAATTTGTTAACCACAAAGTATTTGAGTGTAGAGCAACGCATATATGCACATAAGAAGAATGAATTCTGTGTTCGAACATGATAAGAATCTGTTAAAACAAGCTTAGTACAAAATACTAATGATATCTCTATTTTCCAACCATGATTGCTGAATGTGACTCGAAACAGCAGCAATAAACAGATGTGTTGAATGATATCTCAGCGACTTGAAAACTTTATCTGCAGATGAGTACAGATTGTAGATGATCAAAATTTAAGGGATGAGATATAAGTATCGTAGAATAATACTATTTATCGTTGGTAAGTATTGAAAGACAAGCAATCAACAGAATACTCTTGCAACATAAAATTCTTATCAAATTTCTGCTGCTTGTGTGCACAGAGTATCATAACTATGCTAGTTCAGAAAATATCCATTTTAGCTGATATAATGACTCACCGTCATACATGCCTCAAAGCATTGGAATAGAATTGTAGATTTGAGACAAAAGCTCATAATTTCTAGAGCTAAGTATGAGTGCGTATACAAATGAGCCCAATTGACATGGGAAGTAATATGAAATGGAAGAACTTTCTGAAAGAGAATGATATGCAGAGATCGTAGGAGTTCTTCCTCCTCCTTTTAGTTCGACAAAGTATTCTATTTACGTCAGCAAAATTGGAAACATAGGTAAAAACTGATGAACTCTTATCAGGCATTGCAATTAATGCACCGAGATTCAACAATGTCATGTGTATCTTAAGAACAAAGAATGAAAGAATACCTAGCAATGTTTACACAACTATAACTAATAAAATCATACACAAATATAATTTGACAAATTAAAAACCAGCCAATATAAAAAAAATACTCTCACTGGGCTTTATTGGTCCTCAAATAGTTAAAAATGATTACATCTTTTTTCTTTTTTTATATCCCACTAAAATACAAGCACTTCCCAAACTTGGTCGTAGCAGGTTCCCAAAACCAAAACAAATATAAAGGATTCCCCAACATAATCCAAAACTATGAGTCATAATTTTGCTAAAGAAGAGAGACATTCATAACAACTAAAACAGCACGGTAGTATGTTGCAAACTACTCTATGGAAGAGAAGATTACCTTCCAGGTCTGTTCTTTTGCTGGTAAAAGATTTATCTGAAAATCTATATTTTTCTAGGTAAATATTTTTCAAACAATATTTAGACAGAAAAATAATTTACCTATGTTCTTTTATACATGAAAAAGTTGCTCTAAAATTCATTACTCATGTTCTTTTACATTACTACTTTTCTGGATAAATTGTTAAAATTTATTCATATTTTTCACAATATCCCTTATACTTTTTAGATTTGGAGAAAGTGGATGATTGAGTTATTGAGCATTGCATGATGGAGACATTCGAAATGAGGATGAGGCATTTTAGATATAAAATTAAATGTTTACTTTACTGGCTGATGGAAAAATGATTTAGCCACCCCCTAGGGCCCATTCTTTTGTAAATAAATATCATGAAAAAGTTGGTCTACTTTCTCATTGATCAACTTACCCATATTCTCACATTTTTTAAGATGCAAAAGTTATTTTTCCTTGGATGGCATTTACCCATGAAATGGAAAAAAATCTTACCCACCCGAGGGTGGCTAAATCATTTTTCCATCGGCTAGTAAACTAGGCATTTAATTTTATACCTAAAATGTCACATCTTCATTTTCAATGTCCCATCATTCAATGCTTAATAACTCAGTCATCTACTTTCTCCAAATCTAAAAAGCATAAGGAGTATCATGGGCAATATAAATAAATTTTAACAACTTAACCATAAAAGTAGTAATGCAAAAGAACATGGGTAATAGATTTCGGAGCAATCTTTTCATGTATAAAAGAATATAGATAAATTATTTTTCTATCTAAATATTGCTTGAAAAATATTTACCTAAAAAAATACAGATTCCCAAATAAGTTTTTTATCTGCAAAAGAACGGGCCCCTAGGTGGATAAGATTTTTTCCCCATTTTATGGGTAAATGCTATCCATGAAAAAATAACTTTTCCATCTTGAAAAATGTGAGAACATGGATAAGTTGGTCAATAGGAAAGTAGATTAACTTTCCCATGATATTGACCCATAAAAGAACGGGCCCTATATTGGAAAAGAATGGCTAGAGATGGATCCATGGGCAGGGGCACCAATTGCTATCCTTCTAGAAGCTGGAGTGCACTAGCTTGAAGAGGGACATCAAACCCGACAATGGTGGACAGAACAAATTGATCTATATAAGACAACTAAGGCTCCTTGTTCAATAAGCTTTTATGTGATTAAGAGGGAATTCAAGTTCAACCCAAGATCTGAAGTGAGAAAAATTTTAATACCATCATATGAACCTTCTCATTATCCTAGGTGATGATGACCTTCTTACCGTTACAGATTTCTATCAAGGAAAATGCCTATCGAAAGTTGTCATCTGCCATTGAACCCGTGGTAAAACTCCCTGCAGTCTTCCAAAGTGCCACCCAGAAATACAGCTGAAGGCAAACCAGCAAGTGATTGACATTTCTATAAAGCTGAGAAGAGACAAAAACCAATGGCACGTACAATCCATACCTCCATCTTGTATTGAACAAAACTCAGATTTTATTGATAGTGTGAAAAAAAAAAATCCACCTTACCAAGGCTCCAGACTACAATAAAATTACAACAGCTTCAAGTCATCACATCATGATTGCTGTTGATGAGTTACTGAAGGTTTTCGACACCGCAATCAACCATAAGACCATGGTGGCCAAATTCACCAATAGTCCTTGCATGTACAGCAACCATGTTGAAACCTATGGTACCTATTTGCATCCCTCACCACAATCTCCCTCTGAATCACCCTAGTAACGTATTTAAAGAATTCATGACAATCCCCGCAAATCCTCAAATTTTTCACCACCCTCAATGCCTTCCCTTCCGGCGCTGCTCCGCTCAGCACCCCAAACGCCACCGCCAACCTCTCGCTATGGTACCAAAGTCCCTCATCCGCCTCTTCATATCCCAGCTTCTTTGCTTCTTCCATCAGTTCTACCAACTTGGCGTAGATATCTGTCGCATTTTTATGCATCCTATCCCCCGCGATGAATGCATGCACCTCCCCTCTCATCTCAATCCAACTTCGTCCACCCTCCTTCTTTACTCCGCGGTCCCTCATCTCTCTCCACACCTTGGCCACGTCGTCCTTTCTCCCTGCTGCCAGATATGTGTTGGCGAGCATGACATAGGCTGCGTCATCCTGAGGGTCCAGTTCTAAGAGCCGCCGTCCCACGGTTGTTGCCAAGTCAGCCGCACCATGAACCACACAACCCGATAGCAGAGTCCGCCACACAGCCGCATCCGGCTCGAATGGTATCGTGAGAACGAGGCGTTCGGCATCCTCTAAACGCCCCACTCTAGCCATCGCACCAACCAAGCAATTGTAGTGCTCCAGGCTCGGCGCCATTCCAAAACTCGAGCCCATCAAGTCAATCCATCGCTCTGCCTCACCAACTAAACCAGCATTGCTCCATGCCGTGAGGACGGCAAGAAAGGAAAAATCATCGGGCGCGATCTTCCTTTCGAGCATTTCGTCAAACAGCTTGACTGTCGACTC
This sequence comes from Cocos nucifera, assembly GCA_006176705.1. Lineage (NCBI taxonomy): Eukaryota > Viridiplantae > Streptophyta > Magnoliopsida > Arecales > Arecaceae > Cocos > Cocos nucifera. The sequence goes on along the minus strand of QRFJ01002851.1, from coordinate 276,194 downwards.
CGAGTCCCCCTGCTGGGCATAGCCCGAAAGCATTGCATTCCAGGTGACGAGGTTGGCGTCCGGTAGCAGAGCGTCGAACACCATCCGTGCGTCAGAGACCAAGCCCGATTTCCCGTAGGCATCGACAAGGGCGGTCGAGACCACGAGATCGGGCTCCAGCCCGGCGACGATAGCGTGGGCGTGGACCACCCGGGCTTGCTCGAGGGCGGCGAGGTGGGCCACGGCCCGTAGGGCGCCGGAGACGCTAAAGACAGTAGAGGCGACGCCGGCGGCCCTCATGGCGGCGAAGAGGGAGAGGGCGCAGGTGGGTCGGCGGTTCTGGGCCATGCCAACGATGGCAGCGGCGTAGCAAACCTCGTCCTTGTGAGGGAGGTCGTCGAACGCCTTGAGGGCGTCAGAGGGGTGGCGGGCCTTGGAGTAGAAAGCGACGAGGGCGGTGCCGGAGAAGGGTAGGCGGGAAAGGGCGAGTTTAAGGGAGAGGGAGTGGAGCTGGAGGGCGGCGGAGAGGAGTGGGGGAGATGAGAGGGAGAGGGACTTCAGGAGAGAGGAGAGGGTGGCCTGGGTGGGGCGGCAGGGGCCGCGGAGCATGGAGAGGAAGAGACGGACGGCGGCAACGGGATCAGAGGAGAGGGCGGAGACGGCGGCGGTCCATGAGACGGGGGTGGGGGCGAAGGGGAGACGGTGAAAGAGGCGGAGGGCGTCGGGTATGGTGGCCGAGGAGCGGGAGTAGAGGGTGATGAGCTTGTTGTAGAGGGCGCGGTCGTCGGAGGACGACTTGATGAGGTGGGCGTGGACGCGGGCGGGGTCCACCGCCGCGGTGGCCGTCGCCGCCGGCATTGGCGGACGCCACCAGGGTGGCCTTGCCGGAGTCGTGGACTGCTTGTCAGTAGTGTCCACTATATGTTCGCGGCGACGCAACGTCTCCTTCGTCGCTTTTTAGAATGGAGGGCCCACTTAGATCCTGCGGGTTGGCGTACAATTAGTATTAGCGTATTAGTTACTTAGATCCCTGCGGGTTGGCGTACTATTAGTATTAGCGTATTAGTTACCTCAAGTGGCTCCCTCGCGCCTTCAAAGTTGGCATTGGTCCTCAGAGAAATTATGTGGGAATTGGCGTTGCAATTTTGCCCCATAGTTGTGTCTTTTTTCATTTATTTATTTTATTGATGGTCCTTGAGTTACATAACATTGAGATTTTACTTGGCTGTATTTAAACAATGTAGACTGAATTGCATGGCCAAATTAGTATGCAACAAGACAATTGCAAATGACGATGCTTGCCACCATAATATATATCTCACCGCATACCAATCAAAGGCAATTCCTTGTGATCGAACCCAACATGGAACTTTGTATCCATTTGCACGTCACATAATTCTCCAATTTAATTATATATTTGTACATCATTTGATGTATATTGTATGTATTTTAGTTTTCTTTTTTTTTTTTTTTAGTAGGTGTCCATATTTTACTTTTCCAAGATAGAGACGCATGATCAGGTACATTCTGCCCGTTCCCCGCCTTACACAGAAAACAACAAAATAGCCAATGTGTCTGAAGTACGGGCCTTCGTCTACCATTAAATCAGAGATTCCGACACCTAAACTATGGTGCTGCATATAGATAACAATGCTAAATATTGCCGATATACAGTCACCTTCATCTACCACTTTATGAAAGAGATTTATACCCTAGAAACAAGGATTCATAATTTAATACAGATAGAACAGTGTAGATATGATTTCCCCCTTGGTGATCATTTCATTTATTTTTGATAGACAAATCAATCATGGCGGAATATTCACATATTTTACATTTATTCATCAATTATTTATTGTTTATATAGCTTCCTCTTTTGGAGGCGGCTGCAAATTTTAATAATTTAATAATAAAGTACGTTCTTGTCGGTAAATTTTCCGACAATTTCTCCTGAATTTAAAACATTTGATAGCCCCTAAATGCCGAATTTGCGTCCATGCTGATTGGGCTTTGGAGCGCTGGAAAATGCATTATTATTTAGTCATAAATCCAAATGAACTTTTGGTAACGCAAGAACATGTTGAAAAAAAGAAACAAGAAAAGAAAAGAAAAACTTGCATCCAAGCAGATCAATCAACCAACATAAACCCTCTTTTGATATATTGCAGGCAAGGAAATGGCAAGTCAAGCACAGTTTCCACCAAATGAGATTTGGAAATGAGGGTATTTAGAACCATATCCCTATTAACAAATAACCCCTCACCACCGCACAACCCTCTACCCCTGCATGCAACAAGAGTGGCGTTGCAAAGCCACGGAACAGGGACACAAAACGCAAGACCCAGATGCTCCCTGTAAGCCCTGCAAATTTGCGAGACATATCTGCCCATGGGTAGAATGCATTGGAAAAAAGAGTAATCATTTGTCTCAGTGGTGAAGGGTTCTGAATCTGAGTGCAGATTGACCACAACAGTCCCATGGACAGGATGAAGCCTATTTTCAAGAGATTTCAGAAAAGGGCCATGTGGATCCCAAAACTTGTGAGGGAAAATATCATCACCATCGTATGCATCGATAAAGACTAAATCATATATGTAAGGGTTGTCGAGTACAAAATCCTCAGCATCCGATCCGTAGAGGAATAGCCGGTCATGGATGCCATCCCACAGTAAACTGTCAGCATAGGCAGGCTGTGTGACCCAAATGTGATCTGATGTTTTGACGGAAGAAGCAGGGAAACCCATCGCCTGAATTGAGGCAGAGATAACAACTGGATCAATGTCCACGATGTGGACCACAGCACCTGAACAAAACAAGCGGTGATCAGGAGTATAATTTAGCAATTGGCCAAGAATAAGTTTCAGTAGATATCGTTGCCTACAAGTTGAGCCTGTGAAGTTTGCATAGGATGGTAATTGTAAACTGAGAAATTATTGGCTAGAGAAGATTTTAGCTTTCATCAACTGACGTGCATGTCAACCCATAATCCTTCAAGATATGCGAAAGGGATCCAGTAATTACTAAAGCGGATAAAAGAAAATGACAAAATTCTTTCATGCAGATATTATAAATCTGAGACAATTAATTATGGACCAAGAGGGAAGGTAGTCTTCACCTTTAATTTTACTGGCCAAGAATAAAGGTAGACTACCACCACCATGACCGATGCATAGAATATTCATGGTTCTCTTTCCGATAACTGCCTCCGGGAGGTCATAAGTGGAAGAAGTCAATGTTATCAAGCCGGCTGATACCATACTTTTTAAATCTGCCACAGCATTTTTCAGATTAAAATGAATATCAAAAACATATGAAGCAGTAGGAAATGATATCAAACATTAACAAATTATTCAGAGAAGCATTGATGACTGCATGCAATGAGGCATGTTCAATTCAAGGTTGGAAAACTCATGACTCAGACTCGACACCAACCCCCTAATTTTTCTTTCAGATGAGTCAACTATGCGACTCGGGCGGATATATATATGTGTGTGTGCGCGCGCGCGTGCGCGTATAATATGTAACACTCTTGTATAAATAACTAAAAAACATTTGACTAATTTAAGAATCTACAATTAATTTGAATTTAGTATGTTCTAATATCCTAAAAACAAGGAGGGACATACAAATATTATGTGTGTGTTTACATAATATGTAACACTCTTGTATAAATAACTAAAAAATATTTGACTGATTTAAGAATCTACAATTAATTTGAATTTAGTATGTTCTAACATACTAAAAACAAGGAGGGACATACAAATATTATAGATCAGTAATATCTATAAGCAAAACCAAATGGGAGAGTGGTATTACAAAAAACGGTCATCCAACATTCCGAGTTATCAGAATTAACCATGTCCAAGCTATCTATTCTAGAAAAATATAAATTTCAAATCAACACAAAAAAGAAAACATCGAGGTTTTTGTCTTCTTGCTTATCACTTGTGATTAAACTAGTCTTTCAGAGACACAAAAAAGAAAAATCACAATCATTTCTATACATTGTTCGCAAAGCAATGATCTCATTTTCACATCATTTCTTGACCATCAACTCCCACAACCGTGTCTTCTTGCTCTCATTCATCATTAGCATTGTTGTTATCCTCTAACTCAGTGACAACTTGGTCTAACTTAGTTGAGTTAAGGTCTTGCAATCAACAAAAAATTACGAACATGATTTTTTTGACCCGACAATTCAACTGAGTCATGAAACACTCAACTTTTCCATCATCTGGACTTTTGACTTGGTAGGCTGAGTTTTTGACTCAACTTCATGATTTCTCCATCATGAAGTTTTTGACTTGACTTCGTTTAATTACTATAACTGTTATTTTCAATCAAAATTCTGCAACCTAAATTATGGCCAAATTAGCTATTGGTCAAACTGCAATTTCCAATAATATTGTGCTTGAATGATTCCATCTTACTGGACTCCTCTTCCTGAGGAGTACCTTCATTGCTACTGACAGAATAAGGCCATTGTTATGGAATAAAATGGAATTCCATACTTTTAAAAATAATAAAGACACTACCAAATTCTGAAAACATATGACCACATAATCACTTTCAAAATTCATCATAAAATTACCACGATAGAATATATGGCAAAGCAGAAAGGTGCAAGAGAACCATGCACCACTCTCCGAGATTGCTATAAGTGCAAAAAGGACAAGATACAGCCAGGATGAAGCTCTACCATAGAAGGATACCCAAAAATGGACTCTAAATTGCGCTCATGAGGAAAGAAGATTAACGATCACTATAATCATGCAACAGGCACATCATGCAACAATCCTACAGTATAATGTAAAATCGCATCATGATGAAAGCATGGCAGTGGTGGCATATACATGTAGCATAATTATTTTTGCAACAACGCAAATCAAATCTGCAACTATCTGATGTACGAAGAGAAACCTTTGCAAATGGGCAAGGAAATGCATGTTGTTTTGATAAATTATAATAAAGATTACATTAGAACTCAAGGGAAGGAACTTACATGGAACAGCCAGACAATGTGGCTGTTGCATTAAATATAATGATGAAGGGTCTGATTTTCTGTAAGTGACCATAGTTTTAGCAGTGCTTTGGCGAGTGTTGCCATTAAATTGAAGCACACGCCATTCAAAACCAAGTATCCTAAACTCTTCATCATGCTCAAATTCTGGATGAATCTTTGCATACCTTTGACCAAGCCATCTCTCCATTGTTGGCCATTGTGCAGGAGCCTGTAAAGGAATGCATATAAGAAAAGAGAAGCACCATAAATAGATGGCCTTAGTATAAATAGAAGCATCAACTGATTGTAGACTTATCACTTTGGCTATATTGATCATGTAAACACTTCCAATACAAAAATGAGAAACTTAAAAACCTTCTACTTAAAACTGCTATTTCTGTATTCCTTCGCTTTATTTTATATTCCTAATGGAAAAAAGAGTGCTAAGACAATTGAGCAACTGTGAAATCCTAAAATCAATAACCTTCCTGCAATATTTTCTAGTCCAGCTGTATCAGTTCTTTTATCCATTGCAATTGTTATTAATTGTTTTAAACAGCATTTGGAATGTTTGTCAGATAAATATACTATTAATGAACGAAAAAATAATGCCTGTAGGGCATGGCAACAGAAGAATGAAGTTGGGACAAATGCCACGTAATAGAGATGTAAGACAGTTGCAATCCAAAGTCCAATCCCAAAGGCCTAAGTGATAAAACTGGAATGGACTATAAAGAATTTATATCTACCTCTGATGTCTACTTTGTAAAACTTGTTTAGTACCGCAAGATAATTAGGCCTGTCCAAAGATTTCCTGTGCATCAAATGATAAGAAGCACCTAAAAGCTTTTCTTCACTAGAAAACAAAAGAAAAGAAAATATTACTACATTCATCCTTTTTATTGCTCTTCACACTATCAACCGATCATTTTAGATCCTTTTTAAAGACCTGGTGAAATAATGAAAAAAATTTTGTTGACCTGCAGTGCATTTGACAGTTGCCTGTAAGGAAGCTTGCTACTTGAAAAGACAAGGTTATGTCAGTTTGCCATGTCATTCAAATGGAAACTTTGTTTGAATGCACAAAGAGCCTCAACAAAGTACCTCAGCATCACCGTTCGATGATTTCTCCACAGCAATCAGTACCACTAAAGTGTTTTTCTCTCTATAATGAATGAAGCGAGGGAAGCCTTTTCATTTTAGAAGGAAGCAATTGGCACCTAAAAGCTCACCTTTTAGCATCCTCTTCAACAAAAAAAGGAAGCTCGAACCGAGCAACTCAAAAGACCAATATTTCACTTTCATTCATGACAGAAGTGATCAGTACCTTAAGAAACTAAGTTGCATCACTAAGGTAGCATCGGAGTTTATCACACACATTTATTCTTGTGGCATACTTGCTCAAGAAACATCATGTATGAGATCTTAAGCCGTGATCTGGTTCTCCACTATTCAGACTACGTGTGAGAGTTCCTTCCCTGTAGTAATGACTCAGGACTTCATCTAAAACATTTGCAACTCGGTGGTTTTATACACCTGCTAGTCAACAACTTTGATTTAACCTGTAAAACTCCTACTGCAGAGTTCTACCATGCCAGGGTCAAGAACTGAGAGCTCTGGTATCAGCTGCTAGAACATTAATTTATAGATTCATGCTCATAATTTTCAAACTTATGGGGCATTTTGTTCAACTCCTGCTAAATAAGGACAGACCAAGATGTTATTTTGCTAATATTAAAAGATATGTATCAATATATCCAATATGAACAAAAATTTCAAACATGAAAGCCCAAATCTTCTATACATAAATCCTAAAAATCGCAGCTAGAAAAAATAATTCCAGGCGAAAAAATAGCCTTAGTACAAACACGATTCACTTTCAAAGTTCTCACCTTTCACAAACGATCCAAATATGGGCACCAACTTAACAATTTAACTGCAGGGTTTTTCGTAAGCTTGTGGGGTTTCTTACCCCACTGGATGGTTCATTAAAAACAAAAGAGAACAAGAATAAATAAAGAAAGAAGAGGAATAGAGGGGTCACCGGTCTTGAACAAGGGTAGGCGACGACGGAGACGACGCCATTTCCGTGGTCAGACGTCGATCGGAAGACAGTCCGGCCGTCGGAGGCCGTTCCCCACCACTCAGAGTAGTAGGACCAGTCCCCCTCGTCCTCCGGGAGCCGGCGGACGTTGGAGGAGAGCCGGCGGACAGCGGAGCTCCTCCACGCAAGTCTCGCTCCACGCCACATAGAGGACGCTCAAAGCCCAAAACCTAAACCTCTGGGAGAAACGGAGCCCTCTTTCGGGTGTAAATACCCGAAATAATTGGGATACGTGGCGCACTCTTACGAGCTACGTTACTTCCGCCTGCATTATGAGAAATAATTTGTGCACCAAAAATATACCATTCCACGCGATTAGACCACGTAATTATCAATTTTTTTTCAAATATATTTAATATTTATAATTTTATTTATTAATTTAAAATTTTAAATAATAAAAATATTTTTATTTTAAAAAAATTATAATATCTTGTATGATATCATATGATTATATAATATTTTTTATATATAAAATATTATAATTTTTTTTATTTTTATTATTAAAAATTTATAAAAATTTTTAATGATGAAAATATTTCTTCCTTTCTTATGACATTCTACGATCAAATTATGACTTTCTGTATACAAAAAATTATAAAATAGCCATCGGATGTCATAATATGGTTAAAAAAATATTTTAATTTTTTTATAAAAAAAAATATTTTCATCATTCAAAATTTTAAATAAAAAAATAAAATTATAGATATTAAATGCATGCTGAACAGTGGTGGCTATATAGATCAATCATATGAATTATGTATTTTTTCTACACGCACATCAATCCTTCACAAAATTTGCAAAATCGTCGATAACTTATCAAGCTATGGGTCTTAATCGTTTGGCTTTCTTACGACTCCATCAGATTTAAGATCCCATTGCCAAGGATGTCGAAGATCTTTGAGTACTATACTTGTGGATCGATGAAAAAGTAAGCAACTCGTTGGATCTAGCTCTTGACTAACGCTTGTTTGCTAAGATCCTCACTAATTCAGCTTGAATAAAGGTTTCAGAGTTTTTGATAGTGCCCTTAGAGCAAGATCAAGAGTGTGCATTTGGTGGACGGATGCAGTGTGCCAACTGCTCTAGGAGGGAAACTTGGGCATTCCAACTTCAACGATTAGAAGAGATGTTACTTAAGAGGCATGCCATAAGAACTCATCTTGAGCCTGCTGGCTTGTGATAATCTGTGATTTGGTCCAAGTATGGTGTAAGAACCTCTGATGTTGATTTTTGGCCAAGCTAGAACTATTCCCTCCTGTCGAGAGATTTATGGTGAATAGGAGATGGTTAGTCGATTAGAGTGTTGGAGGATGTCTGCGTTATGGAGTTATCTTTGATGCAATGGCCGACCAGGATATCACTACAGACACGAGGGTTTGCAGCTTATGGATCCCGAGCGAAGGTAGATGGAAAACTACCCTTATCTCCCAGTTATTTGATGAGGAGGTAGCCGGTAGATTGTTGTCCATGGCTATATCTAGGTATGAGATCCCTAACAGAAAATTGTGGAGATTCACCTAGAGCCCAAGAGTGAGAATCAGAGATTTTTATGAGCTCTATAGAGGTACTCCAAAGTAGAGTAATGACTAAGCTTAGGTGTGGAAACTTAGTGCTCACCCTAGAGCTGTGCCATTTTTATGGAAGGTGTCATGGGTCACATTCCTTCTAAGAAGGTATTGGGTAGAAGAGGGCTGAGCGTTTCCCCTTTTTGTGACCTAGGGAGTATATCACATATGTTCTGATGGTCTTCTAGTTTGGAGGATTGCTGATACATTGAGGGTGATTATTTAATCGACTACACCGATGGAGATCTTTTTTTAGTAATGTGAAGCGGTGCACGAGCAGAGCTTCATCTCACCCTCCAGCATTCAAGTCACTTATATGGTGCATCACATTTGATTGGCTAAATATGTTTTCTAGAGCACCTATCCACTGACATTTACTTGGGAGCGTGCTCTTTCTCAGGTTGCCAAGATTACTCACTTGTCTACTTTTGAAGGTCCTTTGATAGCAAGGGATACCTAGAACTCTTCTTTAGCAATGGCTACGACACAGTTGAACTTGTTCACTCGAAAGCCCGCCCCCACCTCTTGCTTCCTCAAAGTGAATTTCGATGATAGTGTGTAGGACAAAGGTCAGAGAGATGGGGCAGGCTTTGTGATCAAAGACCCTAACTCTGGATTCATTGCTGTTGGAGATAGGTAGATTATTAATGTCCCCATACTAGGGGTAGAACTATGAGTGAGAGGGGTTTCGCTATGCAGAGCTTGTTCTCGGAGTTGAGTCTATCATTCTCATGGATAATTCCTTGATAGTGATATGGTGGATCATAGAATCTCCATCAAGAATAATATGAGTCACCTTCAAAATTTTCAAAATATATGATAAACCTTCCTATATAGCTCAAAGTTTTGCAATTGGCACTATAATATCAAACAAACTAACACCTCCTACCACAACCAGACATCCACTATAATTCCGTATAACAAAGCCAGCACCATGATTCAAAACACTCTCGTCAAAGTTAATCTTGAAAAAACTAGGAATGGTAGCTCCCAAGTAAAATAAAACATTTGAGAGGGTATAGGAGCTACAAAAAAAGAGCTATAGTTTTCCCCAGCTATCAAGGTATTAGTGGATAGAATAATATTAATGTATTCCTATGCCTAGGTTAAAGCTTGCATTAAGATTAATTTAGAATTTTAGGTAATATGTTGAAATATCTAATACTTTCTTACCTCTTGAATTTGATATGCTAGATAAGACATTAATAGAGCCTCCAAACGTCGGTTCTTATTACCTGACCTTCTTCTAAACATGTATGTTGAAAAAAATCATCCAAAGAAAAAGTAGAAATAACTAAAGCATTAGAAAATGAGGCCATCCTCCAAACTTGGGCTTCCAATCTAAAATAACCCGAGGAGTGGATTCCTCCAAGTCATGATAGATATCATAGTAAGAAGGAATATACGAACCACGTTGATGTAAAACACTCTGATGCAGGAGTCGATCCCAAGCCAATTTCCACATAAACAAAGCAACCCTAGGATATCTTTGAAATCCAACCAATTTCTTGAGTAAATAATACTTTAGGTCTGTACATAGATATGCAACTCTAACTAATAATCCAGTCGAGAGACTTAATCTCAACTTGTCAACAATATCTCCACTAGGAATAGGAATAGATAAAATTGCTAAAGTCTCAAAAAGATAGTATAATATCATTTGGGTATTCTACCTATTTTCATCAGGTATCATAAGCTCATTCACCATAAGATTTTGCAAATCGATAGGCTCAACAAAAGTAGGCCATCGTCCAATGGGAATAGCAAAGACCCAAGGATCCCAAATCATGTCAATAGCGATCCCATGACCTACCACCCATTTGAGATTAGATAGAATCGATGGAACAAACGAGCATAATAATTTTTTTCCAAAGAGGTGAGCTATTTTGTGGACATATGGGGAAAGACTCCTCATCATATTTTGCCTTCATAAGAGATACCCACATCCCATCGTAGGTCAACATAAATCTGCTGCATGTTTGTCCATCAAAGCATCACTTTGAGAGACGAGACAGTGAATTCCCAAACCGCCTGATTGAATAGGCTGACAAATACAATCCCAAGAGAGTAAATGTATTCTTCTGAAAGAATCTGATGAGTCCCAAAGAAATTTTTGATTGTACCCTCTATTTTCAATAGAACACACATGGGAATTATACGGTGAGAAATTAAATAAATAGGGATACCCTCCAAAACTGACTTAATTAGAATAATCCTACCCATGATGGATGATGCCTTCCACCGCCATCCCTCCAATCACTTTAACATCTGTTGAATAAGCCCGCTACAAAATCTATTGAGATCAACCTCTTCCCAGACATAAGGCACACCCAAATAATTTCAAATTCCACCGGATTCTCGTAGTTTTTAATTCATAGCCTTATTAATATATTAACCTTCGGACTAAACTTAATTGTTGATTTCTCGAAATTAACTTTGTAACCGAACACCCTTGCAGTACTCTTAGAATATCAGAAATGACAACTGTGTTTCATAAAGTGGCTGAAGTAAGAAAAAATACGGTCATCAACAAAAGCTAACACTTGATTGACAAGACTGATACACCGTAAAAGCATTTGTCAAAACTACATGTCCAAGTATTCTGGATAAAACATCCGAACAAATAATAAATAAATAAGGTCCAAGGGAATAGCCTCGACACGCATCCATGGATGACAAGAAGGTTTCTACGGAGTCTTATTAATTAAAATAAGCAGGAAGATGCAATATAACCTTGAACCCACTCAATCCAAACATTATGAAACAATATCTGCTTTAGACAAAAGAACAATAAATCCCAACATATGCACCTTCCATGTCCAATTTAATATCCATGCATCAGATGCTCTCCGTATGTAAATATAGTGTCCTAGGCTATTAAGATATTATCAGAAATACTTCAACATTTAATGAAAGCACTTTACTTCAGACTAATTAAATAACATGTAAAACATACCATTTGTCAACAGTTTTGCTATGATTTTATATAAAATTGTACATAAACTAATCAAATGATGGTATGATGGAAGAGAAGCATCTCATCTTTTAGGAACTAAAGTGATGAAAGTATGCTTCCATTACCAATCTTAGGTCCAAACCAATCCAAACCATTGATAAATTGACCCAGTCCATATACAACCTGGGCTAGATGAAGTTGATCACGAGCTGAGTCTAGAATCTCCAAACGAGACTTCTCTATATAGTGTCTCGTGATTCATCTGTATTAATACTGGGGGCATACTTTCTACACCACGTACAGTAAGGCTCAGAAGTAAAAAAAAAAAATTTTTAGGCACTGTGCATCGACCTCATGCAAGCGCCAATCACCGCATGCAGCCGTGCACAGTGTAGAAAGTATTTTCCTCGATACTGTCATGCATGAACTGGACTACACAAGCACCGGTGAGCCATTATTTTGCCCAAGAACACCTACCATCCTCTTTCCCTCACATGGAAAACCCTATAGAGACTTGAGAAGCTTCCAAATTTTTAAGAGAGTAATTAAAGATTTTTTTTTTTTGGATCAATAAAAGAGTAACTAAAGCTAAAGAGAGTAATTAAAGAGAGAATAATATCTTCATGCTTGGATGGGTTTTGTCCCCGCTCGGAAGGGGCTCACATTGCACCATCTGATGACCTTGCCGCTCATCAATATAAGACGATATTAAATCCATTGGTCCTTCAGCATCTCCTTGCGATCCTCCTCGTTTCTTAATTTGTTTTCCTGCTCCTTCCTCTTGTGGTTTGCATGGGCTATGAAATGGTTTATGACAGACCATTCCACAGCCAATTTCTTCTCCTCTCATCTCCTTTCCTTGGCCACCTTAATTAGCAACTTCCACCACCGCATACCAGAAGAACAACGCACCCATAGCATCATCCATGGCCTTTGCACATGGAACCGTAGGGATTCTGATAGAGAGGCAACCGGGATCAATGCCCAAAACCAGGATCTGAGATCTAATATCCTTATGCCGCAGATTTGAATTATACTTGTCGCAAAGATCGCATTTTACTTAAATCTTTCTTTTTTTTTTTTCGTTATTTTGATCTTTGAGTCACTGGTGCCTCTCTCCTTCTTTCTTTTCTTTTTTTTTTTTGCCTTTTTAAATTGGCAATGTACTAATTTTGGATTTTGTGTTTCATTAACCACTAAATTGAACACATTTTAGTCATTTTTCTTTTCCGTTAATGCTGTTAGACAACAGATAGACAGCTAGGCCTCATTTGCAACGATTTTTAAGTTTTAGGATCCATTTGCAATTTTTAAAAAAATATTTGGAATCTAAATGTAAATGTCCCAAATTATAGGGATGCTTCTATAATTTTTTCTATTATTTTTCTGTCAACCTCATTATCATCCAAACCTCAAAATATTTTTTTTTAATAATTAAAGAGTAACTAAAGCTAAAGAGAGATTTACAATCCACATACATACATACATACATATATATATATATATATAATTATAATGAAACATGCTTTTTTTATTTTGAAAAAAAAAAAGCAACACATCCAATTTCTCATTTATCTTACTATTAAATTTACGTTATTTCAGCATCACATTACAATCAAGCTCTCTTCCAAACTCTCACCAGCAGCTTATTTTTCAAGTGAAGGATAAGAGAAGGGTTGGACTCAACCACAAGATCTTCAGCTACATCAACATATAAGTTATCCAAATACCATGGCAGCCATCAACTCTTTCATCTGAACCTTCCCCAAACAAGTTCTGAGATTTTTTTTTAAAAAAAAAAAATAAATTTGATGAAATAAGTAATTTTTTATACACCGCATGCATGCAGTACAATAAAATTACACCATCTCTTTTCATTGATCTATGTAGCTACTATTTTCTATTATACATTTAATATCCACGGCATTTGCAATTTTGAATGATGAAAATATCTTTATCTTAAATTATAACATCCCTTTATAAAAATTATAACATTCCTTCATAAAATTTATGATACTCTTGTAGAAATATAACATTTTATTCGAGGATGTCATAATTTTTATGAAGAGATACCATAATTTTTAAGAAAGAATGTCATAATATAGCACGGAGGAAAAAAATTATAAATATATATGGAAAGAGTATTATGATATTTTTAAAAAAATTATGATATTTTTTTATAAAAATTAAGATATTTTTGAATAAAATACTATATTTTCTTTAGGAGTATCCTAATTTTTATGAAATGATATTATAATTTTTATAAAAAAATATTTTTATTATTTAAAATTTTAAATGCTGTATGTATTAAATGTATATTGAAAAAGATGGTGTGGTGCACAAAAAATTTCAAGTCTTGGTTGCTGAACTGGGTGCTCTCTCGGTGAACATCATGGTTTGTCGGACTGGGTGCTCCGAAAGGCCCTCCAAACGGTGCTCTGAGAACCTGGGTTTTCGTCCATTGAAAGCCCATATCCTCTAGCGGTTGGACCGGGAATGCACGATCCACATGTGGTATGGACTTAACCATTATGATTGAGACATGACATACGAAGCCCAGCACAGCTAGCTTCCATCACCTTACTGCCCCCACTGGGTTACAGGCCCGCGCCACCCGAGCTTGTAAGATGTTCATGCCACAATCTTCCTGTTTCTAAAACCCATCTCTCAGGCTTAAATCCTAAGCAATCATTCCTCCATTCCCCTTCCATCCTTCCCACGGCATCTGCAGAGAATAATTTCTTCATGCTTGGATGGGTCTCTTTTTTGGTAAACAAGCTTGGATGGGCTTTGTCCCACGCTCTGAAGGAGCTCAGTTTGCTGCTCATCAAGACAGGACGATAGCTTGCGATATTAACTCCATTGGTCCTTCGCCGTCCTTGTGATTCTCCTGGTTTCTTAATCTCCTCCTCCTCTTCCTGTTGATTGCATGCATGGGCTATGAAGTGGTCTATGACGTCCCATTCCACAGCCTATTTTTTCTCCTCACCTCTCCTTGGCAACTTCCACCAGACGCCCATAGCATCATCCATGGCCTTCGCAAATGGACCCGGGAACCTGACAGAGAGGCAACCAAGGCCAATGCAGAAAACCAAGTGACATGTGGTACCAAAGGCTAGCCTTTAGGAACACGTCTTGCTCGTCTACTACGTCGTCTTCTTAGGGAACTTCAATTTGGAGAGGAATGAGCCCCTTCCCCACCTTGCTTGGACTAGACCGGCACACGAGATCGCGGACCGTCGATCACTTATCAAGCAATGTACTTTAATCCTTCGGCTTTTTCACCACCATCCATCAGAATTGAAGATCCCATTGCCTAGGATGGCAAAGATCTCCGAGTACATAGGTCGGGTGGGGAAGGGTTGAAGATACGCCTAAAAATGAAGCGATTTAAGTCGATTTTTAAAATCAAATCGGCCATCTATAAATGTCATTTGAAATTGATCAGAAAAATTTGGCTCGGTTTTATTTATCGGGTTAATGTTTGATTGGCTAAGCTAAATCTAAATACAAAAATTAATGTAATAGAAGGTTGACTTTCAATGAGCTAGACTAAATAAGTTGGACTAAATCTAAAACTAAAGGTTTCATTTTTGTACATAAGAAAAAAAATATTTTAAAAAATTGATATTTCTTCCTGCTCAAGCTTTTGTTAAACCGATATCAAACATATTTTTAAAAAATAATATAAGCCGAATCGAGTTGGATAAGACTTGCGATTCAACTTTTTTTCAGATCTCCATTGGACGTCGGGTCACAGGTATCCAACAAGTTCATGCCTAAGAACCAAGCTTGCAGAACGAGATGATGCACCTGGACTCCTTGAGGGCCTCGGTGGCTCAATCATGAAGGTGGTGAGATGGGTGACTAGCGTCGGGAGGATCCCAAGGAATGGCCAGTTCATGAGGATCACGGCGATCCCAAGGAATATTGGCCAGTTCATGAGGTTCACTGGCCATCTAACATCGGTGTGGAAGTAGATGCGGTAAAGGCAAGGACATATTTAGAGGTCTGGCAAGGAGATGTTATTGGTTAGGACCGTTTTACAACTTATACCTCAGACAATCTAATAAGAGGCCTCCACATCATCTACTATCAAAAAATAATGCATCATTTTTTAAGTTTAACTAAAAATTTTAAATATATATATTAAAAAATATATATAATTAGCCAACTAATATTTTTTATTATTTTTAATAAAAAATATTTATTTTTTTAAATAATATGATAATTTTTTATTGAATGATTCAAGATATATATAGAAGAATGATTGTAACTAATAATTTTTCTCAGGGAATGTCAAAAACAAACTCCCAGCTCCGTAATAGCTTTTGAGTCTAACTTATTGGATTGGCCTGTTGAGGCCTAAAGGGATAACCAAATATTGGAAGAGGGAAAGGTGTGCCCACCACATCAGACAATTTTACGTGGTCCTGGCCTGGCAGGGGTAAAAATCTGATACAGCACCACCCAACTCAGCGAATCGAGCGGTCGTAGGATAAACGTAAAGAAGTCACACAAAATGCTAAACAATCGACGTGCTACGTATCCTTCCATTGTTCCTATATTGTCCGTATTGTCGGCGGCTAATAGCGGACATGATGCGCGGTTGCCGGCGAGAGGAATGAAAAGGCCACGTAATTAGCGTAATGTGTGTTTGTATATACTAGTTAAAAGGAATTTTTTTTTTAAAAAAAAAAAAAATCTAGCAAACTAAAGTTCAAGATTTTTTTTTTTTTTTTTAGAAAAAATTTGAAGCAAAAGAAGATAAGTCTAAAACATCTATGTAGTTGGCTAAAATTTTGTTATTAGAAATACATGTTGCCGTTACTTCTCATATTTTGGCTAAATTTATAGCAAAATCATGAGAAAATTGCTACGTTGGTTGACATGTTGTTTTTATGGGGTTAGCCTATGGCGACATGGTAAACCATGTGTAACTAATTATTTTTCCAATATTCTTACCCAACAATGCTGAACTGAAATCCTTCTTTATTAAACCATGCCAAACATCGACATGTTGATGAGCTTCACGTACAGTAAACCACGTCAATTTAAACACACTCACGCACTAGCTCTCTTCCTAATCCTCACCATCAAGCCATTCTTCATTTGAAGGATGATAGAAATCTTGGGCTCAACCACATGGCCTTCAACCACATCAACATGGAAGTTGTACACCATGGCAGACACAACCGTTTTCATCTGAGTGAAGGCCATGTCCTTCCCTAGACAAGTCCTCGGCCCGGCATTGAATGAAGGAAACTTATAAGATGGCTCATGCTTAAGCTTCCCCTTGTCTGAAATCCATCTCTCAGGCTTAAATTCTAAGCAATCTTTTCCCCAGACTCCTTCCATCCTCCCCATAGCATACAAAAAGAACAGTATCTTCGTTCTTGGCTGGGCTTCGTGGCCGCTCGGAAGGACTTCGGATTTCAACACACCTTTGTGCTCGAACGGGACCGGCGGATATAGCCTCAGGGACTCGCACAAGGCTGCATGCAAGTAGACCAACCCTTTAAGCTCCTCGGCATCGAATAGGGTCACGCTCTCTGAGCATGACCTCTCCTCCTTTCGTAGCGACTTCAATTCCTCCAGGATCTTCAACTCCGCAAGCGGATTCTTCGAGAGCAACCAAAAGAACCATGTGAGGGCGGCACCAGTGGTGTCCCTCCCTGCAATCATAAAATTCATTGCTGTGTCTCGAAGAAACTTATCGAATTCCTTTGGATTTCCCACATCCACCATATGAAGATCATCACAAACATCAATATAAGCTGATAATAGATCTCTTGGTGCCTCCTCGTGGCTTCTTGATTTGTTCTTCTCCTCCTTTTTCTCAGCAATTCTTTGTGCTATGAATTGGTCCATTACTTCCCATGCCAGTGCCAGTTTCTTCTCCTCCCCTATCCTTAGCCATCTCTGCAACTTCCACCACGCCGGTGGCACCACGTGCCGGAAGAGCAAGGCCCCCGTGGCATCGTCCATAGCCTTGGCAAATGGAACCGTGGGAAATCCGATGGAGAGGCACCCGGGGTCAGCGCCAAAAACCAAGTAACAGGTGGTATCAAAGGTTAGCCTCAGGAATACATCTTGCAAGTCTACTGCAACTTGTTGTTTGGCAAGTTGATCCAGGAGAGGGATGAGTCCCTTCTCCACCTTGTTTCGGGTCGACTGCGACACGAAGGGCCGGAAACTTCGGTCACTAATCAGGCTGTGGGCTTTCATCCTTTGGCTTCTCCATGACTCTGCGTCGGAATTGAAGATCCCATCGCCGAGGATGTCGAAGATCTCCGAGAAGTCATCGCCTTTCGGGTAGTTCGGGAAGTTGGCACTGAAAACATGGTGCACGTTGGATGGGTCGCATGTCACCAACATGTCCATACCTGTGAACCACGGGCCATGGAACAAGAAGGTGCACCCGGTCTCCTTCAGGATCCAGGTGACCCAGTCATGGAGGTGGTGGAGGTGGGCTAGAAGGGTCGGGAGCATCCCCACGATTGGCCAATCCACGGAGTTCCCAGGCCCCTTGTTTTTTTGGTAGTAGTAGAAGAAGAAGAAGCAAACAACGGATATGAGGATCTCAGGGTATGTTTGCAGGAGGCACAGTGAAGCCCCAAGCAAATTGGCAAAAGCCATTGTCGTTTGGGATAAGCTATTATGAGTGGGAATCGAAAGAAACAAGTCTCCATGTATTGGCGAAGCTCTGTGGTCTACCTCGGTTTATGTAGTACAAGGGTTGGCTGGAGGTAACCATGTATGCCTCCACGATATTTTGCACGCGGTTGGTATTGCAGCCACTCATGCAGTCTTCACAACTGTTTTCCAGACCACCATTACAATGAAACCAAAATTGGAGACATTCTGGTGACTGGATAAGAGATAATAAATGATGGCCACCAGATGTGTCATTTTTCAAGCACCCTATCTAGTCATGTTTATCAAGATATTTAAAAAAAAGATGCCATGATAATTCTATAAATTAAATATAAGACAATTCGGACTACTATTGAGCAACCAATGACTGCAATTTATAAATTTTTTAATGATAATTTTTCTCCAAATTAAGTGAAAGAGAGATGCGATCCTAGGGTATTATTGAATGATTGTAATGCATCATTTTCTTGGTAAGAAGTTGTAATGACTTTTCTCTTTATTAAGTGACTTAGAGAAAGATGGGAATTCTCGTGTATTATGGAATGATTGTAATGTATTATTTCTTTGTATGCTGGTAGAGCTCTGCTATATGTTTGTATATTATTTTGCCACCTCTATAATATTATAGATATTATTTAATTAATGCATCGCCAACGGTATTTAATTCAGTGATGAGATGGAAGGTATTTTTATAGTGTAGAAGAAATATAAAGTATTTCATGGGAGCATTCGTAGGACTATTTTTGTCCATACTTCATAGGCACCATATATTTATACATTATTTTGCCACATATTATTTATCACCCATCAATGGTATTTAATTCAATGATGAAAAGAAGGGTATTTTCATAGTATGGTAGACGAAAAGAGAAGATATTTTATAGGAGCACATGAGCGTCACATATTTGTATATTATTTGTCATCTATATAATACTATAAATATTATTTAATATTCTAATAAAATATTTAATTCAATGATGAAATAGAAGATATTTTTAAAAAAAAAAATTAGATATTTTATAGAAATAGTAATACTCGATGACGACCTTCTCTTACTCTGTCTTAGCAATGAATTCCACAATTAGGTCCATCAATGAATGCCCTCATAGACTGCAGTTAAATCCAAATTATTATCGAAGCTCCACTTGCCAAGCATCTTGAATCAAACAATAGTCCTTTCATCCATCACATACTTTTTAGGATTGTTT
The DNA here is from genome assembly GCA_006176705.1 of Cocos nucifera. Taxonomy (NCBI): domain Eukaryota; kingdom Viridiplantae; phylum Streptophyta; class Magnoliopsida; order Arecales; family Arecaceae; genus Cocos; species Cocos nucifera. Next base: position 256,723 of record QRFJ01002851.1, on the reverse strand, counting down.
TACTTATTTTAGGTAGAGAGAGTGTATATTTTTCTCTGGACTCCTGTCACATGAATTTTTTAAAATTTTTGGATTCTTTTTTCATCTGATATTTTTTTTATAATTTTTTAAATTCTTTTTTGAATTTTAGATAGGGCTCAAACTTTCTCTCTAATTTCTATTTAATAAATATAGAGATAGAGATACTTTTACTATATTTGTACATAAATTTTCACTTTGATATACATGCAAGGGGATCCCCTTGTATGCATGCAAGAATGATACCATGACTGATAAAATTTTATTATTATTATTTTTTTTAATAAAATACATCTATTTCCATCCTTCTCACCAGCTACTCCAATCAATATATTGTCTCTATCCTAAATAAGGTGCAATTACATGATCAGGAATAAATATAGTGTAAACATATATTATAATCTTTTAGAGTGCTCATCTTTTGCTGGCCCGCGGAGCTAATCTTCAATTACGTTTTCCTTTAATGCTAACATCCTCGCTCTTTATATATCACAACATCTGAATGTATATCTATAGCGAGAAAGAGTAAGAGAGTGGAAATAGCCATCAAAGCAAAGCCATGCGCCTTTTCCATGTGAGAATAAAATTACATAGCAATCTTCAATAAATCTATTAATAAATCTAATAAATCATTTGTTTTCGTGCTCACATCCCCGTTCTTTATATGCACATTGGACGAATCCAAATCCACAAAGAAAGTAAGAAGACTGACCGATTTTTTCTGAATTTTGGAAAGGACTCTAACATTCTCTCTCCTTTCCATTTAATATGTACAGAGATAGAAACATGGAGATATTTTTACTATATTCATACCTTTGATGTACATGCAAGAAGATCCCCCATGTTTATACGCAGGAATGATAGTGTGGCCAATAGAACGTTATGTTTTTTTTTTTCCTTTTTTTTTTTTCAATAAAATGCATTCCCCTCCATAATTATCACCAACTACTACAATCAATATATTGTTTCTTTCCGGAGAAGGTGCAATTAACACATTCAAGAGGATAAAAATATAATAGACATGTATCGTATGTGTGTGTGTGTGTGTGTGTGTGTGTGTATAAAGCAGAACACTGTATTTATACTAAGTATCAGGATACAAAAAGGAACCAAGCAGGCCACCGTAAAAACAAGAAAATAGCGGCCCGTTACAGGTACCTGGGATATAAAATTACAACAACAGAAAACGATAAGTATAGCACGTACGAGGTACCAAAATATGTATAACAAGCAAATCAAATCAGGTAGTTGAACAGCAGCACGATAAGATGTCAATGCACAGGATATTGAACTTGCCGAACGTTGAATGGCTGAGGATAATGGAAGGTAGAGAAGACATCATCAGAATACCAATGGAAACAGAAATTTTGAAGAAGCATGAACCATTGAGATAACAGCGGAAAGCCCCGCATGGTAGTAACATCACGAACAAAAATAATGTTGTTAGAATCTGAGGCCACGGAACAACATGAACATCTGAAAACTGAGATTAAGCAGATCCAACTTGACCATAGAGTTACGGGAAAAACTGCTGAGCCCACCGAAGCTTTATGCCAAAATTTTATGCATCAGGTGTAAAGCATCGTAGTAGTGACAGAACCAAGAATCCCATGAAAAAAGTTAGGCCCAGAAACCATGCTGAAACTCTGAATGTTGTCAATACTGAATAAAAACATGAAGAAAGAGACTATGGCAAGAACCCACCATAGCATAAGAAGTATGGTGGTAGGCCCGTAGTGAATCTTACGGCCAGCAGTGAGAATAATTAGACATCGTGTTTGGTGATAACCACCCGCTTCGTAATATAAGAAGAAGAACAAAAAGCAGCAACCGAAAGAGATGAACACCCAAACCCAAACAAAGCAGTGAACCGGTTGATTGAGAAACAGTGGTTATAATTAGTACCCGGAGCCCATGGAATGAAATAAACGCTAGAGATAAGCATAAAGAATTATCTGAAATAATTGATATAACCCCGGCTGACTGACGCCCACAAATTGGAGAAGCCTTGCTTTATTGCCTTCATTGATCATGACACGAGAACCGGCAAATAATATAACTCCTAACCCCATGCAAACAAATAGTAACCGCTGCCCGAATAGAACGAACAAGAAGAAGCCAATCTCGACAGCACAGGAGGGAGATGAACAGATTAACCCAACTTTAACGGCAAAGTATTAATAGATATAATGTCATTGATAAATAACCCCACATGCATCAGCTTGTAGAAGATAAAAGAAATGTCTATCCAGCACGGGCAATTTCCACTCAAAATCACCCTGCAAAGCTCTGCTTGCCAAGTAATCTGTCACCTTATTAGCTTCATGAAGGAGACGAGAAACTGTGAATACGATTAGAGATGGCTGCCATGCCCACAAATCCTTAAGCAGAGGAATATATGGTAGGATTAAAAACCCAGGAAATCACCGTATTGGAATCACCTTCCAACCAGATAGCAGTTCGAACACCCAACCAAGCTGCTGTGGTACAAAAGCAGCACTCAATTTCTTACCTGCAAGTATAAGCAAAGTACCACTATGATCTCTAATAACATATCCAGCAGCCGCAAAAGATGAGGTAACCGAAGCATCAAAGTTGATTTTAAGAATTCTACAGGGAGGAGGTAGCCACGACACCAAATTGGCCGAAAGCAACAAAAAATCAGGATGATGACAACTATCCCAATACCCAGATGAAATCCTAGATCTATAGTTTCATAGAGCTAATTAAATAATCCAAATAAGCTGAAAGACCACGCATTAACTGAACAGGAGATTGTGAGACCTCATTAAAAATTCTGCCATCGCGAGCTTGCCACAACAACCACGCTACAAAAGCTAGAAGTTGTTTCAATCATTTCTATACCAAGGCTGATGACAAGAAGTCAATCAAAGCCGGTAAAGATATCTTGATCTTTTTGAATGCTCATCTTTTGCTGACCACCGAAGTTAAGCCATGCACCAATTCCAAATGAAAACAGAACTGAATAGTAATCATCAACGATTCTATTAATAGATCTAGTAAATCCTTATCTTTTTTTGGGTGAATTACGTCCTTTAGTTTAATGCTTCCTTCCCCCCTCTTTATGTCCTATGGCATCCAAGCCACATGCCTTGTCCAAAAGAGAATAGAACTAGCATATATGCTGCATATTATGCAATTTATATTCTCTTTTTAAATTATTCTTGAAGCCAATGGTTGTCATATTAGGCTAATAAAATATTTGCTCTTCCATATATCGTCCATCTAGATACAATATTATTTACTATTAAAAATTTTAAAAAAAATATAAGAAGCGTTTATGTTATTTCATTAGTTCTATAGCATTAATGTGGTATTTGGCAATTATACTACATTCTCAAAATTGCATTAATCTTTATGAATAAGGATTGGGTGATGTAGATATAATATTTCTAAATATGAGCAAATTGTAAAATAAAATATATATACATATATATAAGTGATGTCATAGAGCCTTACCATGATATTTAAAGGGAAAAAAAATTATATAGCATGAGTGGATTGATAGAATTTCCTCATAACAATGTTATGCAGCAACAACTATAACTTTCCAGCAGATTTCAACATCCAAAATAGTGGAACCAGCACGGCAAATCTTTATAAATTAATAAAAGGATGTACACGAGCTAAACTCATGATTTGACGAGCCTTCTTGCATGACAGTTTATCGCTTCATTTCAGGGATGAATTGTCCATGTCATCAAGAAGTAGCTTTAATAATTGTGCAATGCAAGGACCACGATCATGCTACAGTGCACTTAGCCAAATTATGCATTTCAGATCCACAAAGCCACGTTTCCTTTGATTGTCACATGTTATGCGTAACCATTAATTAGTTTGTTACCACAATTATTATATAACCACCGTTATTTAGGATTTGCATGTTTTTCAATATATTTCATTATGAAATTCAACTCTTATAATCACTAAACAATAACTATTTTATTTTAAATCATAAACAATTATTTAAATAGGTAATATCATCATACTTTATTATTTCAGTTATAAATAATTTCAATCCAGTCATATTTGAACAAATACCGTGTAGCTAAATATTTGAATAAATAGCAATTGTTTTAATCATCATAATAATGATCAACCACAATTACGAGAGATTTTTTGGGATTATGGCATATACTGAGGTGCATCATGATGAAGCTCAAATGGTATTTATGACAAGGGATCAGAAATCCGGCTCGGGCGATTTCAAGATCTTGGTCAAGACAACACCATTATTAGCATGGTCGCCAATAATGGAGTTGTCACAAATCGGGAATAGCCCGGGATCTTTTTCTACCCTTTTGTCCATCGTGGCATGCAAAACGTGCCAACTGTTACACCAGCCAAGCCTGATCGCCACGTAAGATATACTGGAGACAAAGTACCAGCAATTATTATGCATGCTTTCTGGAACGATCATTGAGGACTCTCCACATGTCGCATGGATTAGTTGATAAAGTGGTGTGAACTAGACAATTCTGATGCTATGAAAAACCATGCAAAAGAGTTCAGGAAACGTTGGGTCTCCGGCCGAAATAGAAATGAAATGGAATATTATTAGAATGATAATATCCCCTTTAATTTGTTATAGAAATCGAATGGAATTTGACTTTTATGAAATAGTAGAGATTTGATTTCAGTTATCGAGGTATTTGCAATTATTTTGGGAATTGGAATGTGGATGAAATTTTCTCCTACCAAACGATTATAATAGAAATTACTTATTTCTATTTTTATTCTAAACTTTAACTCCCTTCAATCAAATATACCCTTGATATGATCGATCTTGAGTTTGTTTTTAGCAGGCACAGGATGGGCATCTCATTCATTTGGTCTCCTCGACCAATAACTTATGTATTAACTCTGTGGGTGATTTCAGTTGAGGCCGATTGATGGGTACTTGAACTTGTCTGCATGCACGTTTGAAGAGTTACAGGTTATAAAATTAAAATTTTTGAATATATGATATATTTGAAGGTAAAATTCATGAAAAGTATGGGTACTACTTGGTTGATCTCGGACTGGGCCCTTGCAGTTGAATTATTTATTTCGTCTTGGTGGAACTCAACCTGTATGCTGGCTATAACCATGTAGTGGTTTTCAGTTGAAGCCAGTTGCATAGGCAATTGAACAGGTTTAGACAAAAGTTCCAATAGGTAGTGGTATTAAATTAAAATTCTGTGACAAGGTGGGCCATAGATTACTCTTCTTTGTTTTTACTGCACCTTTGTTGCTAGCCAATTCCATAAATTATCGAAATAATCCTAACAAAATTCAGATGAACTTAGGTGGATTTTATCATGATCCAGAATAAGCAACGGTTTGTTCTTAGCTTAGAGAAGCATTGCATCAAGAGCAAGAGAATACTCTACACCACGTGTATCATATGGTTGTGCACCATGCCAAATACCTCATCACCTCATTCTTATGGATCCCATTCATCATGTGCTCGTCCCGATGATTTGCCCATAGGAACAAAACGAGGTGATTAGTGCGGTGCACGTTAATGATATTTATATATAGCTATATAGCAGGGCTAGAATTTATATTATGATCTTCTTCATATACAAATATATGTTTGAAAAGAAATATCTTACAAGCAAAAGCAGTGAAACACCATTCATTTGATACAATTAACCTCCCTCCTACAATGCTCTGCACTTGAACTGCTTGAGGGGTTCTGCCCAGGGCTTTCTATGTAAAATATGAGATATAGGCACCAAAACATTTTGATCGCGTGAAGTTACATCGAAGCATTATTTGTCTAAAGACAGCAAAAGTCCAATGACCTCCCTCTGTTTTAAAGTTAAACATTCTATGCTCGTCCTCTCCCCTAGTGCTCCACGCACCACGCTCCATGCGTCATACCCCAGTTTAACATATACCTAACAGCACTAGACCTGGCCCAAGGTGGTCTTGGGGTCCATCTCAACCTGGCCTGCACTTTAAAACAGACGATAACTCATCATCCTGTGCCAACTTTTGTAAGAAGAATCTTGTCGTAAACTTGTTCTGAGAACCGATTTCACGTACCCGCATACAATACATGACGTTCTTCTAACAGTTTTACCAGGTAATGAGGTAGGCCATGCCAAGAGCAACAGTGATCCAAAACAGTCTCTTTTTCTCTCGGTGGGAGAAAAGGTGCCATTTTAGCATGATATGTTTGACCATTAAAGCTTCCCCCTACTCCTCCCTCCCTCAATTGAATTTAGGAATGCTAAGATATCATAATACTCCCATGACTCATGCACACCTTGGCAACTTTGACGTGACAATGTTATTTTTCTATCAACCACAGGGATCCATTGTTACAGTCGAAACCAGTCCAAATTAACCGTTGACAAATTGACCCAGGTCAACCATTAATATACCGAAAGAACACCTAGCATCCTCTTTCCCTCACATGGATACCCTGGTGAGGCTAGACGAGCTCCCGATATTTAAGAGAGTAATTTTTTTTTTTGGAACAATAAAAGAGTAACTAAAGCTAAAGAGAGAAATTTACAATTTACAATCCGCGTACGTACACATACGTACATAAGTATAATGAAACATGTTTTTTTAAAGAAAAATGCAAGGCATCCAATTTCTCACTTACCTTGCTAGTAAATCTACGTTATTTTCAGCATCACATTTCAATCAAGTGCTAGCTCTTTTCCTAACCTTCACCAGCAGCCCATTCTTCATGGGAAGGATAAGAGAAGACTTGGGTTCAACCACATCAGCATATAAGTTATCCATATGCCATGGGAGCCACCACCCTTTCACCCGAGTAAATCCAATCGATTTGGATCAATTTTCTAAAATCAAACCAAGCAACCATCTGAAACTGATACGATGAATTCAGCTTAATTCTATTTATCACGTTGATGTTTGATGGGCGAGACTAAATCTAAACATAAAAAATATATTTTAAATAAAGTTGGCAGTCAATGGACCAGAATAAATGAGTTGGACTAAGTCGATACATAATTCCATTTTATATATGAGAAACAATATAAAAATACAAAAATTAATATATATTTTTTTTTCATTTTAAGCCTTTCTCAAATCGCCACCAAACTGGATTTTAGAAACATGAAATAAATCAAATTGGAAAGATCGATTTAGATTTACCGTTCAGCCCCCCCGTTTTTTTTTTTTTTTTTTTTTTTGCACATCCCTGTTGGTCAGGCAACAAGTATCTAACAAGTCCATGGCAGGTTGAGTCCTTGAGGACCTCGGTGGTTCAATCATGGAGGTGACGGACATGAGTGACCAGTCCCAAGAGCATCCTAAGCAGTAGCCGATTCACGGGGATCACTGACCTTGTAATTATCATATTGGTGTGGAAGTAGTTGTTAAATGAAGAAACAAGCCTACGGGTGGGAGATTTTCAAGACACGTGTTTGCAGGCTGCTTGGTGAGGCCCAAAGCAAACTAGTCTATCACAACACTTTGGCCAGATGATGGTGTTAGAACATAGTTTATAAAATATGCCGGATGTAGTCTAAAAAAGCTAACAAAATCTATTTTTAATTTTATAGAAAATCAAATAAACTAACTTATAGAAGATCGTCAAATCAAAATTAAAAGTATACGCAGTACTGTTCTAAGCCCAAGATATAATCATTAAAAATTCAACGTTTAAAATATTAAAATGAATACTGCATATATATTTTAACTTTCTCAAACACTTATGAGGATTTTATCAAACCCTTTTCTGATAAAAGGCTTAAAATTTTTTTCTACTCCCGATGTGGAACTAAAAAGACTTCACCAAGATGATTAAAAAGAAAACAAAAAAAATTCCTGAAGAAAAATTTATTTGAAAATTTTAGAATTTTTAAATTTTAAATTTCCATCCAGTAGACGAGGCCGAAAGGGATAACGAATTATGGGAACAGGCAAAGGTGTGACCACCGCATCGGACAATATTATGTGGACCGGGCCTGGCAGGGGTGAAAATCTGATAAATGCAGAGAACTCGCACAAAATGCCAAACGATTCACGTGCTACCGCCCTACCATACCTACTGTTGCCAGCTAATGTTCGACATGGTGCACGGTTGCCGGTGAGAGGAATGAGAAGGCCACATCATTAGCGTAGCGCGTGTTTGCATGCACCGGTTGAAAGGAACATAAAAAATTCTAATAAACTAAAATTCAAGATATATATATATATTTTTAGATGATGAGCCTAAAATATTCATGTAATTGGCTAAAATTTCGTTATTAAAAAAACAAGTAGTTGTTACTTCTCATATTTTGGCTAATCTAAAGCACAATTATTTTTAGCTTGGTTGATATGTGGTTTTTATTGGGTTAGGCTATGCTGACATGATAAACTAAGTGTATCTAATAATTTCTGAAACATCCTTACATGACAATGCTAACATGAAGTCCTTCTTTATTGAACCATGGCACAAATTTACATGCTGAGCTTCACGGCAAACCACGTCAATTTCAGCACTATCACGCACGAGCTCTCTTCCTAATCCTCACCATCAAGCCATTCTTCATGTGAAGGATGATGGAAATCTTTGGCTCAACCACATGGCCTTCGACCACATCAACATGGAAGTTGTACACCATTGCAGCCACTACCGTTTTCATCTGAGTGAAGGCCATGTCCTTCCCTAGGCAAGTCCTCGGCCCGGAATTGAATGAAAGAAACTTATAAGATGGCTCATGCCTCAACTTCCCCTTCTCCGAAATCCATCTCTCAGGCTTAAATTCCAAGCAATCTTTTCCCCATACCCCTTCCATCCTTCCCATAGCATACAAAACGAACAGTATCTTCGTTCCTGGCTGGGCTTGGTGGCCGCTCGGAAGGGCTTCGGATTGCAACACGCCCTTGTGCTCGAATGGAACAGGCGGGTACAGCCTCAAGGATTCGCACAAGGCCGCATGCAAGTGGACCAACCCTTTGAGCTCCTCGGCATCGAATAGGGTCGTGCCATCTGAGCATGACCTCTCCTCCTTTCGTAGCGACTTCAATTCCTCCAGGATCTTCAACTCCACATGCGGATTCTTCGAGAGCAACCAAAAGAACCATGTGAGGGCGGCACCAGTGGTGTCCCTCCCTGCAATCATAAAATTCATTGCCGTATCTCGAAGAAACTTATCGAATTCCATTGGATTTTCCACATCCAACACATGAAGATCATCACCATCATCGATATAAGATGATAATAGATCTCTCGGTGCCTCTTCATGGCCTCTTGATTTGTTCCTCTCCTCCTTTTTCTCAGCAATTCTTTGTGCTATGAATTGGTCGATCACTTCCCATGCCAGTGCCAATTTCTTTTCCTCCCCTATCCTTAGCCATCTCTGCAACTTCCACCACGCCGGTGGCACTATGTGCCGGAAGAGCAAGGCCCCCGTGGCATCGTCCATAGCCTTGGCAAATGGCACCGTGGGAAATCCGATGGAGAGGCACCCGGGGTCAACGCCAAAAACCAAGTAACAGGTGGTGTCAAAGGTTAGCCTCAGGAACACATCCTGCAAGTCCACGACAACTTGTTGTTTGGCAAGGTGATCCAGTAGAGGGATGAGTCCCTTCTCCACCTTGTTTCGGCTCGACTGCGCTACGAGGGACCGAAATCTTCGATCACTAATCAGGCTATGGGCTTTCATCCTTTGGCTTCTCCATGACTCTGCGTCGGAATTGAAGATCCCATCGCCGAGGATGTCGAAGATCTCCGAGAAGTCGTCGCCCTTCGGGTAGTTCAGGAAGTTGGCATTGAAGACATGGTGGACGTCGGCTGGGTCGCAGGTGAACAACATGTCCATGCCTGAGAACCACGGGCCACGGAAGAAGAAGGTGCACCCGCTCTCCTTCAGGACCATGGTGCCCCAGTCATGGATGTGGTGGAGATGGGCAACAAGGGCCGGGAACATCCCCACAAATGGCCAATTCACTGGGATCTCAGGTCCCTTGTTGTTTTTTTGGTAGTAGTACAAGAAGCAGAAGCATGCAACGGATATGAGGATCTCAGGGTATGTTTGCAAGAGGCGTAGTGAAGCCACTAACAAACTGGCAGCCATTGTTGTTTGGGATAATTAAGCTGTTATGAGTGGGAATCAGAAGAAACAAGGCTCTATGTATCGAGGAAGCTTCGTGTTACTTTTACCTTTGTTTGTGTGGTCCAAGGGTTGGCTGGATGTGACCGCATATGTTTGCACGATGTTCTACCCGTGGCTGGTGTTGCAACCACTCATGCAGTTTCCTACTTGTTTTTCATATATATATATATATATTTATCTAGGAGTTTCAACGTTGGTTGCACCAATTTTATGGAGAAAAGGTTCCGATACGTCATGCACCTTAGAAAAACCAATCTACGTACCCACAGGACGACAACATGATTTGACAAGACTTCTTGGTGCGAGGGTCCATAATTTGGGTCTTATCTTGTGGCCATAATTATATATATATAAGGCTGAGGCACATGTAACGCAGCTCAAGAAAAAAAACATGGTACGCAAAAAAAAAAAAAAAGCAAAGTATTGATATAAATTTATAGTATATTATATTACATGTAAACCGTAAAAACTTGCTCAAATATATTTAATACTACACAAGATTTACTATATCATGCAAAAAAAAATTTAAAAAAAATATTATTTTTCAAACTTCTTTATGCATACATATGTATTGATCTTCAGGTGGCAATTGAGTGATCCAAGTCAAATACGTATCAAAGAAGATAAACTCAAAGTCAAATTCATATGTAGGAAGGTAAATTTTTTTTTTATACAAAAGATACGATTGATCTTCTTTTATAGTCTCAATTATTGAATCATAGTTTGCATATCTTTTAAAATATGGTGTGAACTATTATGGATGGATAAAAGAATTTTATTATACTTAAAAAGATATATAAAATATGATCAAATGGTTGAGGTTGTGAAAGATGATTAATTATCCTTTCATACGAAAAGACACAACTCGAATCGATGGAGGAGGAGGATGCACGATATCACAATAGCAAGCATAGAAGCTATATGTGTTATTTTTTTCATATAGCAATAACTAAAAATTTTTACGAGATTTCAACTTCAAGAAATAGTACAACCAGCGCAACAAATCTTTGCAAATTAATGAAAGGAGGGACACATGACTGGACATGCCCTCTTGCATCGTGATCGATAGTTTATAGCTTCATTTCAAAGATGAATTGTCTATATCATCAAAACGTAGCTTTAATAAAATCTGAAAGAGCAATGCTGAGACCACGATCATGCTACATTTCACTTAGCCAATTTATGTATTTTGTTGCCAACTTCTCAGGTCCACCAAGCCACGTCTCCTTTATTGGTACATGTTATAAAACCATTATTTTGTGACCACAATTATTATATAACAAGAATACTAGCAGTTATTAAGCATTTCCATGTTTTTCGGTATATAACATTATGAAATTCAACTCTCATAATGACCAAGCAATAACTATTTATTTGATAAACAATGATTTAAATTGGTAATATCATTATATTTCATTATTTCAGTTCTTAATAATTTCAACCTAGACATATTTGAACAAATACCATATAGCTAAATATTTGCACAATTAACAATTGTTATAATCATAATAATCATCAATCTTAATTACAAGAGATTTTCTATAATAAGATTATGGCATTATATACTTAGGGGGCATTTGGTATAACATAATCATTCTAAATCAAAAATAATATAAGTTGATGAGATCATTACATCTGATCATATCATGATGATCCCATGTGACATGTGACAGTAATTCCAAATTATGTCTATTTTTCAAATCACCATCCAACTCAATGGTAAAAAATTCATCCTGGAGATCAAAAATTCAAGTTCAGTCATCTTAGTTTGAACTTTGAGAATAAAAATATTCATCAATTTTAAAAAAATTAATATCTCAATATACTATTAGTATATTATATCAATAATATATATTGATATTATATATTATATTTAAGATATATTATATTATAATATATTATTAATTATATTATTATTCAATGATAATATTAAATTATATCCAAAATATATTATGTATACTTTATATTATTATTTTATATTTTATATTTTAGTAGAGTACTCTGGAAAAGAAAAAAAAAATTGGAGGGGGGAAAAAAAAAGGAGCGCCGGTTAGCGATGAAGCATGCAGAATGTGCCGGACTGTTACGCGGGCCAAGCCTCCCCATGGGAACAAAGTACCCGCAATAATTACGTTTTCAGCATCAATCATTGAGGACGGCCACATCTCGCATGGGTTAGTTCAATGTGGTGTGAACAAGGGATTTTTTTAAAAAAAATATTATTTTTTTAATATTTATTTTTAAATCTATTTTATTTTTTTATTTATATTTTAAAATGCAGTAATTGAACTGATAAGGATGTGAGGTGGCGACGCTATACGTTGAATATGCGATATCAACCGCGAAATTGCATGTTCAAACATATAATTTGAGGCTGACATGATTCATCATATTAAAAAATTTAAATTTAAATTAAAAAATAAAATCAAATATTAAATATATGATTTTTTTTAAATTTTTTTAATTTTATTTTTTTTATACCGAGAGGTGTAGATTGAGAGAATGCCAGTGGAGGACAGAACGACATGGGATGAGGGGTGGAGAGGAACTGTGGGGTGCGGATTTGTCGAAATCAAGGGGTGGAGGATGGTGGTTGAGCGAAATCATGGAGGGTACAGGGTGCAAGTTCATCGGGGCTGGAAGAGAGGGGGTGGTGGTTGCGTGGAGATGCAGGGGGCGCAGGATGCAGGTTCATCGGGACCAGAAGAGGGGAGGAAAGGAGGTTTGGTGGTCGGACAGAGTCGGATGCGACGAAAATGGTGGAGGAAGTTGGCACTGAAGACATGGTACACGTTGGCTAGATCATAGGTGAACAACATATCCATGCCTAAGAACCATGGGCTACGAAAGAAGAAGATGCACCCACTCTCCTTCAGGACCATGGTATTAATTATTATTAATAAGTATTAATAATTTTTATTAATAATTATTAATAAAAATAATTATTAATAAATTATTTTTATTAATAATTTAAAAATATTTTTGTATAATAATATATTATTTTTTTAAAAAATATATCAAAAAATTAATAATAAATATTATTTTAAAAAAATATTATTTTCAAATAATGATAAAAATATTGTTTTTTATAATAAATTAAATTTTTAAAAAATAAAATATTATATAAAAGGATAATGTATAAGCGAAGAATCCATGGTGATTTCTATCTCCTTTGGTCAAAGGGATCGTGGCGAGGGCACTGTGAGCAAGCAAGAGGGTGGCTGGCGAAGCCGAGCGAGCGAAGAAGCACTAATAGTTGGCACTAAGGGTGGCAACGGATTATATATGGGTCGAGTCAGCCCATAATCATACAAGTAAAAATTATATACCCATACCCATCCCATACCCGCTTCGGATCAAGTCAAGGAGAGATGTGGATCGGATTGGATTGAGTATATAAGAGGAATTACTCGGATCAGATCGGATCAAGTATATATAAATAATATAAAATCATCATAATTTTGAATGAAAAATATGTATTAAAATTATATCACGTCGGATTCGAATTGAGGCATATTATATCCGTATCCAATCAATCCGAACCCGCTTTGGATATTTTTTTTAGAATTCATACCCATCCCGAATTTCAATCGGGTCGGATAAAATCGTCCCATTCGGATCAGGTCGGATCGAGTATGTGATAGCTTAGATAAAATTGCCATCCCTAATTGGCATGAGTGCAGATGGAGGATGGAGGGGGCATGGGCAGAGGACAGAAGGGCAAGGATTTTTCGAGGCCGAAAGAGGCATAAGAAAAGAAAAAAAAATATTATTATTTTATTATTAATAATAATTTATTATTATTTTATTAATAATAACATATTATTTAAAAATATTTTTTTAAAACCTTCCTCAAATAATAAAATAATATTTTATTATTCATCAAATAATAATATTTTACTATTAATCAAAAATAATAATATTTTATTATTAATAAAATAAAGATATTTTATTATTTAAATTATTAATAATTAAAAAAATAATTTTTTTCCTTTTTTTCTTCCCTCTCCTAAAATATTTTTTCATTTTTTCCCCTAAAATACTATTAATTTTCAAAAAATTAATGATAAAATATTATTTTAGAAAATATTATTTTTAAATAATACATTAATATTAATAAAATAATGAAATGAAATGAGATTTTTTTAAATATTATTTTTTAAATATTAAATTTTTTTTTTTTTGTCCTTCTCTCGTACACCGTGCAGTCCGTATGTGTTTCTTTCTTTTCTTTTTCTACTCCCACACAACACGCCGCAGTAGGCATTGCTTTTTTTTTCCACTTCGCTCTATCGAGGAGCATGGTGCTTTTTTTTTCCACTTCGCTCTATCGAGGAGCATGGATGGAGGAGCGCGGGTGATCATCAATGCTCACATAGAGCCGCAAGAGCTCAAGTTCGTTGGAGTTAGAAAAGGAAGGGCGAGAGGATAGGGGCCACAGAGGATGGTTGCACAGGATACGATAGGCACGAAAGAGTTAGTGATTATTAATAAAATAATAATATTTAATTAATAATATTTATTAGTTAAATAATAATATTTTTATTATGTTAATAAATAATAATATTTTATTATTACTACCAAAATAGTATTTTATTATTTTTATTAAAATAATAATATTTTGATTTTGCCCCTTTTTTTCCTCCCTAGCCCCCCTCATTTCATTTTATTATTTTATTAATAATAATATATTATTTAAAAATAATACTTTTTTAAAATAATATTTTATTATTATTTTTTTAAAAAATATTTTTTAAAAATAATATGTCATTATATAAATAGTATTTTTAAATTAATAAAAATATTATTTTTGCTTTTTTCTCTCCATCCCCAATTTTTTTCTTTTTTTCTTTTTTTCTTTTTTCTTTCCTTCCCCAAATAATAAAATAATATTTTATTATTAATCAAATAATAATAATATTTTATTATTTAAATTATTATTGATAATAAAAATAATATATTTTTTTCTTTCTTGCTTAAAATATATTTTTTCTTCTTTTTCTTCTGTTCCTCTCACAGTGCACCCCCCACACCCCAACAATTCACAGCCGCCTCGTGAGGCTCAGGTCGCGGCCCTACCCTACCCATCCCCACCGTCATCTATGCTGCACCCACCATCTCCGCTGCACCCAGCTCATGCAATCACCAAACCCCCTCCCCTCTCCTCCCTCAGTCCGACAAATCTATGTCCCTAGCTCCGACGCCACCAACCCCCTCTCTTTCCCTTCTTGGCCCTATGTGCCTCCCATGCCTACCACATCCCATGCAACCATCCTCTACACCCTCCACAGCCCCGCGCTACTACCATCCCCTCCTCCGGCCCCAGCGAACCCAAGCCCCCATGGCTCTACGCGAGCGTCGATGACCGCTTGCGCCCCTCCAATCGGTCGGCTGCACGATGCATAGGAGCGATAAAGGAAAAAAAAGAACGTAGACCGTGCAATGCATGGGAGAAAAAAATATCGCATGTTGAAAATATGATTTTATATTTTTTGCATTCAATTTTATTTTTTATCCTTTTTTATCCATGAGATGCTATGTCAGTACGAAACTGCACGTTGAACATGCGATATTATGCTTGAAATCGCATGTTGAACATACGATTTCACCAACTCACATCTCCATAAGCCCAACTACTATATTTTAAAAAATAAATTAAAAAGTAGGATAAATTTAAAAATAAATATTAAAAAAATAATAATATTTTAAAAAAATCTTGTGAACGAGACCATTCTACCGGCATCAAAAAAAGGATGCAGAAAAAATTTAACATACAATTGGTTTGCAATTGAATAAAAATCAAATGAATCAGAATAGAAATCAAAATAGTCATGCCCTAGACTGTATTTAATTCATGACCAAAATTAAAATTAAATTAAATTATTAGCAAAAAGCAGAGATTGGATTTTTAAGGATTGAAATATTTATATCGAATGAGAATGGAACGCTCCCCTGATACGGACGTGAGTTCTTTTTTCCAAAATACCCTCAGGTTAATCTCGAGTTGGGTTTTAGCAGGTACAGCGTAGGTGCCCCATTCATTTGGTGTTGCAGACCAATAACTTACGCATTAAGTTTGGATGGGATTTCAGTTGAGGCCGATTGATGGGTACTTGGACAGGTCTGGATGCAAGAATTTCCGAATATGTGATGGATAGAAAGATAAGATTCATCAAAAGGATGGGTACTGGTCTCTCTTGAACCGAGCACTTGCGGATAAGAGGTAGGTGTCTCATTTATTTCGTCTTAGTGGATCTCAACTCGTATGCTAGCTAACCATGTAAAGGTTTTCAGATGAAGACGGTTGATAGGCAATTGGACAAGTTTGGATGGAAGTTTGAATAGGTAAATTAGAATTCTGTGAGAAGGTGGGTTACGGATGACTGCATCTTTAGTAGATAGTCAATTCTATTAAATAGCAAGATAATCCTAACAATATTCAGGTGAGCAGGAAAGCAAAAAGAATTATACCCTACATCGCATGCACCACTACACCAATCACCTCATCTGATTACTCTAGACCCTATTTATTAAATCCTTATCCCAGTGATTAGCCCATGGAAATATGACAAGGTGTTTGGTGTGATATACCATCATATTAGTACATGCAGTGTAGCATATAATTTCTCCCAGAGCAATGCTAAATAGATGTAAAAAAGATGAATAACCATGATGAACAATGGTTAACTCCTAAAGTATTTATATTATGTGAGGCCTACCACCTTGGCACTTGGCCCTTGACCCTTACTGCTATTTTGTTTGCATTGATGCTAGCATTTTCCTTGCATCAACATCCAAGGCTGCAAAAGGTTCTATGTTAGGGCAAGTCAAGTTTGGATTGGTTTGAGATCAAGCATCATGGTTGAGTAATAGATAGCATGTGTTTGATTTTGGATCTTTATCTGGCCCAAGCAGATGGAAGAAAACAAGTGAAAATCTTTTCGAGTACCTTTGGTTCGCGACTAAGATCAAAGTTAGAATCAGAATTCAAATCGATCGGAACGACCATATTCTACAACATGTTTGATTCATGACAAGAATTGAAATTAGAATCCAAATAGGATTTAAATACCTCATCTAAGATTCCTTGCATGACCATGATTGTCAATCTTTTCTAAGAAGGTTCTTGTCGTTGTTAATCAGTTGTGGTAAAGATAAATCCTTCATTGCTTGATGTCTAGGAGTGTTCAATCATCTTTCTTCCACACCTACTCAATTTAATTGATCTCGAGCTAATCTAACATCAACAAACCATTTCCTGGGTTTTGATGCCTTCTCAGATACCCGTTTGCACTGGAACACCTGGTTAAGAGATCGAGACAGAGATGTAGTGTTATCCTGTGATATCAAAACCAAAATAATAATCAAACGCAGTCCGGTTCTCCGCCTTGAAAAGATATTATATGGTTCAAAATTAAAAAAAAAAGCTTCACTTGTATCTTTTGTAGGAAAGAATGATTGATTTTCTTTTGCTACAGTTAGATGGTATCATGCATAGCTTTTAAAGCATTCTAAATCTCTTTTTTTTACTCATCTGCATGGATCTTGAAGTGGTTGTTGCATAATCCAATGGTGAATTTGTGCGGAGGAAGGTGCATGTACCGGTAAAACTTTTGCCACACCCTTTATTCCCCAAGTTGGTTATTGATGGATTGGCCCATGGTACATACCGCACCAACTACTACAAAATTGAAAAATTATTAGGTAGACTCATCCTATAATAGACAAAGTATTTTGTAGGTTTTGATTAGCTTCTTTTCATCTCATAGCCGGTCATGATCGATCAAGATTAATAATTAATGAAGAATCAATTGATTTGTAATTTTTTTATTAACTTTATCTAAGATAGAATGAGTCTACCTAATAATTTCTTGATCAAAATATTTTCTATATTTTGATTGACTTCTTTTTACCTTATAGCCCATCATAATTAGCTATCAATGAAGAATCAACTAATATGTAAATTTTTTATTGGTTTTGCTTTTACTAAATTTCTCGATCAAATTAGTGCTCTCAACAGAAACAAGTGGTGGTTGAGAAGTAGCACTCTATGGATTAAGGATTAATCAATATGACTTATCAACTTCAATTAAACACCATGAGAACACCTCAAGGAGTCGAAGGACTATGGGTTGCAAGAACCATTCCTTGGACTAGGTCTTTACCTCCCCTCTAATTTGATGAAGCCTATAATAAATTAGTTTGGTTGAGAAATATTTTGTGCACCACATACGATGCAATAAAATTGATGTAGAATGCACCATGCCATCCCATTAGATCATATAGCCATCGCTTTTCAATGCACATTAAATATCTACAGTTTTGATTTTTAATTTAAAATTTTGAATGACGTAAATACCTTCCTATTCTAAAAAAATTATGACATCGCGTGGCCTGTTATGACGTCCTGAATTCAGACTTGCAAAAAATAGGATGTCATAAGAGAAAAGAACATTTTCATTATTAAAAAATTTATAAAATTTTTAATGATAAAAATACCTTTTCTTCTCTATGACATCATGTTTCCAAGAAGTATCTTTAAGATATTATAACAAGATCACCTAATGTCATAGTTTTTCAAAATAGAATGGCATTTTTGTCATTCAAAATTTTAAAGATGGCATTGATTGTGTGTTGGAAAGTGGTGCTACGTAGCCCAACTATATACTGCAACATACTATTATTGCACCATATATGGTACACAAAGAATTATTTTTAATTTTTTAATAATTAAAAAAAAAAGAATTACTCTTAGCTGCCGGTGGGACAAAGCGAGTCAATTATCGCCCAGCATCAAGTTATCCATAACAATTTTCATTTTTGGCTTTTCCCTCCTTTGCTCGTTGCAAAAGCACTAAAATTAAATCCAATGTGTATAAGATATTTATATCCCACTCTTAACTGGAAATTATTTAAGCATGATACCCATATCTCGGTCTATCTAATAGGAAATTGCACAAAAGCATAATCACAGGTACATTTGGATACTTCTATGGCGTTCATTGCACAAAATTGCATCATCTCATCTCCCGTAATTTATCCTTCTTGGTGTCGACGCTAATTAAACTAACTACCAGAGCCTATTAGCAGGGGAGGATGATAGAATTCGCGAGAACCTGAACAAGTTTAACTTCAAGCATAAGAAATGCAAAAGATGGAAGTCCGCGTGACCAACAATGACAGAAGAAGACAAACAACTAAGTTCGTCAAAAGATAGCAAATGAGGGTGGCAAGCCCATTGAAGGCAGAAGAAACAAGGAGATTTGAGGCATAGAAAAAGGCAGGTCATATGGTTATGATCACAGAATAAACTAAGGACTCATTTCATTCATGAAAAGTAGAGGAGGAAAGAAATAGTCCCTCAAAAGTAGAAAAAAAACTTCTGGTTTGAAATTTTAAAAGGAGTGAGAAAAAAAAAATTTCATAAAAAATTACTTTTCATGTTTCATGAAAAATAAAAATTTATGAAAAAATAAATTTTAATATTTTTCATAAAATAAAAAATAATAATATTTTTTAAAAAAAATATTTTTTTTAAATTCATGATTAAAATTTTATAAAATAGCATAAATAGTTATGATGAAATAATGAATAGTGATAATATAATATAATATTATTATTATCCTAATATTTATATAAATATAATATTAATATTATAATATTTATTATATTTTAATATTTATACTAATATAATTTTTTTATTAATATTAATATAATATTTATATTAATATATTAATATTTATATTAATATATATATTATATTTATTAAGATATTAATAAATTTATCATATTAAAATATTAATATTATATTAACATAATATAATATATATTAGTATTATATTAATATAATAAATTATTATAATCTAATATTATATTATAATATATTAATATTATATTTATATTAATATAAATATAATATTATTATATATATATAATTCAAAAATAACATCTCAAATCTATTAAAAATATAATTAATATTTTATATAATTTTTTTTAAAAAAATAAATATTTAATCAAATATATATAATTTTTTAATAAATTATTTTAAATTATCTTTTATGATCAATCAAATATATTAAAATTTTATTTTTAAAAAATAATCTCTTCTGACTACAATTGAGATTTGAAATTGAAATGAAAATTGATCTCTCACCACGACCGTTTGATTGGAATAAATCTTATTCCGATTCCAAGATGAAACTAAAATAATCCAATCTATCTAAAATTTAATTTTTATTTTCTTAAAAATTTAAATTTTTATTACGATTTAAGGAATCTAACCATCATGATTCTTATTCCTATTTATTTCAATTTTCGTTCTGATTGCAAACCAACCATCCTCCGGACCAGACCTAACATTTGATCTTATTTAAACACAAAATAGATGCTACTCAAACCAGCATCATTACAGCACCATTACACTTGTCAGCCGGAGCCTCCCCCCAGCAGCACCCAACAGATATGAACAAAAGAAACATGAGCAACAAACCAGAAACTCGATGCTGGAATAATAGCGTATAGAAGACTCGACCAAGCAGAAGATATAGCCTCCCAAGCCCCATTTAATTGACTCAAAAAGTTTGCAAGTGACAAGAAGTGGATGGTTCCTCTGGATAACCAAACTGTCTTTAACAAAATAAAGCATGTGAAAATTTATATCCTTCAATTTTCAATAGTAGAAATCTGCTAAAACTAACTCGACCAGATTCAAAAAACCAAATGTAAAAACGGAACTGCTTAAATGCTTCTTGGTGCCTGTGATCCAAATGGAAGCAGCTTAAAGAGCTGCTGCTGCTGCACCCTTCTTCCTTGGAGTTGCTTGAGTCCCTGAAAGATAACAATCCAGATGATTAATAAAAATATGATTAGGAAAAAAAAATTGAAACCAAAACATTCAAGTTGATACTGAAGTTTCTGCACAATCATAGCCAGTGATCACACTAAACAACGCTAATATGAGAAAATCACAAAAGAATTGAACAATGCCCTGAAGCAGCAAGTGGGCAAAAGAAATTCACAGGTAAATAAAAAATATAAATAAACCATCGCCCCTTTGTCATACAACCATATATGCCAAGGCTAAATGGACCACATACATGCTGCTAAAAATCAACTCTATGATCTGATTGTAACTTTTGCAGCATCTATAAAGGAGTGATACCTTCTCTGAAATTGCTCTTGAACCTTCGAGGCAGATGACGAAGATACCTCATCCTTCCCGTGCCTGTCGTCTTTCTCCTTATGGCCTTCACACTCCAATTATCTGTTCCAATGATAACAGATATATGTTGTCACTGATTAAAATCACGTCATCGTAAAGTTGGGTGCCAGGTTGTCCTATCAATCAGGATGAGGAAGAACATAACATGAAGCAACTAGACATCGCTTGATGAGAACATGTCACACATGCATTTAGCATGAAAATTATATAAGAAATCCTTGAATTAACAAACTTATTAAAATCATGGAAAACACCAAAATTAGAAGTATGCATAAGCAAACTGCCAAAAAATTGCTGGGAGTTATGTGCTTGGGCCGAAGGATCAGTCATCTGTAATGGACGAAGGGTAGCCTAGAATATATCACGAGATAGAAAAATATAAAAATATAATACCAGTTGCATAAAATTAAGATGTTGCTTGCTCATTTAAAACATTTATAAAAAAAAAGGCAGATTTTCAGAACTTCTATCATAATTAGCTAATCAATATTGAAATTTCTGTATATTTTATAATACAACAACCTAAAAGGTGAAGAACATGGAGAAAAACTGAAGCCAAATACCATAAGCAAATATTTCATGAGGATTGTACTGGACTAACACTTTAATATTTAGCAGTTTAAGGCCGAGATATTCTACAAGTCTTGGGCAATTTAAAATGGTTTGTAAAATGCACGAACACACTAGCTGTTAGCTTATTTCACGTAATCCTTTGCTGATTCATTTTTACATGTTTGAAGAAAAAATAACAAATTTCACCTCAGTCCATGTTTATCAGGAGAAGCAAAAACCTGTTCTCATCCATGAAATGACAATAATGACATTAACAAATCCATGGACACTTCTGCCTCAAACTTCAGTCCATGTGATGGGAAAAAGGTGAAATATTCAATTATAAATGAAGATTTAACTTTATAAGCTAGAGTTTAAGGTTTCTAGTTAGACATTCATGAATCCTTAATTTTATTAATAAATTCTAATTAACTGACAATTCAAGGGTCAAAACATTTAGCCGTTATTGTCATGATGTGGAATCAGTAATTGATATACATACTTTGAACTTTAAACCATTGAAAAAAAAAAAATGGCAGTCAATCTCACACACGTAATACAAATATATACATACATACACACATGCACAAGGAAAAAAAGCATGCATTGTGTATGTATATACAAAAGATGTGCAAGTTTCCTCTTGGTTGCTGATTATCAGAGCTACAGAAACTTTAGATATCGACATGCTGCAGCTCAGCAACTAATGCTATACAGTTGTCTTTACTTAAGCCACGACTCGGCCAATTTAGGTGCAAATTTATGCTGTGCTGCCGCATCTCAACTTACATCCAAGATGGTCATAGGTTGAGATGCAGCTATTAGCCCTGGCTTGGAGTGAAAATGCAGCCCTTATCAACGATTAGTCATCCCGGTTTGATCTAGATCTGGTGCTCCCTCTCTTTCCAATTCCTGCTATCACACCCCTCCATCGTCCTTACCACCCTTCTCTCCATTTGACACTGCAAAGGATTTCCTTAACGAATCCCAGCAGCAGCATCCTTCATAAGCATCCCAAGACTCAACTAACATGTAAACATCCAACTTAATACTGATCATTCATCATTCAACAGATTAGTTTATTGCACTATTTTTTGCATAATTTGCAGTACGAATTACCACTTTAGTGGTCAACGTATACTGCACCAAAATAGAACATCAATAATGATGAACTGCTTCCTCGATTTATCTCTTTTCCTCAGATATGTCTTACATAGGCATAATTACATGGAATAAAGGAAATTTTTTTTAAAAAAAAAAAAAAAAAGTTCTCATTTCAAATGACCCCTTATCGGGGGGAAAAAATGAACATCTAAAGCGATATGCGCACTTATACCAGTCCTTCTAATAAAGTATTCGATTTACTAAATCGGGGCAAATTACCGAGAAACGGCACTCGATTTTTATAACAATTCCAAAAATATTTTAAAAAATTCAAGTAAGCGCAACCAGGCGAAACACATCAGTGTTCCAAGCAACGCATAACGATTTAGAGAAATTTATCCAAAAAGTAACACTACAAAAAAAGAATTACGCGGTAAGATTTCATTTATTTTCCAGCAAATATAATCCCTCAAATCCATCTTCTTAAATAAGCTTGTGATTTTTTTTTTAAATCCATCTTAATCCATTAAAAAAAATTTAAAAAAGGCCAAAAAAAAAAAAAAAACAAGCGATCAAGATTGGATCGGCAAGAGCACTTACACTTGCGGATTCGAGCGGCGGGGTATCCACATGAGGCGCAACGGCTCTTCTGGAGGTGGAAGCTCCTGCGGCCGCACCTGACGCAGAGCGTGTGGGTCTTGTTCCTCCTCTTCCCAAAGCTCCCCGTGCCCTTCCCCTGCCATCAAACCAAACAAGAAAAGATAAGCCAACGTTCAGAACAAGGGTTAGCGGAGAACCGAGAGAGCATTACCATTCCGGAACGGTGTTCACCCCGGTCGCCCCTTTCTGAGGTCGGCTTGGCGGCGGACAAGAAATACGACCGCGCACTCACCAAAACCCTAAGAGGAGACTCAATCGCCACATTTTATATCCTCTCACCCCACTCTGCCGCCCTTTCTCGTTGGTGAATTACAGGAGCGCTTTGTCAAATCCAATGGCCGAGATTGGAGATCAACGGACACGCAAGCTCTCACCGGGCCGTTAAGCAGTCGATGCATGGAGGAAACATGGTTCACCAAGGTTTATTGTAAGTAAGCCCACTTCTATGGCCATCCTTGTATCTAATCCTTGCGTTATCACATACACTAACTTTTATATAACCTTTTTTAACTGATTTCGTAGTGTATAATATACCTGATGTAAGATATATTTACTTTTGAAATATTTAATTAAAGCATGCTAGAAAATGAAATTATTTCAAATGTCTTTTACATTTTTACATAGAAAAAAATTAATTAGATTAATTATAATAAAATTGATTTGTGTTTTCGAGGTTCTAAAAATAATAGAGAAAAATAACATGTAAACGTGAGATACAATGATTCTTTAAGAATATTACCTTCTTTGGATTTTTTGTGTTCGAGTGTTTTCTTAATATTTATTATAATTTATACTAATTTGGATAAATTTTTGCTAAACATACATTTACTTCTTTATAATTTTGCTTGATTAAAATCAAAAATTTTCTATTTCAAATTGTATGTATATGAATTATTTTTATTTTCAAATTCTTGTTTCCAATTTTTTCTCTCATTGTTGAAGACTAAACAAAGAAAACACTTTTATTGAGATATGTTATTTGATTTGTATAGTATTTTATATTTAAATTTATAAAGTATCAATGTATCATCCACATTAATTTATTTTTTTGATTTATTTGTTTATCATCTTATATTTAAATTATTTTTTGATCTCTTTGAGTTATTCTTTTGATTTCATATTTGTTTTAGCTACTCTATTATTTTGTGATTTGATTTGGTGCATGGTTAGTTTCTTTCTATTGGTTTTGCCTTTTTGTATCTATTTTATATTTTCAGATTTGTAATATATGTTTCATCCATTCTTCAAAAATATCATATTTTGTATCTATTTTATAGAAAAATAGAATTTCAAGTATCTTAAATATTTTTTAAAAAAATTTATATAATACATAGCAATAATAATAAATAAATGATTTGATAATATAGTATTACTATAATTTTTACCATATCCATCAGCATATTTATATATTATAATACCATTAGTCCAGTAATTTTTGTATTTGTTATATTTATATTATATAATACCAAGTTCTACCTAATAATCTAAATATAATTGATATATTATGAATGGTATTTGATGGAATGTTATATTATATTATTAATTACCATATAAATATTATAACTTTTAAATATTGTAATAAATAAGAATTATCATAATATTTTACAAATGAATTATAATAAATATATTGTACTTTATCATTATAAAAAATTCATAATAATATAGAGGTACATAATATAATTTAGAAATTTAATAAAAATACACCTGACAATAAAATTATTTTAAATATATTTTATATGGATTGAGAATTATATTGTTATAATTTTAGTTGGAATTTAACTTCATAGGTATACTATTATACGAGGCAGTATACTTTCTATGGATTTGAGAGGCTCAAAAGTATCAATAATGAATTAATGATAGAAATTAAGATTGCATGTTTTTTTTAACATGCATGGAATGTTTGGTTCAGTATAGTATTGAATAGGAGATATGCTTTTTAGCATTAATGATTTGTTTTGGATAATAAAAATTAATTTTATTTTTTTAATAAACATTAGATATTTGGTTCAATATGGAATGAGCGCAGAATTTGAATAGAGAATATGCCTTTTGGTATTAATGATTTACTTTGAATTTGCAGTAGATGGGACGGATTTGCTTATTATTATTAAGAATCTATTTGGTTGGAGTGTACCAAATTAAAAATAATTAATAATTTATATAAATTATTTATTTAAAAAAATGATTATAGAAGATAATTTTACTATATATGGTCGATAGAAAAAATATTTTGAAAAATGATACTATAAAAAGATTATTACTTTTGATTCGACATAATTTTATATAAAAATATAATAAAATTTATAAATATATATTTTAATATAAAATATTTTTTTTATTATTAAGATAGTATTATTATTTTTAAATAATTTTTATATAATGACTATAATCATATAATTCTTTGCATAATATCATTTTTATTTTAATTTTTTATCAAATTATTTATTAAATAAATTTAAAAAAATATAAAAATAAATTTAATAATTATATAAATAATTTTATTAAAAATATTTTTATCAAGTATGAATTATCATTATTAAATTTAAATTATTAATAAAATTATATAAATAAATTTAAATTATCATCATTCAAAAATTTATCAAATATTAATTTTTTATGATATTTATTTTATTAAAAATTAAATATAAAATTTATTATTTTTTTTATCATCTTTTTATTTTTTTTGTTAAATATAATAATTTAATATAAAATTTATTTTTTTTCATGTCAGATTAACTACGGAGACTAAGTATTTACTTTAGATGCGAGAATGCAATGTTAATCATCCTGGAGGTCGGCCAATCACATCCGTCCGTTTGATATTTCACGTACGACTCCGACCTTCTGCCTCCGTGTCCGATGCTCCCTTCTGCGCCATGAAGCACCATAAAAAAACTGTCCAACCGAAGCGCAGCGAGGGGGCCAGCGAGTGTGAGAGAGAGGCAGGGACCGAGGCATCTCCTCGCCACCTCCGTACGCTTCCTCGATTCGGGACGAGATCTAGGGTTTCTAAGACCAGGGCTAGGGTTCCGAAATCTCCACGTCGCCGCTGGAACGATGCTCTCATGGAGGGACAAGTTGGCGGACAAGCTCTCCCGTCTTCTTGCGGACTCGCCGTCCTCTCCTTCCTCACCGGCCGCCGGTTTTTCCCCCATTGCTGACCATGAGTCTCAGGTAATGCCTCCCGCTCGATCCTTTTCTTCTTGCTTCCGTTTATTGCGAAACGTTTCACCTCTTCTTGCGTGATGGGTCGCGGAATCTGATGGTACGCTGCCTTTCTTGCCTTCGATTTCTCTAATCGTAGTGACTTCAAGTTGACATCAAGAAAAGGTAATGTGTTTCTTTGGATTGACGTATTCTTGATTAAAGCCTGTGTGTGATCAGATGAACGTTGGAGGGGCATTCGTTCTTTCTTTTGAATCTTGATTCTTGGAATTGTAGTTGATTCTCTCTCTCTCTCTCTCTCTCTCTCTCTCTCTCTCTCTTCTTTTTTCATGATCATACGCTGTTGGAAGGATGCCATGGGTAGGGCTCTGCGTTTTCTCTTGAGTTTCTTGATAGGATCGGTGGATGCTGTCTGTCTTTTTTCACGAGTACAAATAATGCCATAGGCTTTTAAAATATCAAAATGATCAATTTGATGTCTTTACGTCAGGGTTTGTTATTTATTTGCTGGTCATTATGGTTCGATCTTTGATCATGCGAGCCTGGCAGGCATATCATAGTCACAAAGATTTTTATAGAAGGACGAGAGAGGGAAGCCTTTCTGCTTGAAAATTTGGAGAGTCCCAATACCAGATTAAGGACTTAGCATGGGGAAAATTCAACGACAGGGAAGTTTCAAAGGCCATGTCATTCAGAAGTGAGAAGCAGCAAATCTGATTGTTTTATGAACTAGGCAGTAAGTCAACTGAAAGGTTGGAATTGGGAGTTAAGGAGAATGGCTATTTTTGCGAATCCTTGGGGATTTTAACTTGTCAATAATCAAGGTAAACTTTGTAGCGGTGGCTATATCATTAGTATTAGTTTAGGGTTTAAATTAGGTTTATCTTTAGCTAGTCATAGCTAAATTTTTCTATGGATCTGTTTAAAGTTTCCTCCATGGTGTTAACTAAGAAGGATGTGCCTTTTGTCTTAAATGACATATAGGTTAACCCAGATTTTCCATGACAACCTATATATTCCACTATAAATTATGCACAGTTTTATCTACTAACGGTGACAAGTTTAATTCTGCAATTATGCTTCACTAAAATGAATCTTAACCACTCATATGAAGACACGATAAAGAGTGCAATAGACAGTAGGGCTGGTAATTGAGATGGAGTGATTTCAGGAAATTTGGGAAGCAAATTTTGAAAGGTAGTTGATGGCTAAAACAGTACCATTTAAATGTAGTTAATTAACCAATAAGAACGTGAAACAAAATTAGTGATAACTAGGGAATCAGCTTAACATTAACATTTCTCTTTTTCTATTTGTTCTGTTGTAATTTTTAGTTTCTCGATAGCCAGATCAGCAATAGGTTTTAGTTCTTCAGACACTTAGATTGACACTAATTTTATTTATGTTTTGACTTTTAGGTTTCGTTTAAACATATAAACAAACCTCAATATGTATTCACACATCTATATGCAAAAAAGCGTGTTCCTTGAGCTTTTAGTTCGCTATATGTTTTTTGTATAGGATGTTCTGCGGCAAATGAAATAACCATAACAGTTTAAAATTTTTATTAAGTAACTGGGATTTAAAAGAAGCTTCAGCCAATAGCATATATGTGGATCAGTGGAATATGAAAATTCTATCACTGACTATTGCATGAATCCCTTAGAAGAAGCTGTTGTGAAAAAAGTTTCATCATAGCACTGTTATCTCCTTTGTCTCGATTAATGATACAATGCTTCTATTTTGAAAAATGTTATTGAGAACAATATTGTTAGCTTTAACTTGAATGATGATACTTGGACTAGGACTTGATCTTCATTCTTTTGGCACCTTTCTGATTTCTTTAACAAGTACATTTTCTTGCTTTCCATGCCCATCATTTTGGATATCTTAATCATTTCTTTCCACATGAGATTTGCATGACTTGCTAGTTAACAAGGACATTTAGATAAAACAACCTTTTAATTATCGATGAGACAAGATGATGAGAAGGATTTACAGCATTCTTATGATACTTTTGTTGATAACTTGTATCTGTATGTCCTCATCAATGTTGAAAATTGGAAAGTTCTTCTGAAGATGAATTAAATTTTTTCATCCATTCAAAAACCTAGCTGTGATGGATTGATTGGTATCACCCATGTCATATATGCTTTAATCCACTTTTTGGTTGCATAACACACTTCAGCTGAACCTCTTTCCTGATCAAGCAATGAATTAATTAATTAATTAATGAGTAAAATGATTGCGGGATGCAAAACTATCCATTTCCATATCCCAAGATTGAGTTGGTGAGTTAATTTTTAAAAGAGGATGCAAAAGTCAGTCTCTTCAAAAACATGCATTGTTCTAGTTTAACATTTTATTTCCTAGTCCAATTACCCTATCTTAACATAATGAGGTGCTAAGCATTTAACGACAGATCTATCTTATCTGTTTTCTAGGAATTTCCAATCCATTCCTGGTAATAATCTATTTGATTTATATAACTTATCTTTTACAGCATGGGTTATAACACTCTATTCTTGAAGTTTGATTGTTACTTGCTTAACAAAATTCAGATTCCAGAATGAAGCTGAGCCCACTAATGATCTCTGCTCCATCACATTTGCATATTTTAGTATTTTTATTTTGTAGTTCTTATTCAATCATCCAGCATAAACATCTCACATCATGCAGGCAGTGTACTTTTCTTCAGAGGAATCTACTCATCCCAAGAAATCCAGTTTCTCTTCATACATTTCATCTCTTCTCCATCCAAGTTCCTGTGTTGATGTGGACAAGCCAAAGTCACCTGCTCATCTGCACAGTAGAAGATTATTACCATCTATCTCATTGCCGTCAAGATGGAAGTCCAGCGGTTTCACATGGAAAAATAGACCATTGGATTGTAGTGAAGACTGCATAAGTGAAAGCGAAACTGATGAAACAGTTGATATTTTTAAAGAAAATCTGGAGCATGTATCTGAAAGGAATATCAACAGCTCTAATGGAATTATAGAAGCACAAGCTTCATGTGATTCCGAAGAATATCTTTCATATCTTTCGGAAAAGTCTGCATTTATATCTGCAGATTTGTTTGAGTTTTTTCAGTCATCTCTCCCTAATATTGTGAAAGGGTGCCAATGGGTTTTGTTGTATAGGTAGTGTGCTGTCAATAGATTATTGACATAAGCTACTTAATGTTTTTGTCCCTTTTTCCCCGATTTATTGTTGTTCTCTGCAAATGAAGGGCAGTACGTGGAAACATGGGATATCACTTCACACACTTATGCATAGGAGTGTTAATCTCCCAGGTCCATGTTTACTAGTGAGTATATTCTTGTGCTTGGACACAAATTTTTCTGGTTATTGCTTTTAAGTTTGGAATGTTCTTTCTCTGCTTAAAGGCTATTGGTTTTTTACTAGGCATGCATGCATGCACATACATGTGAATGTGTATGTTGTTAAATAATTATTTTGAGATATGTTCATGCTTTCTAGATTGTAGGAGATATGCAAGGTGCTATATTTGGTGGTCTGCTGGATAGCCCTTTAAGGCCTACGGCTAAAAGAAAATACCAGGTAAGTCCCTAAATCTTTCACATTGCAATCTGATCTTATTATGATCCTTTGTTTGCTTATGGTGCTTTTCTAGTGTCTTGAAGTTTACACTCATCATATTGTTTTTGGACGGGACAATCCAAACTTTTGTGTTCACTACCATATATGGCGACCCAAGGCTCTTTAGAGCAACCGGTAATCATCATACTATCAAAAAAAGTTCTTCCTTTTTTTCTTTGCTGCATTTCAACTTCTATGTATTTGAAAGTTAATTGAAAATATCTTTCTCAAACTTGTCAAAGTGCCTTATGTTCTAAGGAAGTTTTGCGGTAGGGTTGGATGGTGGCATTAGGATCTAATTTTAACAAGAAATATCTATTACCAGGTTCTGATAATATTTGGAAAAGAGAGCTTCTGAAAGAGGCTTTTTAACTTCACTTTTGCCAGAAACTGTGGTAAAAGTGGTATTTCTTTCACTGGACGCTCTTATACCTCAACTCAATCTGTTTCAGGAGTCAGGACAGTATTAGTATCAACTGTTTGTAATTTGCTAATGGTTGGAAATTTGTATCTTTTTATATCAACTGAAGGTTCAACAGTCAGATTCTATTAGCATGCAATGATCTCATATTTGTGAGCATCATAAAATCTTATGTGATTCTCTGACATCATCCATAAGAAAATTGACAAAAGTGAGATCTGTAAGGCCAATACTCACAATTTTCTTGCACTCATGAATCCTAGTTTATGGAATGTTATATGTAGGCTCTTCCTTAATCTCCACAAATACTTGTTAACTATGAAGAAGCTTCTGGGGGTTTATGGAAAATTAAATTTGAACTGATGGGATAATACATATTTTGATGTCTGGTGATGAGGTAAATAAAGAATTATCTATGAGCAGGGAAAATGGTTGGGCTTCCAGTTGTATGACAAAATCAGTCTAAACAAACTGACGGCATTAGCTGTTGTATAATATGTCAAAACTTCCACAATAATTGACCCAGAGTTTGCATATACAAATTTATCAATGAACCATAAGCCAGTTGCATGTACCAGTATCATAAGTAAGTTGTATTTAGGGATCCGTACAACAATTCACAGTACGGGTTTTTGGTAGAGTGGTAAGTACTTTTTTCTCCTTTCCTCCTGAAAATGGTGAACAGACCTTTTAAGGGGGGATTGGGTCACGTTGACACAGTAACATTCGAGAAAGTAGTTTCAACGGCAATGGTCTTGCCTTAAGATATATCTAATTGAAACTCAATATCGAACTTTGGATCTTTGAAGTCTATTGATATATCAGATCATAAATGGTGAAACTCACCCCAGATAGATGGGTACAGTTTGGTGGTTCTTTTCTGCAAAAGTTGCTATATCTGAAGAGAAGATAAAAAGGAAAGATGATGTGAGTGCATTTACTCTGCATATTCTGCTAGAAGCCTGTTTCATACACATCTATTTACCTTTTTGTGGCTTGTTAGATTTATGTTATTTCATAGCAGGTACAACTTTACTGTATGCCTTTTGCAGTAATTGAGATGATTTGACTATGAAAAAAATTCAGAGACCTGTATAGTCAGAATCTATATGGTGCAGGAGCGACATCAGATGAAAAATATTTTAGCCAAACATGTGTCTATATCAGTTAATGCAACCCAAGCATGCCAAATGTCTTCTTGATTATCTTTTCCCTGCTCCCTCTCTAATATTTTTGATACTGCATAGGTTCAAATCGATACTATTACTTGTGCTTGAATGATCTATTGGCATTTGGTGGGGGTGGAAGTTTTGCATTATGCCTTGATGAAGATTTGTAAGTAAATTATTTTCTTTTTCTGTGAATAATGCAATATTTCTCAAATTTGAAATTCTATTGACTTCTGCCTCCCTCAAGTAATGCAGACTTGTATGACCTTGCATTTTTTTTAAATGGATATGACTACTAATAACTGCAACATGTAAATTGTTCTCTCTTAACTTTTTCTTTCTTGTTAAAAGATTACATGGAACAAGCGGGCCGAGTGAGACATTTGGGAATTCATGTTTGGCACATGGTGCAGAATTTGAATTAAAGAATGTTGAGGTAATATCAAGCCTGCTTTTTTGTGGGTGGGAGAGGGGAATTTTATCATTCTTTTAAAGCAACATTGGTATGGTGCTCCCTGATAGTTTGGATGGTATCATCTTTCCAATTGATATGTTAATGATGATTCCAAATGCTAACTGTTATCTGTATAGCCACATCATTTTCTAAACCACATTCATTCTATAACTTGCATTTGCGTAAGCACAAATTTTATTTTCTGCACTGTTTTGGTTCGTAATACTAAATACTACAGATTCTTTGATGGGATGGTAGGAGGAATTAAAACAAGAAAAATAAGAGAGGAAATTTAGAGAGAGTAAGATAAAAGAAGATTGAAGCAGAGGAAGAAGAAGAAAGGAAGGTAGATTGGAATGGGTAAAAGAGAACATTGTAAAGCTGCCCCCCTCCACCCCTTTGCACGTCTCCATGGACCTCCACCAGCCTCCTTTCTCTCTCCCCCGTTGCTACCTCTCCCTCCCTTTTCCTTTCCCTCTCTTTTCCTCACCCCGTTCTTCCTCACCGCTGCCCCCTCATTGTATCGATATGGACCTGACACGGAACAGCAAGGGGGTGTGCCAAACCATGCCACCGGGCAACTAGTCTAGGCCCTAGTATCGGCACAACAATCGTTGCTTTACACATAAAAAATCATGTAATTTAGAGATCCCTAGCCTATATGGTTGTCAAAAAATTGGATAGTTTAAATAACATAAAATAATATTTTATATTTTTGACCATTTGATGCATAGGTTAGGGATTTCCAATTTATATAATTTTTTTAGTGTACAAATAGTTTAGAGGTGGTACATCATATCCAATGGCTTGGATTGTGGATGTAGGGGACCCATCATGCAATCTAGACTGAGCCAAATCTGAGTAAAGATCCACTTAAGTGAAGGCAAGCCAATCTATATGTAGATGCATATATATATATATGTGTGTGTGTGTGTGTGTGTCCACACAACAACTCTTAATAAGGTCATTTTTGATCGGATCACTGGGGGCCTTCACTCATGATCCGACTCATTGGATGTAATGTACTCTAACATTTTGTCAAAAATAATATGATTTGAAGATTCCTAGTTCATGCATCTTGTGATTAAAAATGGATGGTTTAAATAAAAGGCATGCATACATACGTGCATAGATACATAGATATACGTGTACATACATATACATATGTATGTATACATATATATGTATATGCATGCCCGCACACATGCACACACACACATGTATGTATGTATGTATGTATGTATGTATGTATGTATGTGTATGTATACATACATACATACATATATATATGTGTGTGTGTACACACACATATATATGTGTGTCTATACACACACACACACACATATATATATATGTATGTATGTGTATGTATACATACATACATACATATATATATGTGTGTGTACATACACACACACACATATATATATATAGAGCCAGACTAGAATACATTCGACCGGATTTGGACCTAGATCTGGTCAGATCAAAACTCTATAATGATGGTTCTACATCAATGATCCAAGCCAACTTGATGCATCGGCTAAGGATCTTCAAATCATATAATTTTTGGTATGCAAGTAGTTTTGAGGTAGTAGATCACATCCAACGACTTGGATCATTGATGTCGAATCCCGATTATAGAGTTTTGACCTGACCGAATTTAGGTTCAAATTCGGTCGAATGTATCCTAGTCTGGCTCTCTATATGTGCGTGTGTGTGTGGTAGGGCCCAAATTTTTCAATATAGTTCAAACTTGAACCTAGCGCATGATTTTAGTGACAGAGGCCAAGCCTCAAATCTTTTAGTTGCATCTTTGGGCAGAGCACCCCTATCAATACTTAAAAGGCACCGTCTTGTGGCTCCAGTCTGGTAACAATGGCATGCAATCATTGTTAGTGGTTTAATGCCAAGACAACAAGAGAGTGGAAAATTTGCCAAAGCCACAGCAAATGTTAAGTACAAAAGAAAGAAGATTTGGAAGGATACAACCAAAATTAAGAAAGAGATGGTGCAGGCATGCAGCCATGTGTCCCCATGATATCACATTGCCAAGTTCTCCACCTTTTAGGTGGAAAATGACTAGAAGGCCTTCCATGTGGGGGCTGGTCCTCGAGAGGACTACCATAGGTTCTAGCCCAATAAAATGAGCTCAAGGGCATAAACTTTAGGCCTGATAGAATGATAAGTCCGTAGCTCTCCTCTAGCCATACTTGCAATGATTTCTAATATAAAATCTTAATATTGGTTAACTTTCTTAAATTTTTTTGCTATCAGAAAACCATATGCCTGCTGTCTGATTTGCTGGAGAACTTTTAGTCTCATTGCTCAAATGTTATATGGATCATCTAGACCTTTATTCTCCCTATAGTGATTCTTCGGTGAACTCCAATATAGAAATGTTTGATCTCCAGCTCAACAAGCTAAGAACTCTCATGTTCTGCTCTAACATTCTTATTAAGTTCTTCATGGATACTGTCTCTTTCTTTTCCTGGTATGGGATGAGAGGTATGATACATAATAGGCCGGCCATATAATGAACCAGTTGCATAGTCAACTTGTCACATAAGAATGCATATTCAGGATCAGTTGATGCATCTAAATAGTATCCCTTGCTTACTGTGATCCATGAATTGAATTCAAACATTAATGCTGGAAAAAGTAAAGCCAAATAAATTTTTGATGTCTGTCTTAAATCATTAGAGTGATCTTTGTATAAAGACTAGTAAATTCCAGATATAGGAATATACTTTTAATCCTCATCTTAATTTATCTTGTGGAAAACCAGCAAAATGCCCAAATCTAACATCAACTATTTTCTTTATCTAACATTCTAATGAAATTGCACCGCATTAACACTCTGTTTGGTACGAAGGATGGATTGAAGGAGGAATGATGGATGAACCTATCCATTCTTTCATATGTTTGGTGAAATATGGAAGGATGGATAGAAATAATTTTCTCCTCTGTTTCATATAGAAGAAACGAAAGAAATGATGGAGGATATTTATATAATATTTTTACTAAACTATTCTTTAATAAAATATTATTATTATTAATTTATAATATTTATTTATACTAAAGAAGTAAATATTATATAAACTTATAATCATTATAATCTATAATTAGTGTATTACCTGCACAACATGCGGGATACATCTTTTTTTAAAAAAATATACAATATTTTAATATTATTTTATTAATTATATAATTATTTAGTTTTTTTTATTTTTTCTTAGTTTTTTTTCTATTTTATTTCATCCTAAAGAGTCCCAACCAGATGAGAGGCTTGGAGCGGCCAAATAGAAAAGATTAAATGATAGCTAAGGACATATGGCAGATAGAAGCATATGTGTTCACGATACATGATAGATGGAGGTTGAAGCCTTCATTTTAATATATATAATAATAATATAGATATTGGGTTCGGGTCGGATCATTTATATCAAAATTCAAATCAATCTAAAAGTCTCCACGAGTTAGATTGGATCAAAATTCAATAAATTCATACCCGATCCAAAAAATGGAACAGATCCAATTTTAGACCCGATCCAGATATGTTGATTCTTTAAAATCATTCAAATCGAATCGAGTCATAAGTCAACCCGATCTATTTGCAGCTAAGGACACATAGTGGATGGAGGCATATGTATTGACGACACATGGCGGATGGATACTGAAGCCTTCATTTTAATATATGTATAATAGATTATATAAATATTATATAAATATTTAATTTTTAATTTAATAAATAATTTTATAAATAATTAATTAATAAATTAATGACATATTATTTATATAAATAATTAGTTAATTTATAATTTAATTAATTAATTAATTAATATTATACGAAATAGTTAATTAAAAATAGTAAATAAAAATAGAGAAATAGAAGATAATTCTTATTATTTAATTATAATTACTGAAATTATGTACTAAAATTAAAATAATTAATAATAAAATTTAATAGTATATGATTAATAGTATAAATAAAAATATATGTAAATAATGTAACTGAAAAAAGCGAAGAAATATTATAGTTTTGTCAAAAAAAAATTAATGAGGATAATTTTGTCAATGCAAAAATCCATCCATCCTTCCTGCATTCATTCAATTTGGGAGGATGCAAATTGGTGGGCCAGGATGGATGGACAATTCTCTTTCATTCATCCTCTCTTTAACTTTTTGAATTAAATAGTGGATAAAGGCCATCAATCTTTCCAATTTCATCTATCCTCCCTCTCATAATCCCAACCAATCATAGGGTAAGTCTCTAATCTATTAGAGTGAGAAGAGTCTGGCCTCACACCATGACATTATGGATCATTTACTACTGCCTGCAATCTATAGACGAGCTATTCCCATTTCATGCTTGTTGCTGCCTAGAAATGTTATAATATGCTGCATGCTTTAATAAATTTCACTGTGACATTTTAAGTTTCATTGGGTACTAATTTTCCAGTATATAGTTGCTGCATGAGAATTCTCTGAGTTTCTCCATTTGCTTTTGCAGTTATGGGGTTTCGCTCATTCATCACAATATCACACATAATTGTTGGTTGGATGCCAGCATTTTTGTTGTATATCATTTTGTTGTTCATTTGTTTCAACTTTTCTTTTAGAGCAATGATCCTAGTTTCAAATTTTATTACAATTTCTTGAGTTAGATGTCATGTGATGCATTGCCATCTGCAATGCTGGATAACCTCCGAAATCTGGAGGGACTGTACTCTTTTCATGTTTGAGTGCATTATGTTGAACTGTTTGACGCACCTATTGTTGAATGATCACAAACACAAAAAGATTAAAAAAAAAAAAGGCATGCCATCCTGAGATCTGTTGTCTGTCTTGTTAGTTTTGAGGTTAAAGTCCTAAAGAGTCATTTGATAGATCTAAATAAAGGATGGCAGTTTCTTCTATGGTTACATGCTTGACACTCAGGTGAATTTCAGCTGATTGGTCTTGTCTAGATGGAGAAGCGTGTAATGGTCTACCTTACACTCATCTAGATGTGTCAATTTGTTCTTTAGACCTTTGACGGCTCTTCAGGGTCAATGCCTGTTTATAAGCAGATTTTGATTTGATAATTTTGATAGAAATGATTTCTTGAAATAGGCCAATTGACGTGCGCATTTAGGCCTTGTATAATAGGGAAATACTTTCTACACCGTGGGCGGTGTAGCTTCACAGATACCATCCGTGGTGTATAGAAAGAATTTTTCTGTGTAATATTGACACCCAAAAGCACAGAACATAGGGTGAACAGCCTCAGCAAAGGATTTATGGAGGTCGCATATCCCATGCAATGCTCTTCCTCAGTCTAAATGGGAAGTAAATTCCCGAAACCAGTCTACCATTATCCGTTTGTTTATGTTGCCATTTTGATCTACATTTTTTTAAATTTTTCCCTTGATTTGGTAACAGCTTCAGCAAGGGAGCCTTGGCAGGCAGTGCAATTCCAGAAATTTTACATTCACCCACACGTTTACCCAGACGGATGGATTAATGCTTTTCGTCTCCTGGCGTACTCTAATATTTTCTCATCCGTCCGAAGGACAGCACTTATAACCGGGTGAATATTTGGAGAAATTATTGCATGCGCCAGGTGCAAGTGAACCAGGGCAAATCCCGAAGCAAATGCACGGTGGACAGCGTGCATTCGGGAACTGATAAAATACGAGGGATAGCGTGGCGTGTTATTTACCGTGGGATTTACACGGTGCACCTGCAGGCAACTTGTAGGTGAATGTTTGCCCTACCTCAACATCCCAGGATGCAAGCAAGGCTAGCCCATCCGAGTCCTCTCTAATACACACGCACATACAGAGACATAAAAATATATATATATATATACATATACACACGCACGCACGCACGCACATATGTATGTATACATACATACATATGCACGTATGTATGTGTGCATACATGCACACTCATACCATCATAATTTGCACAAAAATCTGTATGCCCAAGAAAAAATCCCAATCAAACCTAAGAAAAAAGAACTTAATATGCTTCACAGTTAAGATGACGATACAAATGCCTGAAAGTCATCAATGCCAGTCGATGACACATTTCCACATGGCTTGTCAGCTGCCCCAGTCACCCACTCGCACCACTATTTCAACTTGCTTCTCTGTTGGATGATGCCACAAATACAGGCCTGCCGCTGGGACATCCCGTTGCATCAAAGCGTTTATACCGTGTCCCCTTTTCTACGAACGCTTTTTAAAAGCCCTTCGCAAAAGAAACTAGAATATAGCTTGTTCCCAAGCAATCAAGACAACCGAACAAGGAACAATGTCAAGAATCACAGATCATATAAAGTTTGCGCGCTTTTTCACCGGTGACTCAAAACTACGATACAACATGTTTTACAGGACATCATCTATAACTAAAAAGCCAACATATTTAGGGCTTCCATCCAGGATCTTGGTTGCATTTAACATACAAGGGGGGCATCTAACGGTTAACTGCTGATCTTGAGCCCAGGGACGCGCAGCGTCCCCATGAGTACCAAAGGATTAAGTGATGACGCAAAGAATATGACTCTGGCTACTTTGTAAGTTGAAATCAGTGATCTGGTGATCTGGGTTCTTCTGGACCATCCCCTGGGAGCCCAAAGATGCGCAGATTACGGTCCATGGAACCAACAGCCATGTATTTTGCATCTGCTCCAAACTTAACGCATGTCACTTTTCCTGGCCATAAAGACAAACCGATAAAACGTGAGACGGAGCAAAAGAATATAAATGGATTGTTAAATTAAGATGATTGAAAAAATTTATGAAAATAAAAACGTGTCCAGACCTGTGCCTGATAAATCGGCGAATGTCTTAATATGATTCCATTCCATCTTTACACTGGCAACTTGGTAGACCCTGCATCAATTCGTTTGTAAATAAACCTGATCAATCACCAGAAATAATTGTATAGAAAAGGATTTTTGGCAAGTGTGCCTCAGACTGGCATGTCGTGGAAGCATCTGATCATCGTCCTTTACATGTAACATAATTCTGAGACAAATTATTCTGCAAAGGAATTTTCCTCAGAAGCATACCTTATATCAGAACCTGCAATTGCAAGATAGTTTCCACTATAGTCGAATTCCACTGCAAGTAACAGCATAGTTTCTATGGATTAGTAAAAATGCTTAAAGTAATCAATTCAGAAAAAAAACCAACAAATAGACAAGAGTTACATATGCTACTAAAACAGGAATATGAGCTCTATAAGTTTAGAATACCATTACAATAATTTTGTAAAATTTCTAGCTCAACAACAATGCATATTTCAGAACATTGAAGACAACTCCAAAATGAACTTTAGTTTCTTGGAATAAAAACTTTCATGCAGATCCTGCAAGCAAACATGGTCGGTGGAGATAAATTTATATAAAAGTTTCAGTTATGGAGTAACAGGACATTTAGTTAACTATAAGTACGCTAAAAGTTTATTACTTGAACCAAAAGACAACTAAAGATCTCATACGTGAGCACAATTGTAGAGGGAAAATGATCGGGGCCTATCAATAACAGTCACATTATTGTAATATCAAGATAATCTATGGTTTATTGTGTGAAAATGAAACAATCAAAAAATGAGTTTCCATTAAATTTTAGGATGCAGAACTAGAAATAACAAAAAATGAGGCATGTGAGGGATTTTCACGACCATATCAGAGTTTTTTTTCACGTTTTTTGTTACCAGAGTTTGTCGGAGTATCTGAGTCATAGGGAGTAAAGGATCTGAAATTCCTCAGCTTCCGAAGATCCCACAGCTTGACACCATCAAGAGCTGCAGTCTAGTCAATGACACAACAAATACGAACAAGGTGAATAAGCTGTCCATTGATGTCTCAGCATTTACAAAAGATCACATACCGCAAGGAAATAGCCATTTTCAGAAAACGACAAGGCAGTGACTGCTCCAACATGCCCATCAAATTTTGCAACATTTGACTGCAGATAACCATGTTTACATTAACATGAGGCAAGGAATGCTTAAAGTTTTTCAAGAACAGGCACAACATCAGCCATCAAAATATTGTGAATGCAAATGCTGTATGCTTCTACCTGAGATTTTACATCCCAAATTCTAACAAGAGCTTCAGAAGTGCCTGTTCCAAGGATTAGACCATCAGGGTGAAAGGCAGCTGAAGTGTAGCCCTCTTCTCCCGAAGCTTCACCCACCTGCATATGCATCTTATCAATTAGTTATCCTTGGGGTGTCTACAAGATTGTTCTTATGCCTGAAGACAGAGGGGGAGAGAGACAGAGAAAGAACCTGAGAGAGACATGATCCAGTAGCAAGATCATAGAAACACCAAGTGTTGTCCAAAGAAGCAGTCACAAAGTACTTATGAGTTGCATGGACTGTGACTGCTTGTACCTGGTTGAAAAGTAAAAAAATATAAATTAAAATTAGTGGTAAGAAGTGTAACTAAAATAGCTTCACCAAGTAACATGCAGGAACAAAAACATCAAGAGAGCTACCATACAAATTCTTGAAACACTCGAAAAAGATATGAGATAGGACATAGTGCAGCTATCTTGGTAACTAAGCATAAATCCAGGGTGCATATTGTTTATACTTCCACTAGTTCTCTTTCAACAGAAAACATTTATGATGAGATGAGTGCTGTGCCCATAAACTGTTCAAAAAATTCTGCATAACCATTCCTCTAAAACTCTGCAAACTATCTTCGCAACCTTGTTAACAATCCTCCACTCAGACAGTATCTAAGGTTCCTTGAATAATGTGACATCTCACACCGCGCAAATCTTTAATCCTTACTCTTATGAATACT
Organism: Cocos nucifera; assembly: GCA_006176705.1. NCBI lineage: Eukaryota > Viridiplantae > Streptophyta > Magnoliopsida > Arecales > Arecaceae > Cocos > Cocos nucifera. Next base: position 215,453 of record QRFJ01002851.1, on the reverse strand, counting down.
ACAGAATGTTCTTGTAAATTATGGTCAATATTGGGTATTATAAGAAGTTATTTTAAGTCCAGCAGTTATCAGATCATTGAATCATTTACTTCTCTTAAAATTTGCTTCATTCTCATTTCTACAAACTTCTTTTGGGCAGTCGTTACCCATTATGTGGCATAGCAATAAATAACCTGTATATCAATATCACATATATGGACATATTTTTCAATTGGTCTTTTCACATTTTCAGACTTTTAGATGGTAAATAGAAATGTTCCATTCAGAAAAAGAAATGCAGTAAATAGAAGGGAAATAGTGACTAGCACCCTAGGGAATGGAAGCAAAATGCCTACTTTGTGTGACCCTCTCTGAAAGATTACAGACAAAATTCCATGTGGGAACTTGGTCTCACAAATTATCCTCAACATAAACCTTGCAGCAAGTTAGAACATGAAGGTTCAATATTACCAAGAGGAATCATGTCAAGAGCAGTTTTACCTAAACAATTAGCATAGCCATAGCAAAATACTAAACTCAACATATAGGGACTACCACGATGCAATTAAAGTGTTTTTTTTTTTAAAAAAAAAGGAAAACTACGGTGCAATTAATTTTTCATATATATACAGAAACAGCATATAGTTATGATGGCAAATGATCATATCGAAGAAACCTTACTTTCAAAGATAAGCAACAAGCCATTAGTCACCAAATTAATTATATAACTTTAGCTAATATGAATTTTTTGAATTATTGAAATGCCAGTCATGTTTAAAAAGTACAGACTTCTTGCATGAAACGGGACTGTCATTTATCACCACTCTGATTAGAAAAAAGAATATACAGCACCCAAATATTTTGCTATGAAACAAGTTTGAAGTTTCTGTAGCTGAGATACCTCTGCACTATGGTCCTTCAAGATATGTCGACAATTATAATTCCCATCCTCAGTCCCTTGCCAAACACGAACAGTCTGCAGCAGAATATAAAACAAATCAAATCAGAACTGACAATCTTCAGTTTTTACAAATCTTATAAAATTGTACGCAACATAATGTTTCCATTTTTGTGATATATCCAATGCTAGATGATGAACTTTGCAACTTTCTTAGTATTTTTACAGTTTTGTCTTTTTGAAGCGCTTATAGTTACATTATTCCATAAACATGGCCATTTTGGAAAGTGCAGCATAAGTTACAATAATGAAAATAGCAGTGGATTTTTGCTGGTATTTAGCTTTCAAGATTTATAGAGGATCCAAAAATTAGAAAATTAACCACACCAATGTAAAGGACTCACTATGTTTGGAAGCATGCTCATGCAAGAGAACATTATTGTCTTCAACTGTTTGCATTATTAATTGGGAAATAGAAAGTCGAAGACAAGCACTGCAAGAAAGGGATGATGATGGCACCAGACAAAGGCCCACGAAAAAGGGGGGGGGTGATTGGGGATGAGGTGGACTTCAAAAAGCTTGAATCAACTGAAGTAAAAGAAAGATTCACCAAACAAGAATCAACAGAAATGAATGGGGACTGGCCCCAATGATCACACTCCATTTCTTATAAAAAATAGATGTTCCAGATTTGATTCTTGAATGGTGATCCCCAAGCATTTAGACCTGAATAACTATAGTGCTGGTGGATCTCATTCCCTTTCTTTAAAAAACAAAATTGCTGTCAAAAGTGGCCACCAGCATGCCTAGGCGTTTAATTTGGCCAGGCCACTGGGCCAAGACCACTTAAATGTTGCTGCTTTAAGGTTATTTTCTTCCCCTTTTTTCCCTGTTTAAATCTCCATATCAAAAACAAAAGAGCACAATGAAGGCTACCATCAACCTTGAAGCAACTAGCGGACTTATCAACAGCTACCAATAGGTCAATCAGCAGTTCCAAGTTGCAACAATGGACGTAGTTGCCAGCAATAGCACCAAGTTTGTGTATATTTTTCACTTTCTTCTTCCTCAGATAAATTTTCATCTTCCCCTCTTTCTAAATTTTGTTTCTTATTTTCTACTCCTACACATTCTTCATCTTACCATTCTTTTCCTTTTTCCCCCTAATATTTCCATTTAGTTCCGGTTGTTCCTCTTTGATGGTTGTTGGATGTGGCTCATCCTGCAGCTACTGCTTCCTACTCTCTTGGTTCTTGCTAGGTGTTGGTCATGTTCTGTGACCTGTTAGTTGTTGTAATGGCAACAATGTTGTTGCTACTCTCTTCTTATGGATCCTGTTGTTTGAACTTTCGAAGTGTGAAAAATAAATTTTATGATACCTATATTGGTGAAAATAGGATACACACACACACACACACACACATGACATTTACTTCCTTATGCATGTGATTAAAGGTACTTAAACAAAAGCTTGGAAGCAAGGTTCGCCGCTTGGTACCAAACCCCATACCAGTACCATCTTACTACAGTGTCGATATGTAGTACAAGTCGATACATGGTACAGTACAAGACAGCAAGGCATGCCGAGTGTTGGTGCAGTACAAGCCTGTGTACCGATTCAGTACTAGTACAATACAGCAAACCTTGCTCAGAAGACTTTCCACCCTAGGCAACCACTTAAGCACCCCTAAGCATTTGCCAAGGTCATACAGGGGTCCACCGCTTGACCTTGCCTAGGCAATTTGACAATCTTGAAAAAAATAAAAAAATAAAAAAATAAAAATCCACCCAATATTATTTGACCTACGTAGGTTGAGCCATCTGACTAGTCACCTATGCCAAATACTGAAAGTGGGGAAAGCCTGCTTGAACTGTCAAACAAATTTATTTAGCCATGCAAACTGCTCAATGTTGAATCCCTCACCTAAATCACACAGGTTAAAGTATGAAAAAAGGGGAAGATATACATTTCGAGTTCAACCCCTAAGTCCTAAATGGACCATTTCTCTTTGATCTGCACTTTAATCCCATCTATGTCCCTTAGCTAACACCAATGCAGCTGCTACTTTTGTCACAGTTGCTAGCATAAAGCTGAAACACAAAATTTCCTCTTCGTCCCTGTCTCTCTTCCCTCTATCTGTCTTGACCATCCAAAGAGAGGGTATCAGTCTATATGAAGAATAGTCATGCCACACAGCCTAAGAGATTATTTTGGCCTTGACCAACTGCTTATCAGCCATTAACATTCAGGATGTGGGGAGCCCCTTTAGTTGTCAACCTAAAACAAGAAATTGAGGTGATGTCCATTTTAATGATTTTAGTTGCCTTATAGAGTCACATAAGTCTTGGTCTATTACTAGTTAGCTACCATTCATTAAGGAGTTAGGTAGATAGGTAGCTCCACTGGCTGTTGACCACTGATGTCTAGATGAGTATTTTATGAGCTGCTGACCTGTAGTAAGAAGAAGTCAAGGAACGTGATTTCTACTTGTGGGAGAAAAAGAGCAATATAAGGTTCTACACTGCTTGGTTAAGTCAATTGCAATTGAACCCTAACCCATGACCTAACTACCAAACCAAGTTGGCACCCAAGTCAGGTTTCATACCACCAAGGATTCAAGTCCAGGTGGGATGTCCCACGGGACACTAGGATGGGGTACCATCTCATGTGTCAACACAAGACTGTCCCATCATAAAATGGGTTACCATAGATCAAAGTCATAGAAGCTCAATAATCATTCTGTGATAAAAAGTATGAGATTTAGCTTATTCCCTCACAGAGAGGATGTTAGCATAAAATCCCCTTATCTCACTTGCAGAAAAATAAGCTAGCTACTGAGGCTTGTTGCATAAATAAAAATGATAACATGAAGGACAAAATTCCCTGAATTGCAACCCATATTTAAGAAACTAATTTTATATTTAAGCTCTCCAAAATAAGCCATGAAGCAGAGTAGTTTCCCACAGACAACAAATGAGGATCATTCAGCAAGCTAATGAAATATGAAACCATAGCAGTAACATTGGGGTAACAGATGCTTAGGCGAACAACAACAACAAGATCCTTAGCTAATGACCAACCTTATCTCCTGAGCCAGAAATGAAAAGCTCATCCCGAGGTACAAATTTCACACTGGTAACCTAAAATTCCAGTTAAAATACCAATGATTTTAGGACTAAAGAAATCAAAGAAAATAAAGAAAGATCGCTGTAATAGATATGGGAAGAAAAAGGATGAAAGCATAAAACCTTCTTTGAGTGGCCAGTGAGGGTACATATGATCTGACCTGCCGACCTATCGAAAAGTACCGCATTTGTATCAATCCCTCCAGTTGCAATTATATCCTGTTAATCATTTAGGAACATGCTTCACATGAGACATGTAGACTTCTCAAATTCCAATCACAAAATGTACATAACTTTTTTTTTTTTTTCAAGATGGCAATTATATTCATAAAACCATATACAAAAATATTGCATCTAAGAAACTGAAAAATGGAAAAACCTTTTTTTCTGTCAAGTTTCATATTTCCTTTAATGTTCACAGAAAACTGCATATGGAATATACGCATCATATGCACCGCTGACATCTCAATACATATATGCATGATATGCATCCGTAAAATCTCAACATTTCTGCCCAATTAAAATACTAAAAAAGAAAATTTAAGCATGCATTGATATTTCTCAGTGGTACGCAAACATATGTATATATAGTACATACATACATACTTGCATACACACAAATACATATATAATAAAGAAAATAACAAAGAATAAGCATAGTCATCTGTTGTCCTTGCACTATTCATGCATATTCCGAGATACAATAAACATCAGCAATGTGAAAGTCATAACATGAATTTTCAAAACATTATGATTTCTCTTACAAATGAAATAACAAGGCTACATAACCACCAAGCTTTATCATATATATTTGATGCTGGTCGTTCTTCAATAAGGCTTCCTAAAAACAACATGGTATCTGTCTGCAAATTATCTATCAGATTATGCGGAATAGCTCTGGCCACTCCAAAGTTGCACTGCAAGAATGATAAGCAGAGGCAAGTACTCAGGTACTCACCTGTGCTTATAATATAAAAGGACTATTGGGCCCAAGCTAAGCTTGGGCAACATCTGTTCAAGCTGGCTCATCCGTTAACTGAACAAGCTTGTCATCTGTGAGTCACACTCTAAATGATTTTGAGCTCAGTTCACTTCCTTAGTGAACAAGCTAGATCGTGCCATGCAATTGAGCAAAGCTTGAGCTACCCATGAACAGCTCTGATCATCTTAAGCCCAAATGCAAATTCGTGGAGATTATCCCAAAAACAAAAAAAAAAGGAACTTTTCGGAGTAGAGGACAAGTCCAAAAAGTGAAAATCCTCTCCTCATGTCAGCCAACTGTCATATCAGGTAATATAATATTTTGCCTTATCATCCACATGGCTGCACACGATTGTCTCCCCATGCACAAGAAGTTTGTTGCCATGCATGGGTGTGTGCAGAAACATGGTACATACATCATTCACAAAAGGACACAAAAGCATGATAATAGGTCAGATAACAAAAAATTATTAATTTGTACCTTTGAAGGATGGATATCAAGAGATAGAATGCCTGGCTTGTTAGTCTTGTGAAGGGGATGACTAGAGATTTGTGTGTATCTCTCCAGTGCATCAATGGATGCCAATGTTGGTGAAATCTGGCAAACACAAAATACAGATCAAATTGTAGCAATTAGGAAACAACTGTAAAATGTCAAGCCCCTGATATATAACCACTCCCACTCTCCCTCATCCAGCATATTAATATACATCCACTCACTCTCTCCCTCATCCAGTAATATTAACATACAGGCACTCCCTCTCTATCCCCTCCCCCTGGGATCCCCCCCTCCCCCTTCTCCCTTCCCAACCCCCAATCGATGTGCATGTGTGTGCTTATATCTTTGTGCTACATTTCTATCGACGAATTTTGGTTCCAGCTATTTCTTCTACCAATTAAGCTGCCACAATGTTGGCTAATATTGATGAAAAAGAGTTGCTAGAGTTGCATAGCAAAAAGAATAACTACCTGCCGCTTCTTTCGCTGTCCCGAAAGCATAGCATTACACTCTGTAAGTTCCGCAATCATAGCAGGATTTATACCTGGACGAATTCTCTTCCCATCAGGGTCCAACTCCTCTTCTGCAGCTGCAAGTACAATAAAGAAAATTCTTAAGATATGGAATCAATTCCTGCTGTACCACCAAAGCTCAATTATGACACTACAAATAACAGAAACCTCTTTTCCCATTGCTGACAATATTGTTTGCATTAGCAGCAGATGCTATTGATGAAGGAATCTGTCTTTCAGCCTGAGATAAGAGCATTCTGGCCTCATCCCTTTCCTTCTTTAGTCTTGCTATAACACGGCATGCAGCATCATGCTGGAAAATAAATGCCATGGAAAAAATTAAAATGGATCATGATAATAAAAGATTTCTTAAAGATTATATAGATCAAACTAGAGAACACAAAAAAGACTTCAAAATAAAGTAGATATACAATATCAAAAATAAAGACAAAACTAAATGTCATCTGCCTCTAACATCAAATGCTACCAAGTAGAATAGAACATAGAAGGCCAATATTCAGTGCCCAAATATGCCGCTAATCACAAAACAAAATAAAGCAATTAATTAATACCTGGTATAGGGCATGACTTAGCTCTTGCCTTGCTGTATGCAATTGCTGTTCCAGTGCAAAATTGGAGAGCATCAAAGCATCCCACTCCTGCCAACCGGAGATCAAAATAAGGGTTGAGAAGATTATAGAGTTAAATCTAGACAACTGGTAGCTAAATTAGCAACAGCAGACCAAAAGTTAAAATTGTTTAAAAGCATATAACCGTACCATAAACAAAATGTGGATCCAAAGATACAGATATTACGGTGAACAAACATATGCATATCACAGCCATAACACTGACCGAACATGATCACCTGATCAATAGTTTCAATATCTAAAGCAAGCTTTCGGAAACATTTAAGTATGACAATAAAAAAGGCAGAATTGTCCTTGATCTTTCAGGTTCCAGAATATCAAGGAAAAGAAATCATCATTTGATCTTCCATGTTTCAACTACCATTGGATCATACAGAAGAAGTACATTCTAAACTCATGCTAGGTTGAAGATCATATCCTCTTGATTCTTCTTGGAAAGCCATTTTTCAACTAATAATATGTTATCACATCAAAAGTGATGAATACATTATGTCCTTATGAAAGGAAAAGCAGAAATTAGAAAGAATAAAGAAATTTGAAAAAAAAATAAAAATAAAAAGTAGAAATGCATTACGAGGAACAATGTGTTGAACTACATAAGAACGTTGCCTCTTAAATCCCTCAACCATAGGCCAGTATTTCAAACCATATAGTCTGGCAAACTATTTGAAACCAGCCAGAAATTGTCAAAATTAAAGTAATCTCATGCAAATATCAAATATCCCACCATATCATGTTTTATGCTTACCTCTCTATGTCAATCACAATACTCTTTTGAGTAGGCATCCAGTCTTCCGCATTATAAGGTGCCAACATACAGGCACAGTAAATTCCATATCAAGTTACTATAAGACCAGAAATAAGATTCAATCTCTCCATATTGGAGCCTTGCGGTTGCTTGTAATGTTCCAATTCCTTTCAATAGGGTCACATTCCTTCCTAATATCTTCCAAAGTCTATATATCCAAACAAAATCATGAGTTCCAAACCCTCTTGGTCAAAAGAACACCAACTTGCAGTTTCTTGTTGGTATTAATCATAGACCCGGTTATATAAATATGAATAGCACAAGATGTTTTTCTCATTTTGTGATGAGACTAGCTGTGATTTTAAGGCCAAAAGTCAGTTGAGAACATTGTTGGCTCATTCCACTATTTGGCATTACTCATATGGAGGATGCAATATGCTCATCTTGTATAAGGTAGTAAAATAAAATAAAATAAAATAAGAACTGCTTCACTCTCGTCCTCAATGAGTCATTGGACTTATCACATAAAACCATGCCATATATGAGATGGTTGCAAAAAGCTATATGAGTATTATGTGGCAAAACATTCATTAACCAAAGATGTATTCCTCAAGTCTGCATTTGGTTGCTGCCTAAAGAGAGGTTAAATGAAACAGAAGGCATAAAGGCCTCTTTAACCCTTATATTCCACTTTAAACCACCAAATGCTAGTACAGTTACCAATTTATTGAGGACAAAATATATAATTTAAAAATTTGAAGGCTACATTTCCACCAAACTCAGAGTAAATTATTATACGCTACAACATGGAATAGTTAATTTTGAAGTAATGAGGGCTAGGAGGAATAACTTTTTTACTCTAGATTAACTTGAACACAGCCTAAAAGCATTAGCACCCCATGTCATGGTTCTAGCATAAATAAGTCTTTACTTTCTATTTGTAAATTCAACCAAAAAAAAAAAGAGGAAATGTCAAAATAAGGCATACACAACTTACCTACAAATGCTGTATAACCACAATAGTAGTCTGCATTCACTAAAGCATTGATCCACATGAGTCAAGATAGGCTTCATATGTTTAGAATGGTTCCATTGTGAATGCATATATGCACAATGCTTGCAAGCCATACAGATACACATGATAATGGCCAACATTCATATGCTGATAGAGGTTACACATTTTTTTGGGATGATAATTCAGCCTTTAAATTCAAGTGGAATGAGCCTTTGTTTTCCAGAGTTAGCTTGAATGGTTTTTTTTCCCAACCTTGATAAGTTCTATTCAATGACTAATTACAAAAAAAAAAAAAAAAATTCCAAGAGAAGCCAATACATACTTTAACAAAGGAGGCCGACAAGGAAAAGAAGTTCAAATCTTACTCCTGACACTAACCACACCCATGTCCCAACTAGTCCATGCAACCAAGCTTTCAACAAATAATCATCATTAATTTCTCAGCTTCTAAATTTCCTAATGCCAGCTACATCCACTTTATGTAATTTCTATTGATTCCATAATCCCCAACTTCCTAAAGTTAACTTCACGTGAGAAGGTTTAAGGGAATAAAGAAAAAATAATGAAGCATCTTAGATGCCAGTACAAAGGCAGATCTTCAATGGCCACAAAAAAAATAAATCCCAAACAAAAATTTCAAAATATAACTAATAAATATCTTACAGAATTAGTTTTATGTAGTTTCCTAGAAAGGCATCCTTAAGAACTCGGAGAATATGAAACAAAAGGATCCTGCTTCTGTTTTACTCAAACCTGGGTAAAGTTTTTAAGGCCAGACAGTTCTCTACCCCAACTCTTAACTTATTTTTTGAGATGTCAATCTTCAACAATCCACTAAGATATAACCACTACCTATTTTATTTTGAATCTGTGACCTAATCTTAGAATCAAACTTAACAAAAGCACCTGGCTTGGGATTAGCGCAGGCAAGAACCATATGGCTATTGGAGTAAATCTGCAGGTGTGAAAAGTATATCACCTTCTAATTATTTGGTTTTCTTGTTGATGCTACAGAAGCCATGTGTGCATCAGGATTCCATCTTGGAGCATTTTGATTAAAATTATTATAAATAAAAAAAAAAAACTAGCAGGGTGTAAGAGTTCACTGCCTCTTCTAAAAGTGGGATAAGAGTAGATAACCATTTTCTTGATTCTCCAAAACTGCCCTCTTTCTGTTCATAACCATGAAAACCATTAATTTGAGGCTTAAGCAGACATACAGTAATTTCCATGGATTAACGGAATAAGGTCACAATGGAAAGAAAGAAGGATTGATATTAGGAATGGCATTTGGAATTCAAAGAATAAAAACAAGACTTGTGCTAGGTAAATAATTAGAAGAATAGATGACGAGGAGGTAAGATTTTAGAAGACTCACTACTAAAAATTGGTATTATGTCGGTATGAATTTTTTGTCCAGGACCACGGGTATAGAAAGCTTGAAACCTTTACTACTTTTGGAGTCTGTTTTGAGCATGGGTTAAGGTTTACTGCAGGTAGACAGAATTATATGAGATTGCAAATTGGTATATGGTGGCACAATTATCTTAGGTGCCTTTGGCAAGGGAATTCTGGTGCGAAGCAAATGATGGTGAGGTGTGGAGCCATGTTAATAAATAATTTTGTAGGGAAGGAGCTTGCAAAAGCAACATAGCTCTTGACATTCCTTGCATGGCCAGGAAAATAAGTGGATGTTCCAACTACTAAGACTAGATTTAGAGGCTATACGGGCTTTGAATACTAGTTCCTTGTTCCTATCCTTCCAAGCACAAAAGATGAACCAAGCAGATGAAGAACTGGCATCAACTGGTTTGACTTAATCAAGGCATCTACGTGAAGCATTGAGCTTTTTACAATCGCCATATTAGCAAATAAGGGGATGGAAGTGGAGAAATGCTCTCTCTATGCGGTTTAATTTATGAATTCACTAGTCACCTACTATTTCACTGCAAATTAATTAGCAGAATGTAGATGTGATGGATGCAGATTATGCATGACTCAACATGTCTGGTCATTCTCTAAAAGATGACTCATAGCTTATTGCTGGATCTTGAACATTGCAGATCTCTCCCATGTTAATCACAACTTCCAAATTAAATCACAATAACATGCAAAAATAATACTGCTTCTTGATTGATTAGATTTAAGATAGCAATGTCTTCGAAAGAGTAACACTGTAATTCATTGCATTTTAGCATTTATTGTATTGTTGATGGGAAAAGTATTCCTCTCCACAACTTTCCCCCTTACTCAAATTTAATGTTATAATGTTATATTTTTTGCTTCTCCAAAAAGATGACATAAATTAATTATAATTATAATTATCATGACGTAGAAGCACACCCAAGCTCACCCTATATGACACAATAAACTGCCATATGGAATGAACTCCAAACAAAATTTGGAAGACACTACAACATTTTATAATAAGATTTCAATTCACGATCGTAGGGCTTATCTGAATTGCAGTAACACTACCAAAATTTGATATCATAAAACCACAATTTGTAATTTTAGAAAGCATGCCAAATTAGACATATCCCAATTTAGTAGCACACCAAGCTCACCCTAAATGACCTGATGAATTGCCATATTGGCATCAACACCAAATACAAATTCAAATCCATCAAAAGATCACACTCAAGCTCAAGAAGCAAAGGTTGTTTCCAAGATAAGAAGTCTTCTTTTGGAAGCAGGAAATGAATTCATCAATAAACTCCAAATAAGCATAACAACAGTTTCTTAGTATTTAGTAGGAATACGATTTTTTTAATAAAAAATACCATCCATTTCAAACATGATGGCAATAACTGGTCATATCAAAATCAGAGAGTTCAAGACACCTACATTTTGGAACATTCCAAGCAGCCCAGGGATGCTTGCAGCCTGCAAGGGTCTTGGCTTCACCACCTGCAAAGAAAAGATACATTATGATATTATCCTATAGTATTAGCAGTGCAAGAGGAAGACCTTAGTCATCACTGTTAGTGCATATCAGGCACCTGAGTCATTGTTATTGTACCAGAACATATTCTGGATGATCAACTGAACACTTTTGCATTCAATTCTAGGTCTCACAGTCCCTTTCTATAACATGATAACACGTACCAACATCCACTCCCTTTTTCCAACTAAAATCTTTTCTTCTCAATTTACTATGCATTGAATTGTCACATTATCATTGTTTATGTGACTATTTTATTTTGGCATGACTTGCAAAACACAATAGGTTGACTTAGTAGTCAGCTGAGACAGCCTGTATCAATTTAAATTCAGGCTGATCTAATGGAAATGTCAGCTAGGTGCAAGGTCGATATCCAAATACATATTTCTTTACTGTACTCATGCAAGCTTGTGCTTAAGAACAAATCTCTGTCAGAGGTGCACAACTAAATTCAGCCCGTCTTAAATCCTGTTCATTTTCTTAAAGAAACCTGATAGAAAGTTTGGGCTTATCTTGCAAACCAAAATTTGATGGCATGCTTGAATCAAGAAGAACCAAGCTCGGGAGTAAGCAAATCTAGATTTGAATATTCAAACATATCTGGGATCCATAGTCGTGTGCCAATTTCTTAAAAAAAATTAAAAAAAAATAGCACATAACTTCAACTCATCGACACCCAAATGAAAATTATATTGCATGCCAACATCAAGAACAAAGAAGGTGGATAAACCACCGGGAAGGACAACTTTGTTTTCAACCCGATCATCTGTTACAGTGATGCAAGAAAACATACAAAGTAACGTATACGTCTCTATAGTTGAGGTTCCACTGACTCAAACCTACAGTTAGGCTGCTAATAAGTCTTCCAAAATCCAAATCTTTTAGAAAGCTGCCCCTAAGATGATGAAAAACCGGTTATCCAAACAAATCCACATAAAGAAAAGATGGTAACCGTGTTTGTTACAATTGAGGTAGAACGATGGTCAGAGCCAATCAACCGTTGTAATTGTAGCTTTTTACCCGAGTGAACACCCAATAATATTAAAAGTTTTATTCCTTTTTTTTTCTTCTTTAATTAAGCACGCTGGCTGAATTAAGAAGCATCTAGAACGAGATTGAGCACCTTGTTTGTCTTCACAGGCAATATATCATCCATTGTGAGCTCCTCCTTTGTAACAGGGCATTTCCCATAATCCTAAACAAAAATATCAACCACAATTCCAAAAGGATTTAAAGAAAATCGAATCGATCAGACCAAAATCAAACCAGAATATCTAGAAAGGAAAAAATATAGATACAAGAATCGTATCAGATTCAAGATCGAAAATATTACCGCAATGTACCGCTCGATCAGCCGGCGTTCAAACAGAAGCCCGGATTTCTTCGATAGCACCGGTTCCTCCGGCACTTCGCCGGAGACTGCAAAAGGGAGAAGAAGGGTCAGTTCACGAGAAAAATGGGAGGAGGCAAGAGGAATAAACGCTAGGATTTTGGGTGGAGGAGAGACGGGAGGGAAGGAGCGCGTACTCGCACAGATCATGGCAGCGCCGAGCTAGGGTTTCGGCTTCGCCGGGGCCCGTTAGGAGGAAGAGGAGGGCGGTAGGGTTTTGGGAGCGCCGGGGAGGGGAGTGGGAGAGGCGGAAGAAAATCAGAAATGGGAGGTGTAGGGTTTTATTTTTTATTATTAAACGGAGCCCCGGTTTTGATTTGGCCTGCGTTCTAAATTCTGATGCAGACCCGGTTGTAAATGTAATTTTCGCCGCCCGAGTACACCCGCGCGTGGAGTCGTGGTTATTCGAATACGGGGTGGCTTTCCGATGATTTCAGGCTTACGAATAAAACATCCTACTAATACAGTACTGCTGGCAAATAAAGCTACCAAGTAGGCGGGAAAGCGCTAAGTCATGTATTATATATTACATATATTCCATTGATTGGGTTGTCGCATATTATTATAGCCGAATTAGTTAATTGAGAACGTTAAAAATGTTTAAGGATGGTATATGATTGCTTTTATTGATACAATCTTTACATATCCATCATGCATATGCTTGGTGCTTAATACACTATTTGAGTTTAATGTACATTGTTAATTGTCTTTATCAACTTAACTTTACAAGGCCTATTGATTAGTTGATATGGCACAGAGCTCAAATTTTGTTTGATGAAGAAATGCACAAAATGAATAAGAGCTGCACATGCTACTAATTAAGTAGTCTAAGCCCTTTACCAAAAAAAAAAAAATTAGTAGTCTAAGCAAAGGCAGATAAGCTTGGAGAGTACTCAGATTAATTATGTAACACGTGCATGAGGATGGCGACATCTAATGGGTTATATATAACTGATATTGTTTTTAATATAATAATATTCTATACCTTTTTTGAATGGATACCTGAACTCTTAAATTCCTCTTGTACATGGGGAGTTGCCCGATGCCATAAACTTGTGGTCTCCTCTAAATTCCTGAAAAAATATAATGAATCAGTGAAGCAGCTCATAAAAATTTAGGTTGCTTTTGTTGATTAATAAATTAAAAAATATTTTTTTAAAAAATAAAATAATTAAATGGCCTCTCGAACCTGCGACCTTCGCATTATTAGCAAGATGTCTAAGGTCAGGAGTGTAATCGAGCCGAGCCAAGTCGAGCTAGATTTGACTCAAAATACTCGAACTCGAAATTCAATTCGAGTTCGATCGAATCTTAATATTCTAAGTTTAAATTCTGCTCGACTCGACTCTAATATGAACCGAGCTATACTCGAACTCGAAATCAAACTTTATTTTACTAATAATATATATATATATTAATATATATATATATATTATAAATAATATTAAAATTATTAAATATATATATTTATATTTATATATTTGAATAGGCTCACAAATTTTTGAGTCGAATATTTTGCTACTCGAGCTCGACTCGACCTCGATAATAATCGAGTCGAGTCGAACTCAAATAGCTCACCAGAAGCTCGATTCATTTGCAGTCCTATCCAAAATGATCCTATGATACTGCACAAATTTTATCATGTTAGAATAATAAGGAAACTTTACATCAGCTTTATTACTGCAAGCCCATGCATATTTGGTGATTATATATATTCACTCAATTCTCTTTCCAATTTCTTTCTTTCTTTTTCGATTTCTTTAATCCTGTCTTATCATGCAGTGCAATGTAATTCCAGTGATGCAAACTATGAGTGACTTTAGCACAAGCCCGTTGAAAAGGTTGGGTTTTTGGTTTCTTACATGGCTGGCATAGTTCATGGATCAACAGCGTCAATCTTTGTAGGTGCTCACCTAAACCCGGTGCTCGGCCATAGGGCATACAAAGATGATATTAGGTTAAACTGCCTTGTCATAGTTAATCAGAGATAATCTAACAATAAAAATATAATTTTAACTTTTTGAGTACATAAAGAAGTAATTCCAAATATAAATCTTTACCTTCCATATATCGGTGTTATTAATCGCCATAACTAAGTTTCATCCACTGATGCTAGCTAGCTCATGCGTGTCCGATGCAAGTTCATCCATCATAGAACTTTGAGAAAATCCTTAGAATCTTAGCACGGCACGGGTACCCAATCATGGATCGACAATTGGCCAGTGAAGCCAAGCAATTTCATTGGGATCTTAGGTCTTGTCAGATGATCGGAATATATCCAAGGTTCAAAGCCGGTTGATTTGGTGTCCCAAAGAGATCCAACACCATGCATGGCTCATGTTGGTGAGCTTTCCCAAATATGTGAAGGTGCCGGGCTGTGGAAGGGGGAATTATGGCAGTTTTAGTTCAAGACCGTGACACCGATCATGCAAGTGGAGGGGCGATTGAGTTGATGTTCATCGATATTGTGTCCAAAGAGGAAGGGCATAAGATTCCAATGTAGGTCCAAAGGGGTGGCAACGACCACTTTAGGGAAACTTCTGTGATGTTCTCTCATTTCTTTTTCTTCTTTCCCTTGCAGGATTTGGAGGCTCGCCTGTCATCCTAGCCCAAATGGATTGGTCTCGATGAACCATAGATTCTCACAACACATGATTGTGGCCTTGCTGCAAAAGCTTGGGGACAATGGCAGGCCTTTTGAGGGATTGATGGGCATTAGTTCCCTTGTGGTGGGGGTGGCCTATGGGTTCAGATGTGGACTGCTCGTCTTCCTGTACTTTAGGGTAGGCACTGAAGGACGACAAGGTCGTGGTCTAGAACATATTTTTTCAAGATGGGGTGTTCAACCATAGATTCTCACTTATTTGTGAACCCAATTGATGCACCCATTTGGGCGTTCGGGACTAAATCCAAACTCAATGGCTTCATGCACCCACCCGATTCATTTAAGGTAGCCACCGTTAACCACGTTAAAAGCTATTTCAATTGCATTACCTCTGCGTTTCTTTAAAATATATGCATATATATTGAATTGTATGATTTGTCGGTGGATTACTATTTCGCTAGAAAGGTATGCCCCAATGGTCTGTCATCCTCACTTTGATTTGGTTGTCTTGGTAACTAGTTGTCCCTTTGTCGACAATAACACGCCAGGCTGCAGCAAAAGATAACACGTGAACGCAAGCAACCAAAAAGGCTCCCTTTCTCCACAACATTTACACTCTTAGTATATTGCACCAAGACATTTCAAGTTTGTTTTCTATAGATGCTTTCACGAGATTCTGCTTCTTTTTGCTGTTTTCTTCGCTTTCTTTTAATTCATTGCATGTGATAATAAGGAGCAAATTATATCTTTGTACCTATGCACCAATATGGTAGGCAGCGTACCATATCAATTAGCTCGTCTCCTTCTTGTGGACCAAGCATCGAGACAAGTGTATGATGCATTGGGCTTGGAGATAGGGGTGATTGGCCATATAGTGCATGATATAATTTCTGGATGATACTGTAGAGCCAAAGGAAGGGCAACTAAAGCCAATATTTTCCGATTCATAATGGGGTGTGTTAAAACTAATCCTTTCTGCTTAACCCGCTATCCTCTGTAAATTAATTCCATATGGCCGAAAATAGTAACTAGATGTGGCAAAAAGAGACATGACAGAGCCATGGCTCAAAGCCAGTTAGATTTATTGCTATATAAAAAAAACATGCCCCATCGGAAAGTCTTTTCTAAAGATAACTAAGATGAGTATAATATTAGTAATCTAGTATCACCACCGAATAGGAAACCAAACCAAACCAAGCCATGAAACTGGTTTAATGCATAGCTAATCTCGGTTAGAGGTGAAGAACCTAGTGCCACGATGGCAAGCTGCCCATGAATAGTAATTCTCTCAGGTAAATTGGGATTAGGGAGGGACCCATACAATAAGGTTTAGTTAAGCTGGAAAGCACTGTGAACGTATATACTAAATAATTCTAATTTGATGAGTAAGCATTCTGAACATGGCATTTGGACTTGATTTTTATATATTTAAACCAAAGATTGTACATCAATCTCGCAATCAACGGACAACTATTATACCTAAAAGGCGATTTTGCCTATAATAATTTTGTTGTAGATGGCTAAAACCATAGGTGGCATCAATGAATCCGTCACACTATATTTGACTTTGAAACAAACAAGATCCAACCAATATAATATGCAAGATTCCATCATTTAGGCCAATGAAGTCGTGTCATATTAACCTTCAATTATCTTCACTTCAGGTTAATTAGATACAACCAAGCCACTTGTTAATCAAAGTGTCAGCCATAAGGTATGCAAAATACTTCCATCAACAAATTAGTTAGTTAGTTTCCCAAAAAAAAAAAAGTTACTGAAGTCTAATTACTTCAACTTTAACTTCCCAATTAAGTTTAACATCAACCTAAAGCCAAGAGGTCTCCAAATTCGGTAGCCCAACCTGATTTGCAACTAGTTATCCTTCTAGCTTTAGTAGATCTTCTATAAACTGGTAAGGGTATCTGGTGCACTTTGGCAGACTCAAACAATTCCGGTAAAATTTTTCTATGGGGACGTATTGTTCTACTAAAATCAGAGAAGATCTAGAACTGCATTCCATCATAAATCTTAGCCATCAAACTTTTTGCAGCTAGTGGCCCAAATGCCCCTTTATATTTAGGAGAGAGATTAAGGACAAATCCCTTGAACACCATAAGGAATTGAGATTAATCCAGGATCTGGTAGCAGCATGATACTGTCACAAACCCTGGTCGTGACGAGTAAACCAGGTGGTTCAAAAAACCGGTTCCGCCCCTACATTTGGCGTGCCAGCTGATCACTGCCACGTTTGCTCCGTCCTACGTGGCAGACGCTTCCCCGCCGCCGCTGGACCCGCAGGCCGGGCCCTCGCGGCCCCGCGCAAACCTCGGGCCCTAACCGCTGACGGCGACTCCCCGTACAATAAAACGGCCGTTACTTGTTCTCCCCGTCCTCCTATATTGACAGGCTTTCGACCTTGTAGTCTTTCTATTCGCCACATATAGTAACCCCACCCGCGTCCCACATCTCTATCCTCGGGATCTTCCAGCCCTCTCTCTGTTTCTCTTTCTCTCTCCACACCTCATCGTATATATTGGAAGGGGGACGTCTCTGGGTTGGCTTAGGAAATTCTGTTCCACTTCCTCTCTTTTTTTTTTTCCTTTTTGTTTGGAACGTCTGTGTTTTAGGTTAGGAGTAGGAGAAGAGAAGAGAAGAAGACAAGAATAAGAGCATTTGCAGTAAGTGAGGGCTTCCGTTTCTACCATTGCTTTTTTTTAAAAAAAATATATTTTTTTATTTGGAAGATTAGGAGTGCTTGTCAAGGAGAGATGTCACAGGACCTGATGCATACCCAGTCGGAGCCGCACTCCATTGTAATTCTCTCATCCTACCGTTCCTTTCTTCTTCTTTTTTTTTAATAAAAAAAAAGTTCTTGAAAGGTTTGCATATTATCATTTGCAGATAATCCTATCCTTATTAAACAATTATATATCACTTTTTAATACAAAAGGTGGACTGTTCTTCCGGTTTCTTTTTCTTTTTGCTGCATATTGTCCTGTAGTATCTTCGTTATTTTTCTCGGAATTTTGGTTGAAACTGCTGGTCCTATCTTTCAAAATAGTAGTGATTTGGAGGAAAAGTTCGGTCTATATATTCATTAAAATTAAGTAAACAAAGAAGCTACATTTTTTTTTAAAAAAAAAATTAAAGATTTAAATGCCTCTTGTTTAATCTAGTATATGACCTACTTTGATTGAAATATGGAAGCATTTTTTGGAGTTTTAGAAAAGATGAGCTACAGATTGGTCATTAAGAGTGAACATGGCACCAAGCTAAGCAAAAACTGTTCCGCTTTTCTCCAAATTTAGAATACTTTTGTATCTTCAGCTCTTGGTGTTTTTTGCCTCCACACAAATATAAATGCATGTCTCCTAAATTTGTAGATTCTATTTCCACACCATCTCTAGAATTTCCATGCGTGATCTCCATTTGCTGCATGTTTGTATCTCAAATAACACGTTGAATTACCGACTTCTTATTTCTTGTTATTCTACAAATGGCCTGCCAATATTTCTTGCTGCTTGTCACACCCACATGACAGGGTGGTGGTCAAAAACTTCAATTCTTAATAATAGTATAAGCTTAAGCATTATTCTGAACCTCCCGCTTCACATGACGAGCAATAGAAGCTCCGTCCCGTACGGTAAAGCGACCCAAAGCCATATCGTTCCGACAAGACTAAAAGACCACACTAGCTAGTGTGGAGAATCGATGCACTTTGGCTTTGGCTTTGGTTCAAGTACCAAAGTATAGGTGCTCTGTTTGGATTTCCTTTCCCACCCAAGACCAAGTTACCTAGCGACAACGATGGTTTGAGATTTTCTTTTACCTCTTTTTAGAGATTCCCATACCCCTTTTGTCCTCATCTTTCATACTCCATCAGTATATAGATCTAAACAGTTCTGGACACTTCCATTACATTACATTTTTTAAACTATGAGGTAGGTCAATCAATCGGCTGGGTTTACCTTATGCTGGAAATTTCAGACCAATCTTCGATATATATTTATTCCGGGACAGCAATTTGCAAACCCAAACTCAAACTAAAATCAGCGTAAGTGCGTTCCATATGGGTCGATTGTTGAGTCAACCCGAGTATGGTTTTTTTAACGACAAGATTTTGCCACGTACGTGGACTATAATGGCTACACATAATTCACCGTAGCACCTACGAGTGCCTATACTTATTGGTGATGTAAGAGACACCGTTAGTGAAGGCCCACAAATGATCAACCGAGCAAAGAGAAAGACGTGACAATGGTCAAGTATAAAACGCAGTGCAATTTTGAAAGGCGTGAAGAACATATGAAATACGATACACTACTATTTTATAAAACATAGGCAGTCTCGGCTTTTGACTCTCGTCTGGTGGCCAACCAGGTCGGCCCAATTAAGCGTTGACTTTTTTTTCCACGTTGGGATGTCAACTAAGCGAAGACAGCAGCGTCGCTGTCACCTCCTTCCGCCCTCCGTCGTCCTTATCCAGACGGCGTTGGACGCCACGCGCCAATCCTAGAGAACCAGTTAGATTGGTTGCGATAAAAAGAAAGGAAAAGTTACCGGTGCGCACTTTATAATTGCAAGTCCCCTGTGTGTATATAAATTGGTTACATTTTGGTTTGAAAAATTGTGAGCATGTGCAGGAGGGCATCTCGAGTCCCATCGTGGACCGAATCTTGGAGTTCTACGATGATGGTGGCGACGACCTCTTCCCTTCCGACCTCCAACCCCTCCTCTCCTCCGACGTCGCCGTCGCTGCCTCCTCCGCCGCCGCTGCCGTAGCCTTCTCCCCCGTCCCCTCCATCGACACCGCCGCCCTCTCCACCCTCCTCGATGACCCGCAGCCTTCCAACCCCGAGCACGACTTCCTTCCCGCCGACGTCGATTGCACGTCCCCATCCGACCCCTCCTCGATGTTCCCGGCCCCACCGCAGCATGTCGACCAACACCAGGTGGTGGACCCCTTCGACCCTATCGTGTCAACGGATCCGATCCTGGGTGGCGGATACCTAGGCTACTCGTCGGAGTCCGTGGTGCCGATCCAGATACGGCAGCAGCAGCAACAGGCGCCGATGTTCGTGGGGTTGGAGTCGGCGGTGCAGTCGCCGTCGTGCGCGTTTCTGGATGGGGGAGGGATCGGGGCGTTCCACCATCAGGCGGGGATGGGAGGAGAAGGGCAGCCGGGGCTCTTTAGCGCGGGAATGACGATGGTGGGATCTGGGCAGGAGGTGGTGGAATACCAGCGGATGGTAGAGGGAGCGGGAAATGTCGGAATTTATGGTCCAGATTCTCTGCAGCAGCGAGTCTACGGCTTCGGCGACATGCAACAGGTACTGTTTTCTTTCATGTTCTTAGAATTTTTTTTTTTTTTTTGAAAATAAGATTACCGTTATTATTACTTATTAATAATAATAAGTAATATATTTATAAATTAAGCAAACTATTTAAGCTACTATATTATACAATCGGACCAAGAGATATGAGATTAAATCCTATCTCCACTATAATTTTATAAGGTTAGTATGTTATGTTATGTTTGTTATGTTAAAATGGGGAGGAGCTTGAACCCTTTTGATGGCTAGGGTGGCAAATGGGATAAACTCGAACCATGGTTGCCTTGTGAAATAGGTAACCAAGATAAATAGCTTCGGCTTGAGAATTAGCTAAATCACGGTCGCCCATGAACCAAGTCTGAACATTCACGCTGAAGCTTGACCAACAATTGAGCATGGTCATTTTATTGAAGTATGCCATGCTGAAACAGAATAAAGGATCAACTAGATTGGCTCAGGTCAACTTATTTGATAAGGACATTGATAGTTCGAGTCCCATATGACAACCAACCCTTGTCCGTACATCTAATGTTTGCACCAGCGATGCATTAAGTATTGGGTACTTACGGATAAATTTGGACATCCCAATTCTCCCTATTCGCAGTTCTTTTACATGATGACTAGATTTTCGATTGTACAAAGGGTTGGGTCCATTCATTCATAATTGTAGGCTCACGCTGGTCTGAGAACATTCATTCACCCCAATCTACTTATCAGATCTGGTTAGGTCTTGCCCGAATTCTAGAAGTTAGATCGCAGTATTTTGAAACAACTTTTAGGCTGGTTAACAGGACATACAGTCGTATTAAGATCGAATCTCATCAGAAGCAAATCAGATCTAAGTTTTATTGTTCTGATTTTGAATTGACTGAGCCCAGTACGAAGCCAACCAAATAGCATCTGGTTCAATATGATAACACCCACTAATCAACAGCTCACCCCATGTGGTAGAATTGTCCCTTACTTTTGTTATGGATTAAAGGGTTTCATCTTTTGCATGCAAGCCAGACGAATAATTTCGACGCTTTTTAACTTCACCACTATCGGAAAAACCCCAGTGCTCCTTCCGTGAGAAGTGCTACCAGACATTTGGAATTGTTGATCCATTGCTCACAGACGGCCGAGTTTCTCAAATTGCTCTCTACAATATGGTTGACCAACACACTTTCATCTCTGATCGTAAAATATATGGTCAACAATCTTTTGACTCATGTGAATTTACAATCATGCACCCACAAGACAGCATCCTTCCACATTGATGGTGCATGATATATATATATGCGCTCTAAAAGCAAGCATGCATACGACTCTTAATGCACGGCCAAAAAATTTACTAAATCCAATTTAAGAACAGAGAGGTGTGCAGTCCCATTGTTATCTAAATATGAGCATCAAACCTCGTAAGCATAAAACATCATCAGCATGAAGAAATAAAACTCTCAATCAGCCAGAATCTCTTTGGAATGGTTGACAGGCTTTATTAACCATTCCACAACCAGCAGTTGAAATCAATGTCATCGTGCACCGATACTTACCATCCATTGTGTTCCTGCCATAAGGTGATTGGAGGAAACCAGCATCTCATGGGTGGGTGCATTGGCAGCCCAACACAATTGCCAGCATCAGATATCTCAGCATTAGAAGAGTCCACCTTCAAAGTTGGTCGCCTCTCCACGGAAGAGAGGAAGGAGAAGATCCACAGATATATGAAGAAGAGGAATGAAAGAAACTTCAGCAAAAAGATCAAGGTACATAAAAGATTTACACCTCATGACCCTCTAAGAAAATGATCTTTTAATTTTGAGATTTTTATTCTTGCATATTACTTGCTAGTAGTCCTAATGAGGAAAAGATGCAGTATGCTTGTAGGAAAACTCTAGCAGACAGTCGGCCTCGTATCCGAGGGCGATTTGCAAAGAATGATGAGTTTGGAGAGGCAGCAAGACCCACCTCAAATCACCATGAGTTTGATGAGGAGGAGGAAGTAAGCTTTATAATGATCTCATTTCTTCAATGCATCATGCTGATTGTCCAGAAATTCTTGGTTCTTTGCAATGCAGAAACTAACCCTAAAGAGCAACATATAAATTGGAAGGAAAAAAAAAAAAAAACTAGCAAGCATATAAAAGAAAAGGTGATTACGAGCAACATAAACTATCATAGCCTTCGATTATTCAAACACTGCTTCATATGATATGTGTGAAGGTGGTTGCAGGAATGGTCTGCCCTTCCTCATTTGATTGTTGGCAGTTCAAAATATCTAAAAACGTTAACTAATTTTAGTATGAAATCTTGGAGGCCTCCAAAACATAACTCTATGGAGCGTAAAAATATACAAAAAAAAAAAAAAAACCACTGTAAAAGCATCTATAGGCCAGATTTCCAAATTAAACTGATCCATTTTCTGAACTCTGTCTTGCATTCAGTCCTTATCAGTATCAGAACACGGTTGCCAGAAATGGTCTGCCCTCCCTCATTTGATTGATAGCAATTCAATATATCTAAAATGAAACTAACATTAACATGAAGTTCAAAGGCCCCTAGACTATAAATCTGTTGAGCCCAAAAATATTAAAAAAACAATGCTGCAAAAGCTTCTATAGGCCAAATTTCCAAGCTTCAAGTTTTAAGCTTGACAATAAACTAGTAGAAGTCATATACTTTCCTACTACTTTTAATCGTTTTTTAACTCAATTTAATAGTCTTACTACCAAACACAACTGAGCTACCGCTCAGATCTCAACAAAAGCTACATGCTTTAGTACAACAGGTCTCAGTATCATAACTTCAATAAGAAAGAAGACCGCTTTATTTTACCTCTAATTAAGCATATCTTCTTTGTTTTTTAATGACATTATTGCTAGTGCAATTTGCAGGTGGTGGTAAAGGAAGAAGATATATTTGACTCCCCAGATATACTCGCTCACATCAGTGGTGTGAATTCCTTTAAATACAACTACACTCTGGAGTCCTGGATATGAGTCATATGACCCAACAGATGCTGGAGTAGGTTTTATTGCTATGTATGGCCATTCACCGGTGGGTGTAATCATCATCCCCTTCAAATAAACAGAATGACATATGAATCATTGTCCTTAGTGATGCTGTATATCACAATTTCCATGATTGCAGAAATAGCAAGACACTTTCTTTCCATTTTCTTGTTGTCTTGTTTCAATGTGAAAGACCCATAATACATACTTCACACAAAATAAAGCAGGAATCTGAGCGCTAAACAACGTTCAAAAAGAATGGCCAAAATCAGAGAGAGAGAGAGAGAGAGAGAGAGAGAGAGATCCTGTTTATGACAGGCAAACAGTTCAAATACTGTGAAAATGACAAGGTACATCCCAATTTGCATTTGTTTTAATAAAATTTAAGTTGCCACTAAGTTCCAGAAAGTGTTGTGAAAGCTACATTCAGATGGTTTGTTTGTACATCTAAATGCAATTTCAGAAAAAAAAAAAAAAAGGTCAAGCAAAAAACTGTATGTAGTAAAGCATGAATCGCCATGATCATCCAAGCCAAGCGTCCCTACTTCACTTAAATTATAGAAAGAGTGCTACGTGAAGCATTGAAAAGAAAATTATTTTGGTGAAGAATCAGTTCTAGACTCGGATTTGTTTTGATGGCACAACATTTATGAAAGGGAACAGCAAAGTAATATATTTCATCAACGGAAATACAAGCAGATACTGGGTGCACCTGCAGCTGCTTAATACCAGCCATTTGTGCTCCCCCATTTTGTGAAAGATATTTGGATGATTCATGGAGACAACAAGTTTTGAAAGTTACCTTGACAAATGATTTAATTGCAAGCAATACAGTTGACCTCTTTGGTCGCTTTTATACAGGAGGAAATGACACCTATGATTTGCACTATTTTTCATAAAATACAAATAACTTTTGCTTTTTGGAATTTTTCATAAACTCATGCAGTTGTTGTGCTCAAGTTGTTCCCCTTCTTATTCTAAACAGATGTCCTGTTATCCACCTCATATCAAGGGTCTGCTTGGGAGGTATCAAAGCATCATCTTATTGCCAGTATGCTCATGGACATGACTGACAGTGCCAGTAGTATCGCCGACAGGAAGAGAAAGCTATAGAACCAAATCCTTTATCGTGGATCACATAATCCTGAGTGATGAAATATTCTGGAATTTCAGCAAATATATGCTGGCAAATTCAGCAAGTGTTTCACAAGCAATCTGTCATTTATGAAAAAACAAGGCTGGGAAATACAAGATAGATGCACTACTGTGGTTATGGGAAGAATATTTAACCTGGTGATGATGAAGGCAGAATTATGAAAAATCAGTATGTCCACAAACTTCAGTTTGTGATTATAGATATGAAAATTGTGCCAAAGCAAGAAGGTTGGATCTCATTTAGCAAATAGCATAGACAAACCTTGTCGCTATTGAAGAAATTGGACATGAAACATATCAGATCTTGAGAAGAAGATTGCATATCAATTTCTAAGCATTTGGTTAGGGTTCCCTGTATGACAGGGATACTTTTTAGTGGACACGATGAAGATAAATTCTGCAATACAAATGAATAGATTCCTTTTGCAAGATCACAAGAAGAACTGTAGTGATCCTGGAAAGATGACTTCAGTGGTAAGAATATTATGCGTGACAATTTGCCATATTTGCAGAAACCAATTTCAAAAATTGGAAGTAATTGAATTAACACGAGTAGAGAATCAAACAGAGCAATACAAACCAGAAGAAATTTGGCTCAGATTTTCACCCTCAAGAGCTCAACATGCTTAGATAATGTGGTGTTGGCTAATGAACAAACCTATAAGGATTGGTCATTTAGCACAGCTGATACCAAAAATACTTGCGATGCCAGGGTCTCCAGTATCTTTCCCTTCCCTTTCACAATTTTAAGTTTTCTATATAAATAATCATGTATTGAGTGTTTGAAGGTAGGTCTGGAATGCTGAGTTTGAGTTTACTGAAGATTCTGGCTTGTGGTAAATTTATATATTTTGAACTCAAGGATCTCTACTTCTTTCTCCTCTTTCTACATCCCCCTCTTTTGTTCTCTCTCCTAATCTAATCTCTAAGTTTTCTTCCTTCACATTGAATTTGGTATCATAACTTGAAAAGGTTCTATGTTACTCTGATACCAGAATTAACTGATTTTTTGACCAAAATGAGATTGGTCTGGCCATCTTCTCAATCTTAAGGGAATTATTCCCTCAAGTACCATAATCTATTTTCTCAAGAAGAGTTTGTTTTTGCGATCAAAACATAATCTTATTCTATAAGTCGTTGATATGAAGGAATAACAAAGAATAAGATAAGATCAAGCATGAAAAATTATTTGAAATCATGGAGAAAAAGATTACCACTGTAAGGCTGCATTTGGCTTGAAACTAAATAAATAAAAATGGAGGAACAGGGATTGTTGATTTTGCATTCCTATCCTGAATGCTATTTCTGTTTTTTGTTTGGCTGAAAATTTCTCCCTAATTACAATTAGTTGGACTTAACTGAATATGTTATTTGGTTGGAATTGCTGGAATAAGACATAATCTTGAAATAAGATATGGTAAATGACATGTTTACCCCACTCTATCAACATGAAGGATCAAAGTAAGCAACAGAAGCTTCACCAGTCATGCTTGATTTCATGATACATTATTAGTTTTTTTCCCTCTCTCTCTCTTGGTCTCATTTGATAATGATGCAACCAAAGAACCATCAGTTACACTAGAAAGGATTATGATCTGATACCTCAAAAAATCTGCTCTGTTCCTCACTACAAAAAGTGTAACCAAGAATTCACAAACCAATGAACATCCTTTATGCATAGAAAATCAATAGGCATATATATATATATATATATATATATCTTCACTTCAACTTAAGTATTTATAAAGCAAAAGGGTCTAACAATCGTAACCCAACTCACAAATTAAACTCTTTCATGAATAAAAAACCAGTAACTGATGAGACATATTAATTGCCTTTTCCTTGACCAAAGCATTTATAAACAGAGAAGGGGAGGGCAAGTTCATCGACCATTTCCCACCAAAATCAAGAACATCAAAACTATTAACAGTGTTGCAAGGAAGTTTTGAGGGGGGTTGGGCAAGGAGCTATGGCTAGGGATAGGGTTCTAAGGCAGAGCAAGGGTAGAGATAACTTTTTCCTAGCAAGACAGGGGTTATGGAACAAGGATGGCAGTTAAAATGTCAATAAGTCTTATTTCCACTGTCCATTAGTAGTACTATTCCAAGAATAAGCAAGTTTTGTTGGAACCACAGTATCCTTCTTATTCCCAGTTTGCCAAACCTGTTTGACAAGAATAAGACTTACTATGGGCCTCATTCCACCCTCATGCTTGAACCAAACAGGGTCCAAGCCAAAGGATAGATCAACAAGTCACCTCTCTCGAGAAAGATCTAAATTCTGAGAAAAATTGAACAAACATGACAGGAGTGGCAACTTGCAATACAACCTAAGAACCAAATCAACTAGATGACTGTCAGATATGGGTCAATCCAAAATTGAGTTTTGTCATATTTTTATTCATGATTGCTGAAACATGTCTGTTTCAGGTCAAACTCTTAGCTTATCATGCTAGAATTGGATAGTTAGGCATAAGTCACACTAGATGTAAGTTAGCATTCTAAGCCTAAAAACCAAAAGTTTGGCAACAAGGCCCATGATAAGGAAGTTTTAGATTTCCTATCTTGAAGTTAAATAACCAAGATAAAATCATGAAAAAATGAAAGTCCAAATTGGTTTCTTCTCACGTCCAGCAAAATCTGCAATTGATGTGCATCAACTGGTCATGATTTGTGAACTATGGAAGCTGGCAACCAAGCACATGTTCTCTTCACAACTCTACGCCACCCCACCCCCGGCCGCTTTCACTGCTTTACAATAATTTTATCATCTTTTGCTTTTCTTTTCTCGATTTCAAAGTTTTGATTAGATTATATTCAAATTGTGCATTTCTGAAAATTACTGTAACAGTGGTTTATGAAATTTCAAATGGAGGAACTTCAATGATTATGGTTTAATTTAAGGAAATTGGATTGAGTGAGACAAGTAGGTTGTTGCAATTGTTTGCTTGGTAAGATGAGTTAGGTCAGATCAAATTGAATCATGTTGGGCCACCCTAATTGTGGATTAAAAATTTGACCATTGCCAACCCACAAATGACAGAAGTTGGATTCAGGTTAAGCTCATGCACGACAAGGAGGTAGATGGTTGACTGGAACTGAATTCAACTAGACTCAACTTATGGCCTCCGTTAATCTACATCTAATTGCCAATATACATTGGAGAAAGATATGCCAAAATCTAACTTCAACACCTGGTTAACTCAATTAACTCAGGCTTCAGAACCAGGGCAAGTCTCCCCAAATCAGATATACACTCAAAATCCTATGCCTGTGCATTTTCAGACCACAAATTTAGAGGTCATTCCACGGTTTTTCTGATCCCTTTTAATATATTTTTCCACAAAGAAAAAGGTAAATATAGTAGTACAGGCACCCAAACATCTTTTCCAACACAGAAGTGATCTAAAAATGCAGAAAGTTTTTTGAAGTAAAAATGTACAGATTTTCTTTTCCTCTTTCTGTTTTTCTCAAGTTCCAGTGTCCACGTTTCAGAACCTCATGCTACTGCAGAAAGCACAAGGCACTAAAATAGAACAAGCAACAGTGATGCTAATAAAATGAAAGCAATTTTTTATCCTCATTCTGTTGGCATGTGGAGTCATCCAGAGGTTCTTGATAGGGTATGCCTCCCTGGTGGTCAGGTATGTCTACTGTAATGCAAACAGTGCAGCGAATTGGGTCACATCCTTTGTGCTCAGCATTCTAGGGACATCTTGTGGACTAAGGCGGGAGCTGCTCCTATTGTCTTTAGGGATATTTTGTTTTCCGATTCTCTTGGATTTACTCATAATAGACTAGTATGTTCTATACATCCTGATCAAAAAAAAAAAAAAGTATCCATTTAGTACCATAATTGCCGGTCACCATGATGTTTCTGCAATTTTATTGTCTTTCTTTCTAATGCCGGATCAATTAAACTGTATTACATGAGTTCCCTTTTTTTTCTCTCCCTATTTTGGCATAATCTGGAACCCAAAGTGTTTCTTTCTGATCAAAGGAGTAATATTCACCTAACTAGTTCCTAGTTCCCAGCATGTGCAATATGTTTCTCCCTAAGCATATATGTGCTGCACCATATTCCTTCTTCCATTCTCCTTAACTACGTCAATTCTAACAGTACTGCTTCTATATGTGCCTTAGCATCTTTTTGAGTGTCTAAAATGCTCAACTTCAAAAACTAGTTAACTTCTCAATTTAAAATGAAAAATATCAAACTTGGGGCCGCTACATATCACAAGGTAAATTGCACAACGTTCCCCAGTTGTGGATATGACTAAGTACATGCTAGAGCGATTTGGACTGTGACAAAGATCCAATAAACTGTGGGATCCTAAAAAAAATCATTATCTCAATGAACTAATAGATTTCATCCTCTGTTAAGCCCAATAACATATTTAAAGAAGTTGCATGACTCCTGATAGGTAATGGAGAGTCAAAGCATCCAAACAAAAAGGTTGACGGTGTCAATTTCCTTATTACGTACACCAATCAATTGAGAAACTGGACTGATGATAATTTTTGTGCTTCTATGCATGCAAACAACTAGGGATTGTTATAGTAACTACAGCAAATTCATTGGAATCACCTCATGTACAGGAATAGACGAGCGTAGCAATTCAAAGAGACACAACTCCGAGGGCATTCCAAAAATCACAGCTCTCTCTAATTTAGCAAAATTCTGTACAGGAAAGCACTCACGTATCTACAATCACCATCAAATTTTGTTCTTTTATAACACAAAAAAGCCCCATACCTCATATCGATGCTCCTTGCAAAGCCATACTCGTTGCGCCTCCTACCCGGCCATCCGATTACAATCCATTGGTTGAGCTCTGTTACATCAAACACATCCCTGACCAGCAAACCCATGGCATCGATGCCTTTCTGGAGAGCCGAATCCAGCTGCGAGCCGGCAAATCCTTCAAGATCTTTCAAGAAATTCTTGGAAAACTAGTAGCCGTCCTTCAGAAGCCCCAACCCTAAAAATCCATCAGAGAAAAAGCCATGCAATCGGTTATCCGAACAAATTCACGGCGCCCAAATGAGCTCTGGGCATCTTGGCGGTGGAGGCGGGATCCCGGGGTTGATTCCCGTTGGAATGTAGCGCTTTGAAGCCGTGTAGCTCTTGATCAAGGCCATGGAGGCGAAGAGGATCGCTTTGGGGGAAGGAGAGTGGGGATCCTGGAGATCCTTGGCGACCTTGATGGCGCCGTCGGCGATCCTGACGGCGGTGGAGAAAAGCTTGATTAATCGGGATCGCATGGGGAGGGGAAAACCTCACCCAACCCAATATCCCAGCACTCGAGAGGTGATTTTTTTTTTAAAATACTTATTTTGACTTATATTCCTTAACAATATAGAAACACTAATTTACTGTTTATCAAGAAAAAATTGAAAGCTTTTTTTTTTTTCCTTTTCTTTTTTATTCTTTTTTTGTTTAAATCACTTGAAATAAGGTACCTCGATCTTTTGCGGGAAGATATCAAATTGAATGAAGTATGCAAAAATTTTAATTACATAAAAATTTGCTATATATAGAAATAGAAAAAATAGAGATGAATGTGGAGTAAAAAGCAATGATCATACCAAATATATATATATATATATATATTAAATAATTATTTTTTATATTTAAAATCTGATTATGTATAAACGGAGAGAAAAGAATGCTGTCCATAAAATTAAAATTAAAAAATAACATACGTACAAAATAAGTATAGTCAAAATAAGGATATTGATATAGGTACATAATAATATAAAAAATGAATGATAAAAAGTAATGTTATTTATAGTAAGATAATATCAGTCCAGAATAAATTAAAAGAAGGATGGTCAAATAGTTTGAATATATACAACATAGATCAAGGTATATACTAATACAAATTGATGATTTAATATAAGCAGACAGAAAGATGGGTATAAGTAAATGAAAATCAGATAAAGTGATAAAGAAAAAAACTCATAATTTTAATATCTCTGAAAAAGCATGAGTCTCAAATGTATATAGAATGAAGGAAAAAGATTCATATAACTAATCCAACTTGTCTCGATATCTTCGATATCATTAGACATGAAATATATATGCTTGCTACTCAAAAAAAAGAATATAAATATAAAAATACATTAGGACATATAATATATTTGAACAAGATTTTTTATTATGGAAATGAGTTGGCAAACAAGAAAAAAATATCTCACATAAAATATTCTAATTAAACAATCTTAACTAAAAAATAAATCTAAATTATAATTGGTTTGGAATAGTTGAATGAATTCATGATTGGAGAGAGATAAATAAAATAACAAAGCTAGAAAAATATAAGAAAAAAAGTTGATATGCCTTTCCATATATTCTTTTCACTTTATAGGACTCGTTTGGTTCGTAGAAAGAACTTTTTTTCGTAAGAAGTAACTTTTTAGGAAGTCACTTTCTGAAAATTTATTTTTTGAAAATAGAATTTTGGTATGTTTGGTTGACCATAAAAATAATTTATTGAAGAGTGACTTATGTTTAGTTAAACATTTATTTTTCTAGAAAAACTATATAGAATATTCATTATACCCTTAATAGATATAAGACCGTACATTTTGCTTCTAAATTTTATATACATAATAATATTATATTTATATTAATATAAATATAATATTAATATATTATAATATAATATTAGATCATAGTAATTTATTATATTAATATAATACTATTATATATTATATTATGTTAATATAATATTAATATTTTAATATAATAAATTTATCAATATCTTAATTAATAGAATATTATATTAATATAAATATTAATATATTAATATAAATACTATATTAATATTAATATTATATTATAATAAATATTATAATATTAATATTGATATTATATTCATATAAATATTAAAATAATATTAACATAATATTATATTATCGTCATTTAGTATTTCATCCTAACCATCCATGATATTTTATAAAATCTTAACCATAGATCTTAAAAGAATATTTTGGTAAAAAAAAAAAATCATTATTTTTCATCCCATGGAAAATGTCAAGATCTATCTTCTCCATAGATTTTCACTTTTCATAAAATGTAGAAAATAACTTTTCATGAAAAGAGCTTTTTCACTCTCTTCTCTTAAAACTTAAACTAAATAAGAGGCTATTTCTCCACTTCTCATGACCTCTTCCCCCCTCTACTTCCTGTAAACCAAACGAGTCCATAAAAGCTCTGGAATATGTTTCTCTCATGTCCAATGGCAGAGGTATGAAATATAGTTTGAGAAAGGAATGGATAATAAGCAGCTACTGCTAGACACCCTTCTACATCTAGAAGACCTGGTTGCAGGTCGTAGCTCTTGGTATAACCTAATCGTACATTCAGAATTCTCAGCATCCTACCTGTCTTCCTCTCTACATTAATTGATATGATCTTTAGTTCGATTACATGATATTTTGAACCAGGTTCCTAGAATATCCTTCCATTAATATTTTTTGTCGGTAAGAAAAAAAATGAAGGGATGAGATAGGGATCCAACCCCACTCTGCATAGCAACCCTCAACCATCGAGGCTCTCTCCCATCAGAGAATATATTCAATGCAGGTGCTTGAGCACCTCCTCTCCATCCGTAGGTTAGTACGTCATTCTGATACCAAATCAAATGCCAGATGGACTAGAAATTACTTCCACGGAGCTAATGAAAGCATTGGGCATTCGGTCCCATATTTAATCGATGCCTACACGTTTCTAATCCAACTCAACTCTATGGAAACCAAGGCCCATTATGCCTGCACTACAACTCGATCGACATCCCTTAATCAACATATGGTGGCCTCCCCAATGGGGGATCTCTCAAACCTTGGACTTCTTTTTATGATGCACTGCAGCCCAAGGGGTAAACTACAACCACCCCAAAAGCAATAAGTATGGTCATCTAGAGTAAACTTGCTGGCAGAGGAAATTCTAAAAACTTTATATTTTTTGGTTGAAGGACTGCAGCCCAATGTAACAACATACTTGCAAGGTTGGGATGTATCAAATTATAGAATAATTTAATAATTTCTAAAAATTATTTATCTAAAAAAATAATTATAAAAAAAATTTACTATATTTGATAGAAAAATTACTTCAAAAAAATGATATTAAAAAAGATTATTATATTTAATTGAAGATAATCTTATACAAGAATATAATAAAATTTATAAATATATCCTTCAACATAAAATAATTTTTTAATACTAATATAGCATTATCATCTCCAATTAGTTTTTATTTAATAATTATAATTATATAATTCTTTGTATAGTACCATATTCGTCTTTATTTTTTTATAAAAAAATTTTATTCAATAAATTTAAAAAGATATTAGAATAAATTTAATTATTATATACGTAGTTTTATTAAAAATATTTTTATCGAATGTTGATTATCATAACTCAAAAATTTATTAAAGATCAATTTCCATGCTATTTATTTTATTTTTTTTTCAAAAAATAAATATGAAGCCTATTAATTTTTTTATCATTTCTTTCTTTTATTTTTTATATCAAATATTATAATATGACATGGGATTCATTTTACCCCTAACCAACTGGATCTTTTATATTTTTTGGTGGAAAGAGTGAAGCTGAATGCAACAAAATGCTTGCAAAGTTTTGTGCATGAGACTAAGAGTACTTGTTATAGCTAAATGATGACTGATGATGAGATTAACTGCACAAGATTATGGGCTCCTCGAGGTCAAGCGAGATAAAATAAACCATGTGATTGGTAAATCGCCGAGCCGTCACATGGAGGTGAAATATAAAAACTACATCCTCCGAGGCTCTCAAGCAAGAAAAAATAGTTTATAAGTGCAAGAAAAAATAGTTTATTCCTTTTCAACATGGGGTTAAAACCAAAATAAAATTTTTAAGAGAGTTTGGAGGGAAAAAAAAAAAGAAGAGTTTTTTCCCTCCAAAATTTTAATAGTCTCCGTCCTATACGTACATTCAAATTTTATAGCCAAATCCTCCTACTGTTGATATGTCTTGTCGCAGGATCTAACCTGAATTTAATGACCAGAGCATAAAATGATAAAATCTCTTACTAAGCCTTTTTCTTGTTTGGATGACCGCACCCATCGTTTGGCCCATCATCACGGCAAGATCGCGCAACAATGAAAATTTAGGAGAGAGGGAAGAGAGCATTCAGCAGGAAATAGGAGGCGACCTTTTAGGGGCAGATGTTGGACCATCCTAGCCTCTGGTGTGGTCGGAGAGGAGCCAAACTTGGCCTCATCCGACTTGAATATGTTTTATGCCGTCCCATTATTTCATATATTCATCCAAAAATAAAAACACATTAGCTAGTTGTTTAAGTTTCATTTTAGATGTTTATGCACAAAATATTTTCGTTGCGGAAAGATCAGAAAAATGAATGTTTTTCCTCATATACCAAGATATAGAGACCAGGACAAGATATATATGATTACAATTAAAGACAATTAATTTAGAGTTGTTGGCACCTACTCTTTCAAGAGATGTGGCTCACTCGAAGCTTGCTATGGTAAAGTCAAAACGGCGTGCCACTTTAAAATTCTTGAAAACAAGAAACCCTTGGCTTACCAAGGACAACATGAAAGCTTGAAAGGCATTGGGCCAACCAGGTCACCAACTACAGACATCTCCAGCCTTGCCTCATCAACTCAGCCAGATGACTTGGCAGCGAGCAGAGTTACAGAGTAAAAGGCCTGCATATTTACATCTAGCACGCACCACAAAGGTTCAAGTCGTATCTTTGGCACGAAAGGTTGGTTGATATTCTTTCATTACATCAACCATTGGATCCCATACCACACAACTCCCAAAATTTTCTAATCTCTCCTGTCCATCTGTCTGATCGATATTGCAAAAGGAATGAAAACTTTTATTTGCAATCCAATTTTTTTCATATTTCATTAGCCATATTAATTTCTTCCCTTTATTTCCTGGGAACTAAATCCTCCATCTGGAAGAGTTTAGAATGCTTTAAAACTTATGCAAGATATAATCCAACGGTGAATATGGTGAAAGAAAATAAATCATTCTTCGGTGGTGCCAGAGGTCCAACCCGAATCAATTGATCGTTGGTTTAGTATAATCCGTATCACGACACAAAAAGGTCAAATCCTTCTCAAGCTTCCCTCCCAGCCCTCCTTTGCGTCAAAATTCGAGCATAAAGAATACTTGGACGGCAACGAAGCTTTTAAAATATATATATATATATATATATATAACACCATGTGGATGTGGGTGCTAAAGTCAGAGAGATCCACTAACTTTGATTCAATCACAAGCAATCATCATTCTTAAAAAGAGGCATGGTGGAGTGACGAAGCAGTGCACCGATACATTACCTTTTCCAAGGTGGATGTCTGGTGCCGAGCGAACCGGAACGTTGTCCTGTCCGGTTCATCACCCTCCCATTGCCGGTTTGGATTGCTCCAACTTCGACCAAGAAGGAAACAAAGGGTTTAAAAGCGATCATCGATCAATAATTTAGTACGGCTAATAGTTTTTGTTTCTCGGATTCGGCTGGCTCGATCCGGTTTCCGAAACTAAGGGAATTTTATATTTGAGACAATTTGGGGACTCAAAAATCAAGGTTTTGAGAAGAGGAAGGAAAAAGTAGACTACGTGAGACACCGGCAGAGTGCGCCGCAAGCCCACTATTTTCCCCAAGTTAAAATCCTCTTACTCGTGGTGCCTTGGCTTATCATCAGCTTGTGATATAGCCTGGAGGTCAATAACGTGCGAGGCCACCAGCATCACCACCGGTTGTCGTGAAGCCAGCTGTTAATTAGCAACTTCTTGCTTGCCACCGTCATCAGCTTGAAGGATCGAGCACCGGTTCTTGCACGACCACCATCCTAATTGAAAAAGGGGGTGCGATGGTGACCAAGTTTTCAATTTCTTGTTCATTTCATTTCAGTTATTGACAAATTTCCCATCTCCTTACTGATTTTTCTCAGGTCCGGCCTTGGTAAAGAGGAGCACGGATACTCTTCATTAAAAAATGGATGGTCATCAAATCAAACAAGACGATCCATGAGTATATGCCGTGTTATATATGGTGCATGTTGACGGTCATTTAAGAATATATAGCATTTTATGGTACGGTGATTTTGAATTTTTGATTGCGGAGAGAGGTTCCTATGCAAATATCAGTGCTATTTTGAACTTAATTACCCTTGTCCGGCATTCCGGTGCCGTCATACAAACACGTCACAAGTGCAGACATAAGGGCATGGTTGGTGAGCAATACGAGCGATAAATTACTTGCACTAAAATGTCAACGATGCTTTCAAAAGAGCATCGTCTTTCCAATCACGGGCATCTTTGCATGTGTTTGTATTTGAAATGAGCTAACAGCAACGTATATTTTTAGCACGCATCACATAATGGTAAATTTTGATTAAAGATTCATGCCATGAAATAAGGGATCGACATTGCATCTTCCATGCAAAAGAGGATTCACCTTCTAATCCATTAATGGATTATCCAATGATTGCTTTGGGATATATATAGATGAATGATCGAATGATTTTGGGATGCTTTGAGATCTATATGAGATTCTTGTAAAAAAAAGGTTGGTCGTCCTTTCACGTGAAAGATAGAAACTGCATACTGAAACAAGTTAGTTACCGTACCTTCAACTTTCATTCGCTAATGCACACCTTGTAGGGATTTTTTTTAAAATTATTTTTATTTTTAAAAATATCTTCTTCTTCAATTTATTTCGTATGTTATCATCTACGACGAAGGAGAAGACAATTTTTTTAAAAAATAATAATAATAAAAATATCAATTGAGGTGGCACTTTTCAAATCTCCCGCGTTCTTCGTCTATCACCACCATTCCTTCTCCCCCTCTATCCAAAATAAAAAACTCCTTCCCTCCCCTTTGCACCCCTCTCTGGATGCCCCATGTTACCATCACTTTCAGTTAGGACCTTGCTCGTCACCACTACGCCCCACTCCCCTCCTTCTTCCTTCAAAAAAAAAAAAGAAAGAAAAAAAAGCTCCCTCCCTCCCCTCCGTTACCACCACTCTAGTGCCATCTCTCCCCGGCCACATAACTCCCCTTCCATCGTGTTAATTCAATATAAGATTCATTTTTTATACCAAATTATTTCAAACCCGGATCCTAAAGGAAATAGTGACTTTAAGTGGGATAGAAGTTAAATCCAAATATCATATAATCCCGACTAGATCTACTAAATAATGCCACACCGACGAAGAATTTCAAATGGATTGGGTTATAATGATCCACCACCTTCACCAATGCCATCATCTCTTGATATTTTATGATAAAAATTTACTTTATTTTTATATTTTCTAAAATAAATTTTATTTTTTAAAAAAATTATTTTTATCATTATTGGATCTATTTTTGACCATCTAGAGGATACCATCAAATATGATTAAAACTAATGCCAAAAGAATAAGCAGGCACAAAATTCAATTTATCTTCATCCTTCCGTTCATGGCAACCATTGAAAGGAATTTTGCCCAGCATATCAACTAATAGCATGTATACAATGAATGATCGTAGCCAATTATATATACACATTAACATGTCTATTTATCTATCTATATACACATGACCCCTACCTAGCTATTAAATAGAAAGGAGAGGAAAAACTCGAACCCTCTCCAAACTTTAGAAGAAAAATCGAAGATAAATTATCTAAAATATCTAGAATAATTTAAAAAATAGTTAATTAAATATGTTAAAATTATCTATAATATTAAAATTATCTAAATATATTATAAATATATTTAAAAATATCTAAATTATTTTTTAAAAAAAAAAATAGTAGAAAGACTTCCATTTATAATCCTCACATAGAGATTATTTTTCAAAAAAATATTTATCCCCATGCATAAATTATTTTAGAGAAGTGCAAAAATTTAGATAATATTTGAAGCCATCTATTTAAAGCTCACATAAGTGTTCCTGTGCATTGGAAACCACTAGAAATATCATCATATACTAGAACCATTTTAATTATTTTTAAAAAATATGAGAAAAAAATTATTTGAAGCTACCAATTTGGAAATTTCTTAGATAAAAAGAATTATTTTAGGAAGATTGCTTCTATATTATTTTAAAATATTTTTCTACATTCGGAAATGTCTTAATTATTAATAAAACATAAAATCTCTTATTAATTATTTTGGAAAATATAGAACCTTTTATTCTTTAATTTTTATCCCTATTTAGAAAATAATAAATTATTTTAGAGATGCAAAATCCATCCATTAGAGTTCTCATGGAAGCTGTTAAAAATATCCCCAGGCTTAACTTCCTTCCTAAATTCAGGAAAATTAGAAGAAAAATCATAGAAAGATTATCTAAAATATCTAGATTTTTTTAAAAAAAATTAACTAGACAAGTTGAAATTATTTAACTTTGTTGAACATATTTAAATATGTTAAAATTATCTAAATATGATAGAAATATAATTTAAAATATCTAAAATTATTTTAAAAATGCCATAATAAAAAGACTTCCATTTATGATCCCTATATAGAAATTATTTTGGAAAAAAAATATTTCTCTCCATGCATAAATGATTTTAAGGAAGTACAAAAATTTTAGGAAATAATTGAAGCCATCCATTTGGAGTTCGCAAGCTGAGTCCTCATCTTCTTATTTAATTTTTGTTGAGAGCTATTTAGGGAATTAACACTAGAAATATTTGAATCCTTTTTTTTTTGGAGTTCTTATGCATTGAAAGCCATTGAAAATATCACCTTGGACTCTTCTTAATTATTTTAGAAAAAAATATGAAGAAAAATTATTTGAAGACACCCATTTAAAATTTTCTAAGAGGAAAAAGGATATTTTAAGAAGCTTGCTTCTTAATTATTTGGAAAATATATTTTCCACCTAAAAAATTCTCAATTAATTTAGAAAATATAGAAAATACTATTAATTATTTTAGGAAACACAAAACTCTTCTTAACTATTTTTTACCGAGCCTTGTTGACATGCAAAAGAATTCTCAAAGAAAATATATATGCTAATTGGGCAAAAATTTCTTAATTATGTCTGGAAATACAGAAGTTCTTATTAATTATTGTATATATTCACCGGTAGGTTACATTTGATTTTAATCAATGCGATTGGCAAAATTAATTTTTTTGATCAAGTCATATTCGAACTTTAAGGGTAGTTTCCGCAGCGTTTGCATGTTATCATTTTTAATGCACGCTATCGCTAATGGCTATCGCCCCCGCAGCAACGCAAGTCGGGGATGGGGCTGGCGGCATACTTTGCGGTGCTCCTCACCGCCCACGTACGATAAAACTAATACCACATGACGTGATATCCAACAACCCCTGACCAACGATCTCAAATCACGCTCGGAACACAAAGGACGGCCGTGATCGGCTCCCTCTCGCTATCCATGGTTGAATCTTCCGACACACCCCGGTCGTCCCAAAGTTCGCAGCGGCAAACCAAAACAAAACAGAATCAGAATACTTGTCGGCCACCATATATTCCCCTATGGTTTGAAACCCTTGTCACCATGCCCCGGGTTGTAATTCCTGGGGGAATATGTAGGGGCGGTGTAGAAGGAATATTTAAGGGCGGGTTAGTGGGAACAGAAAGCGACACACGTTCGTGTCAGTGACTTCACCTCCGATTCCGAAGCCAGCCTGGAATATTTTTCTTTTTCCCTTTTACCCTCTTGTTTTTTTTTTTTTTCCCCCACTTAATTTTCCTTATTTTTATTTTTATTTTATTTATTTTTCGCCCGTTAATTTAGGGCATGGATTCTCTGTTGACTGGAAACGGCGCTGGAGTGAAACAGAAGAAGGAAACAAAAGGATTATTTTGCTGATTTTTTATCAAAAGCTCGTTTTTTTTTTGGAATTGGGATGCATCAGTCCGCGCCCCATCACATGGGTAAGGTTTAGATGGCACTTCCACGCTAAAACGACGTTTTTTTTGTTTTTCCTAACGGATGCTTTCTTTCTCTCTCTTATTCCCTCCTTGGTTACTGCTATTAATGGAATGGTGGGAGTGATGGTGGTTTAGAGGATTGCGGTTGCTCGTGGTGATTGGATCGTTTGGTCATGGTGGCACGCGTTACGCAGGGAAGGAAAAGAGAAAGGAAAAGTCGAGAAAGCTGAGGATAGAAGCCGACTCCACCCCGTCGTTTCTTCTACGTTGTCCTGTTACTCCGTGTTTTTCCGAGGAGAACCCCTTCATCTTCCCCAAAAGAATCCTTTTGGGCCTTCCTCTTTGTATTCTCCTCTGTATATTATAGTTGAGGAACAGCGGAAAGGAGTATCTTGTTCTTCTATTACGTGTCCTATTTTCTGTTGTCTCCTTCCCTTCTCTGGTTTGCTCATAAGGAAAATCCACCGTGCTTTTATCAGAAATAAGTCGTTTTCTTGGCTTGGTTTTTTGAACTTCTTTTCTACATGAAGAATAGAAACAGGGAAATGGTAGTAGTCTTTTCTCTACCAAGTTTGTTATATTTTGGTTAACGATATCTACCAGTTTCTTCTTCTCTGATTTCTTCTTCCTTTGTGTTGTAGGAGAAAATTCTCTGTTCTGCGTGAAAAAAAGTACTCTTTTTTTTTACCTTCCTTCCTTGTGTTCTCTTCTCTCTTTAGCATACAAACAGAGTAAAAAACTCGTCTTTCATCTGCTTCGATCTTCTTTTTTCGTATTCATTTAGCAATCTTCCTTCTCCAAGCTTTTCTCTCTGTCTTGTCTTAGTCAGGAATCCTTTTTTTTTTTTTTTTGCTCCACGAAGTGTTTTATTTTTTTGGTCTCCGTTCTTCTGATTGATGAGATTTGGACCTTATAAGGGAGAAAGGAAGTTCCTTTCTGGAAAAACCTACGCCTCATTTCTCCATTCCCTGAATAAAAGAAGGGCGGGTGTCGCAGCTTCGGGGGAGCTTCGGCGAGCTTTGGATTCTATCATACCTGAGGTGAGGAATCTGTTCTTGTTCTTCTCTTTACTTCAGCATCCTCTTTATTCCCTTTTAGCATTGAGTAAAGGGTGTGGGTGCTTTAGTCCTCTGCTCGAGATTAGCTGGAAACTTTCCCAACATTCTCTCTCTCTTTTGAAAACTAAAAGTAAAAACTGAACTTTTGAGATTAGCCATAATTTCCCCAGAAAAACGTAATATTCCACTTTTTCGTTGTGTATCGTCTTCTATTTCTTGATTATTTCTTCTGATTTTTATTAAGGTAGCTTGTTACTCTCGCTCCCTCCCTCCCTCTTTCTCTCTCCACCAGAAAAGAAACTCAATTTTTAGTATACATATGTATTTTTGTATGTGCAATCTTGTGTTCTACTCTGTTATCTAGAAGAGTAGCAAGGAATAAGATCTTTCTATCTTATTGGGACAGTGTAAAGTGTCATTTGAAGTCTAAGGAAAAGTGATTGTATTTGCTGTTACTCAGAGCCGTCCTTTAAAACTAAAACTAGAGACTCGTATTGGGATTGACCGTAGTTTTGCAGAATTTTTAAATCCCAGCTTGGTAGAACCGACGTAGCATTTGTAAATTCTTGTAATTTTGATGGTAGAGCAGTTTGTGGCTTTATACTCTATTTCTATTTCTTTAGAAGAAAGAGGCATTGTTTTTTTTTTTTTTTTTTAATTATTATTATATTCTTATTCACTATTTGAGCTAATGTCCATATAAACATACATGTGTACGTAAATATTTGTAATCTAGCAAGTGGATAGAATTTTGCAATTGAACTTCCAAAATTAATTAGGACCAGCTTCATTTTCAATCCAAAAGATAGCCCATTGATTCGTATCACAGCAATAATGCCTGTTTGTCCATGACTTTATGTTTTCGAGTCACTTGAATAAAAATCCAAAGAGATAAAACAAAGTTTCTTGCTTTTTTGTGTACGTTTTGATGATCAGAATAGATTCCATGACAAAAGATGGCGGGCGGGTCCATTAAATCGGTGAAGTAGTAATTCTATAGAAGTAAACCATCAATGTGTATGAGTCCTAATTTGTTCTGGTATTTGTGGGGGAC
Organism: Cocos nucifera; assembly: GCA_006176705.1. Taxonomy (NCBI): domain Eukaryota; kingdom Viridiplantae; phylum Streptophyta; class Magnoliopsida; order Arecales; family Arecaceae; genus Cocos; species Cocos nucifera. The sequence continues at coordinate 173,592 of QRFJ01002851.1, read as the reverse complement.
CGATCCATTTTGTCTATTACCAATACCAGAAGTATGTGGCTTGTCGAGGAATCATGGAACAAAATGTTATTCCTAATAATTGTTTGGGAAAAGGGAATTTTCCGTCTGCAGTCCACCAGTCTGCCATGTGGTCCTCAATGTGAAAAATAGAGATGAGGATTAAGGCTGCTGGCATGGGCGGCGACATCCATCTTGTGTATTCTTGAAGGTTTCTTCTGTAGAGATACATGCCTGCTAAATACGAAACTTATGCTGCATTCTCTGGACAATCAAATATTTTTAGTGTGTGCTGCATTGTTAAGGTTAAATGAAATCTGAATCCTCAAAAGTTTGTACATTCAAAATTTTAAGAGTTTTTATATGACTGCTATGCTACTGAAATGTTTTGGTAATGGTTGCAATTTGAAAAGAAGAAATTCTTCGCACTTCTTGAATGCATTTTTAAGATTATGTAGCTGCATCTAGTTAATGCTTTAACTTGATTTTATGTTTCGAAATGCAGATGAGTTGGAGTTCATTTTACATGGTCGGTAACTAGGTGTGCCCTGTCAATCATGGAGATGAAATTTTTACATTTGGTTGAGCCGGAAGTATTCCAAGATGAAAATGCCATACCTTGTAGTTCAGATGGTACCAGAAGGTTGGAAGAAGACAGTTGCTTGTATTTTGCTGTACCGGAACTTAAATTAGAGCTTTCTGATAAGGTCAGTAGGAAAGTACCTTTGATCTTGGATGTCGGGCAGTCAAAAAATTGTTCATGTAACCGGAAATCATGTACATGCAGCAGTGAGCTCATCATTCCAAATTATATCAATTTTGTCAGTCCCAATAGGAAGTTTGCACAGCATTGCATTGGATTGGCAGAACTTAGTTCTGATTCTATTCATATCTTCGGTGGAACAGAATCCCTGTTAAACATCCCAGTGAATGTGAGATATATGTTCAAAAGCTTAAAAATGCGAAGAAGAACAAGGAATATTAATGATCTGGGTGATTTCATTGTTGAATGCTCTCCAGCAACTCGTTCAGTGAACGTAATTGTGAGTCCTTCAGGGCGATGGATTTTTGATTCTATAGAGGCATATGTCAAGGAAAGGACCCTCATAAAAAGCTCGCTATTCTTCAAGCTAGGCAATCCAGATGATACCATGGGACACATTAGATCAAGATCGACCGGTAGCAGACAAATAGAATTCTCAGAGTTGACAAGTGCTCCTTCTGGGCTTTTTAACATATCATCACAAAAGCCAGTGATGGCAGCAATTCCTGTCGGGAAGCAAAAAACCATGTCTAACTTCTCTGAAGAGATGCTTCTGTCTTGCTCAACCACAAACTTGCCATGTTCATATCGGTCCTCTTCATCTGCAGACCACTTTCCTTCAACAGGGCTTGTTCGCCGTGTGTGGAAGAGTGGGACTCCTCATTTTGTGTTCTCTCTGAATGATGATCCGAGGGAACTGTATTTGGCAAATCCTCTGAAGATGAAGTCCTCAGTTGACAGGACCATGGACTACATGTACTTGTTTCATTCTAAAACTGATCGCCAAAAGTATCAAAGAAACCATGTCAATGGTGCCTCAAATGTTGTTGGTAAGATGAAGGTATCGAGTACTCTAGTTCTGAAATCAAATAGATCTAAATTCGTGGAAACCGAGTTTGTCTTGTTTGGTGCTAATGAAGACCATTTCAAAGAAATGCAAAGTTCCTCCTCTCCTCTTATGAAGAGCAAGGGATTTTCTAAAAAGGTGGCAGGAATATTTAGACCAAGTCATTCATCCAAGCATGCACCTACTCACAAAGTTGGTGAAGCAAGCTCTCAATCTGGGGGTCTGGAGGAAGAGTTTACAGGTAAGATGAGCAGCATCGATGAATCATTTGCTTTGAATCACCTTGCAGATGATTTCCCACCCAATTTCGAGTTGGCCGCAATAGTTGTGGAAGACCATCAGCATGATAGCAGTAACCTGGCAGCAAGTGGTGGTTGGGGCCTTAGCTTTCTCAACAGAGCTAGTCATGTTGATAATTGTAGGGAGCCTTCATCTGCTTCTGAAAACAGAGAAGAAAATCTTATGAGAAATTCAAGGAAATCGGCCAGGAGCATGAATGTTTTAGTTCCAGCTGGTTTCCATGGCGGTCCAATTACCAGAACTGGTGGTCCGTCTGGTCTTATTGAGAGATGGAGGTCTGGTGGACATTGTGACTGTGGTGGGTGGGATATTGGGTGTCCTCTGACGGTACTGAATAACAACTGTATTCATTCAAAAACTTCACTGCCGGAGGAATCACAAGAAGACCGCAACTCAGTTGACTTGTTTATGGAGGTGTGTAAGAAATTGTTTCTTTTTTCTTATTATGTAGTTTCCTTTTGGCTCCGGTGCTTGGTATCTTATGTATTCATTGGTACGTCTTGTTGAAAATTTCGTGGTCTGGGTTCATCTGCTTGTAGGAAATGATGAGATGCCTAAGAAATTTCTAAATTTTCTAATTTTTCTTAGGCACCATGCTTGTGATTCTGTGGGTATGTCTCTGGGAAACTCAGAAGTGTGGATCCTGTTGATTGCCGACTCTGGATTTTCCCTTGTTATGAGAAGCTACTGTTTTGGTTGGTCACCCAATGATGACTGCAATTTTAGTTCATTGTCGTCATCCCAATCTTCAACTAGAACTTAGCCTGTTGTTCATGACTCTTTCATAGTTAATCACATGGTTGTACTACTTTATGTAGAATTGCATACTGATCTCTAAATTTTTTGAGTTGCATCAATATTTTCTACTTCGTTTCATGCTTATCTCTGAAAACATCATAATATTTCTGACTCTTGGGGTGGACACTTATCTTGACCCGTATGTCTTTTTTGTCACACAAGACACCTTTATCCTTAGCTATTCCATCATTCGGTCTCTGAGCAAACTGACTCAGTAACAGGTGGTTTACTGATTACTGATTTCCTTGCTAACTATATGCCTTGCATAATTCTTGATTGTCTCGCTCTTTCTGGGGAACATTGCATAGGCTGCCTTCTAATTCACATTTGCATTTTATTAGTTTATTCGTGCCTCTAATCCTGCCATAGTATTACCATGACATGATGTCCTGGTCTAAACAACAAACTTGTTTGGTGCTTTGAGTAAAATCGAGAGTTATATACTAATGAGACAACTTAAAGGTGTATATTGTAAGTCTGAATGAATGCTTGGATATCAAATTATGACTTCCAAAAGGCATGGTTCTTATCATATATGAGAAGTGGAAACTGATGTATATAATAAATATATACTTGATCATTCAATTTCTAGTATGTTATTGATATCTGGAATTTTATATCATCAAAAAAAAAAGAAAAAAACCGTTTTAATTGTTTGTAAAGCTATTTTCCTTTCCTTTTCTTTTTTTTTTTTTAGTTGTTGTTGTCGTTCATGTTCTGCATGGTCGTCTTTAAACGAGCATTGATGCAACTTTGAATATGCTCGTAATTCTCAGGGTGCAAAGCATGGTGAACCAACGCTCAAGCTGGTGAATTCGAGTGAAGACCTCTACGTTATTTACTTTCGGTCAACTCTCTCACCTCTGCAGTCGTTCTCCATAGCAGTGGCAATCATCCATACTCGAACACCAGACCTGCATCCAAAGCTGTAGAACCGAGAGGGGTTTTCTGCAACTGTAACCATTATTTTGCAACCGTTCTTTTAAAGAGCGGGAAATTATAGAAATAACCATACAGCGAAATTGATGTCCAGTATTTTTTACCAACTTGTAATTTTCAACTTAATGCTGTATAAATTAATGTACAAAAAGGATTCATCTATTGTCGTTTGCTTGTTTATCCTGTGCAATTTTATACATCGGTTTGGTTCAAATAACAAGGTTGTGGACTCCAATAAATCTTTTGCAGAATAGGCTGATGGTTGGATCATCTGGTAAACCTTTTTCGGTAGTGTTTGATTTTGAGTAAGAATTCTGTGCCTCCTCTGTGGCTCAGCGTCAAGGATACCGACACAAAGGATAAGTTCCTGCTAACAATGGAGCAGCTTTTGTAAACAGAGACCGAAATACTTTGAGATTAGAGAGTGATCTTTTATCCCATTAATCTAATCCAATGTTCCACGACGCTTACTAATCACGTGCATCATTTTATCAAAATTATACGTAAAACCTTGCCTTATCCATATTTACGAATCGACTGGGATGAAACCATTTTTTTTGGGTTAAAAACAAACATCTATGGATGGAGTTACGCTGATATATTAGTGGTGGCTGTTTTCATAACCATTTGATGAGACCCTTGTACGGTAGGTTCCGACTTGATCACTTTCCACCAACTTGCCTTCCATTCAGTTAGGATCACCCTCCACCAACTAGTCTTCCACTCAGGACCTACTTGGATGCTCCTACAAGATTGAACAGAAAATCATGTAGGATTCATGGTCTGAGCTGCCCATTTTAAGTATGATCATGTATCAATCAAATACCACCCAGCGTAAGTCCTGCGACCCAAATGCTAGAAATACAAGATAAATGGGCCAAGAAGTCTGATTCTTGTAGAATTTATAGCCCAATCTGGCCCTTAGTTGGGACTGCCCTCCATCAGCCACTCTCCTTGTTGATTGGGATCTCTTCAACCATCCACTCTCCCTCCTGGTTTAGATCTCCTCTTAGTCAGAAGCTTTGTGATATTTTTAATTTTTATTTTTTTTTTTAATATTCAGAAGCAAATGTTAATAAAGTTTGTTTACGTCTCTCGTGTGATCTATCAAGAGAACTAAAAGTTCAATTTTTGTCAGAATGTCAATCTGCTTTACACATTGCTTCACAGCTTTCCATCTCAATTATTCCCCTACTTTAGGCTAGTTTAAACTTATGGATATCATGTATAAGTGTGGAACAACATTTTCCACTACAATGTTGTCTTCATTCAACAAATTAGAATATGGAAAACCAATATTTCAATAGGTAGATTAGATGGTTAATTGGTACCTCTTTACAATTGAAAAAATAATTAATAAAAAATAAAAAAAATTGAAAAGATTCAGAAGAAAAGATTGTCATAGATGGATGCGGCACAAAATATTTGATTTCTAGTTGTTATTAACGGCCCAAAATATGTTAGATGCCCGCTCATGTGGAACTTCATATCGAACTTGAAGGATGGCTTTGCTCGTGTGGAAGGGAGAGGGTAAGAAGTCATCATGGATCCAATCGAGAATAATCAAGGACAACTCAGGGATCTTGATTTAATAAATCTGATGTGTCCCAAAAAACGGTCAACATGAATACGATGTTGCATGGAAGATGTAGTATGAAGATAAAAGGCATAGGTTGGTTCATGGGGCGGCGAGATCAAGAAACGAGATGACTAGAAATTCTAAGAGAAGTGGCATATAACCTATGCAATCGGCATGATATATTTTTTTTAATATCCTTTTTAAATTATTATTGAAATGAAAAATAGTAGTATAGCAAATTTTATTTCAAATATTATGTAAGTCCATCGAAACCGTCATGACGATATTACAACATTGCAATGACTATTAGAAAAATATATTATTTTGAGAAATAAAAAATTATTTAAAATAATAGCCCTATGTATTACTTAGAAACCGAGTCTCATTGAATAGTAAATATTATCGATATACTCATGTTGATTGTGCATTAATCTCATCGGGTATATCACAAAAGCTATAACATAATATAGGCGTAATTATGATAATTTAATATGGTATTTTCTTTTATATTAATAAATATTTTTACCAATAATATCAATATTCAAATTAGTGATATTGTTGCACATTAAACTTAGATCTTGCTTCATGCTATTTACGGTAAATATTTGGTATTAATATCACGATATATTATCATTATATAAAATTCTAATAATATATATACCATCTATCAATATAGTAAAATAATATGTTGTTATAAAATAATAAGACCATGATCTAGCTTGCATATAATAAGAAATAAAAAAAAAATATTGCATTTAAGAAATAGTTAAATGAAACATAGAAGAGTCATCACTGGTTCTGCTTTCACTTTTAAGTATCATTATGGTTATAAAAATGTAATAGAAATTAATAAACATATTAGTGTATTATAATGACATGGGATATGGTTATTTATATTTTTCATTATTTTTAATATCTAATGATAGATAAAGTGTTAATGACAAATATTTTCATTAATATTAGCATATATTAAACAAATATGGTTATTAATAATGTCATTAATTCATATACTAAATTTAATAGTACTAATGAGAAGTTCTATTGATAGCATTATTAATATGGATAGAGCTCTTCCCAAAGATGGTCTCTATTTTAGTATATACATTTTTAGTATGCATTTAGTAGATGTATAAAATAGAAACAAAAACAGGTTGAAACAGTTTTAAAAAAATAAATGCATATTTAATTGTGGTTCAATTTAGAAAGAAGTTGATTGGATCAAATAAATATGCATTTAATTGTTGAGATTCTGCAAGTGCTGGAGAGGGGGAGTGTGACACATGCTCTCCAAAGAAAAAAGCTTCTTAAAAGTTCTATCATTATAATTAAATCTGAGTTTAATAGTGTTAATAAGATGTTGACTTTGTAAATGAAAATTAAAAAAATCATTATGGTACTTTTGATTAAGATTGAGAAATAATGGCAGAAGTTTAAATCATTATTCTTGCTAATTAAGGGAAGAGAGAAAAATATCAATATGGATCAATGAAAATTTTATTAGTCAAGATGAATGGATGCAACTTAGATATTTCACAATAGGATGACCTAACAAGATTTGATTTGCTTTTAGATGGAGAATTCCATGATTTATTTTATACAGCGATGCCAGCACTTGTAACCACATTCGGTGAACTCCATATACAACGTTTGATGGATAAAAACAAAATGAAGAAAGATAGCATCCCAAAGCAAATCAGGCTCAAACAAGGATTAAATATAATTAAAAATAGCATTAATGACTACAACTTTTCAATAATGACTATATTTTAAATTAATCTTGAGCATTGACAATCCATAATCATTTTATGGAAAAAAGATGATATACATGACTATTAAAAGTCATAAATTTAATATTTATAATATTTTATTAGTCCAAAATATTTTAGTCAATTTAATGGATATGATGATAACTCCTATTTATTTTAGGACTACTATATAAAGATAAAGATAAATTGCTTATTTTTTTAGTGAATAGTTGAAAAGTTTCGTTATTTTTTTTTTAATACATGCGGACGATCATACCACTCTAGTATGAGTATAGTCCAAAAAATCCGAAAACAAAAAATTTTATAGGACTCACGAGCAGGTCTAGTCCTATCATCCAGTCTAGTCTTCGACATGCTCAACAACTTATGATATAACCTAATCTACTGTGCTATTCATTTTCTAGAAGATATGCCAAATAGACATTGCAATGAAATCACGAAAAGAACTCTAGATGTTACGGAGGAGCGGATGGACCTCAAATTACTTCGCCTTATCCCAAATTCAGCCGATAATGGTGGTATAAGTCCCTCTATAAAAAATTCTTTTCATTCATAGCTCCTACCTAGTGTAGATGATATCCATCCAAACAACTTGAAACTCAGCTCCTAAGATGGAATGCTCAAAATTAAAGATACGAGCCCTCCGTCGCCAATAATCTAGTATCCAAATTCTGGATGACATAGCCAGCATCGCTCCTGCCATCCCTAACACTATCATCCAAAAAAATTATTCGAATTGTTGCAAGAGTGGCATGAAAGTTTCAAAAATCCGAGGCACCAAAGGATGGTCAGTAACATTGAAATTATTGTACTCTATAGCCAAACAAATAGCTATCTTTAGCATTCGATGCATAGGTACAATTTCGATTTCGAAAACTAGGTTGCTTCTGAAAAATTAGATCTGATAAGCGACATATGATATCCTGCCTTCTCAAGTACAGGCCGACACCTCGACCATACTAAAAAAAAGTTTTATTGTTAAGCTATCATGTTGTTTTCATGGATGCTGCTTCAACTAAAAGAATTTAAATATAATATTTGTGACCGTGATATCTTAAATATATCTGGAGATAATTTGTCTTATCTTTAAAGCTCGAAAGATAAAAACATTGAGGATTATGATTGTAATGCTCAGGATTCGTCTTTTGCACGAAAGAATGATTGATCTTCATCCATTACCTCAATTATTGGATTATACTTTACAGAATCTCTTTTATCCATCCATAGCATAGATTATGAGATTCATATCATGCTTTGAAAGACGTGCAAGATATGATCCAACAGTTGAGGTTACGAAAAAAGATCAAATATTCTTTCACGTGAAAAATACAACCCAAGGCGTTTATTGAAATGTTGGAGAATTTAATTTCAGATGGTGCCTATTTAACTAACTCTGAGGATGGTATCTATTAGAGAGAAAAATAAGATCACGCATCTCATGAAATGGGAATGCATTTGCTAATTCAAATGTCCATTGCTAAAGCATGCAAGCTCATTTGATATGATCCATGAGAGGCGCAAGAAGATTATTAAGAGTACGCTCGCATTTCGATCACTTGATCTCCCATCCATTTAATTCCAAGTTTCATGCGAGAAAAAGTATTTTGGCTTCGGTCTCAGGCATGTTGGTGCGAGACTCCTGCACCACCATGGAAAAAGCTTGCCACAATTCCACGTCCATGGTTTCAGCCATGCAAGCATTAGCTTCCATCATATCAACTTTTGTCACTTTAAAACATGCAGTTTAATTTACCAAGAAAAAACATGCAGTTTACATAAATAGATGTATTTTGTTATATTAGAATATCAAGGGTATGTTAGCATAAATATCATTTTAATTCACTCCAAAATAAAATAAAGACATGCTTAAAATTGTTGTGGAAAATGATAATTAAAAATATATATTGGATGGTAATGACTTCTTTGACGCTAATCTTTCCTTAAGTAACTCATAACACAGTTTTATTTATTTTAAGACGTTGGATTTTCTTTTTATTCTCCCATTTGACGTCCATTCATTCCGTATTTATTTGTTCTTGATCTACCCAAACTTTGTACCGATTTTTTTGTTCGTCGGTGGATATACCGAATCACTTTAAGATTTGCTCTCCCAACTGTTTGACCGAAGTCCTTCTACCAACCACGCTATTTGCCTGCCAACGTGGAGGCTTTGGTATATTAAGTATATAGAAAGTTCTCTTATTGGATGATCCAACGCCCAGGATACCCCGTAACTGGGGATCTGAACCGTCCAATTAAAAGTATCCATTTCCCATGCTGCGGACGTCCCACATCTTGACTTCAGTGACTTCCATCATCATGCGATCTTAATCGGACGGTACGGTCGAGATCTGACCGTAGCATGACCGTTGATGTGGTGGACCCCCTGCCGCTCAAGCTGCCCATACCGTGCTCTCCAGTTAGGACAATTCCGACATCCTTTGGTCGCTCACTGTGACTTCTATGCGGGTGGTGCAACTGCCGTCTGCTTTATCCACTCGGGCAAATCTTATCCGCCCAAAATCCATCTCCATTTCCGCATAGAATTCTATGAGCACGTTTTAAAGAATAGCGTTGTTCCCTGCCGCGACCGATTTGTTGCTATACTCCGCCAGAACAGACTACCTTATCGTGGCCATAGCCCAGCGAATACCTTAAAGGGTAAGGGTTGGAGAGCAGCAAGATAGTTAGTCCGCGGGAGCAGCAGACCATGACGGTTTTCCCTGTCACAGTGTCACGTCCCTTCCTATTTTCTTCTCAGTTCTTGCATTCCTAGCTGGGAAACATTGAGAGAGAGAGAGAGAGAGAGAGAGGAAGGGAGAAACGGAGGGATAAAGAGCTCGCCGTGGCGAAGGGCTCCTTTTCTTCTCTCTCCAAAACCCTAATCCTTGGGTTTCTAGCGAAACCTATCCCTGACGGAGGCAGGTAGCCATTTGATCGACGTAGGGGAGGCGATGGCGAGCTCTTCCTAGGGTTTTTGGAGAGAGATCTTTCATATTTCTTCTTGTTCGTGTTGTCGCTGCTGAGTGGTCGAAAACAGCTAGTGAAACTAGGGTTTTGATGTTTGTCTAAGACGCGGTTTCCAAAGGTATGTTTTCTAACTCTCTAGGTCAACTTTTTTCCTTTTTTGGACCGTTTCTTTGTTCTTTTTAGCCCTCGTTTATCTGTTTCGATCAAAGGTCTTTGCTTTTGATGATAGTCATGTCACTTTTGTTTATCTTGTATCTCATCTCGCTCCAGTTCTCATACGATTAGAGCTTAACAACCTTTTTTTTTCCAAAAAAAAGAATCTATAGAGTTTTTTGAAAAAAAAAATCTGGAGGAACTTTCTCCTATGTACTTTTCTCTGATGCTGGATAATGTTTCAGGTAATGATCTCTCTCTATCTAAGAAATGTATGTAGTTAATTGTTTTGTGTTAATTACTTGGTTATGTCTTAACTATCATGGTGCTGTTTGCCATTCCTTCGTCTGACACTTGGGAGTTTTTTTTTTTTTCCATGTGCTGATGCAAGTAGTCATGAGGATTGATTATGTATTTGTTGAAGGTTTTAGCTTTCCCCGGAGCCCATTCAGTTGATTGTTTTATTTTTTTTCTTTAACACGGTTTCTATCTCAACTTGAATCAGTATAGAATTTCCTTTTTCTAGCACACTTTAGTATTCAAAAAAGAATTCGCGTTTTTTTTTTTTTTTTTTTTGTGTGGTGGTAGAATTTTTATATAGAATATGGTTGAATTGAGTAATAGTAATAGTAGTAGTATTTATTGAATACGTGCCAACATGCCTATCTACTTATTGCATCTTCTATCATAATTTTACTTGTGGCAACATAAGTCAGGTCACACTATATCATAATTTCTATTTTCTATTCCAAATATTGAATGAAAAATTTAAGCATGATAATTCTCTATAGGGATATGTACATAAGAGAAAGATTAATTTGGTATCTATGTAACAATTTCTATTATGAGGTTTACATATACAAATATATTTTGTTATACATTGAAATTGAAAAGGATTTATTATTGAAAATAATTGATATTGATCAGTCATAAATAAATTTGATTGTGTTATACCATTAAGAAAATATGATTTGAGATACAAATTTAAGAACCATTCACTAATTGTAAAGTAAAAATAGTTAATGATTCCAATTTGCCCTGAATTTTTTGGTCTGTGACCGGAAATCTATTTTTTGAAGGGGAAGGGAAGTTTTTAGGCAACGTGTCCTTTGAGTACAATAAATCGAAGAAAATAACCTAAACTGGATCCAATAAAAAATAAGGATTAATTTTTGAAAAGGGATAAGTACAATAAGATTCAAGGTGAAAAAAAAAAAGGAATATAGATAGATAAAAATATTATCCATTTTGGATCAGATTTGGCAGCATGACCAAGTGGTAAGATGGTGGATTGCAAATCTTTTATCCCCAATTCAAATTTGGGTGTCACCTGATCAACAAAAGACTTGAAAATTCTAATTCTGCCAATCTAACTAGACGAATTCTTGCTCCATAATAAGTAGAGGCAATACTTGATTTTTAGAATCCATAATTCTATAAAAAAATGTAAATTTTTTTTCAAAATCTGGGTTTGGGTTACTGGTCCAAACTAGCATCGATAAGTATGAAGTAATGCTTACGTATTTGATTTATAATATCAATTGAATCAAATAAGTAGTGATAGTCAATTCTGGGATTTAGAACTAAGAAAGTAAGAGGCTGGAACTCTTAGTATCCAAAGATTCTTAACAAAGACTATTTTTGCTCCTAGGTTTGAAGAAGAGATTATACGAAAGACTATTAAGACCTTCAATTATCTCAACTACCTATACTAAATACTAAAATAGTGTCTATTGACCCTGTCTAGAATTAGATTGAATAGAATAGGCTGATAGAAAATCAATTTAAAAGTCGTGGAAAGGACTGAAGATACTTTGTATCCAGACTTACAAGAGGCTTTGAGTAATCAAACATTCAATCAACATGGTTGGGTGGTTCTTATTTATGTAGTAAAAGAAAAAATTGAACAAAATTTCTTTGCCCATGTAGGGGATTACAAAAAAAGAAAAAAAGGGGGAAGGAATATATGTAATAATGGTGGTGGTATCTTGTCATTCCATTCTTTCATAGAAAGAAAGACATGAGCCTTATATCAAATAACATAGAGGTATTGATAGATGGTTCTCTCTCTTGATGCTAGAGTACAACTCTTCATTCTTTAGTTGAAGTTTTTTATTTTTTTCTGTGTTTTAATGCATCTAGGTGTGCCAGCTTGGCGTGCTTAGACTGCTTTCACTAGTATTAAGCTTAGAATGGCACCGAAACCACAAATAACTAAAGCTTTGAATGCGATGATGGACATTGGCATTCCTGTGCATACAACGAAACCAGTGTTGAAGAAGCTTTTGCAAGTGTATGAGAACAACTGGGAGTATATCGAAGCTGAGAACTACAGGGTTCTTGCAGATGCTATTCTTGACTTGCAGGAGTCCAAGGTACAGCCTTAATTACCTGGGTCGGCTGTTATTTAGTGGGTTTTTGTCTTTTCTTTACAAATTAATATTTTGATTTGGCTTGTCAAATTATTTTCAGGATAATGATCCAATTAATAAGGAAAGTGATCCACTGGAGATGCAAAATGATATTGTCTGGAAACCCATTTATTCTTCCCAATTTGGCTATTTTAGTTCCCATGCCTTTTTAATTTTATGCTAATTTGTGCTAAATGCTTTGCCAAATTGGTCAGGATGTTGGCAGTAAGAGAAAAGTAGCTACGTCAAGTGATGAGCCTGAGAATTATAAAAAAAAGCTTAGAACGAGGCCGGAGGAACAAGGCCCTTCACCTTTAATCCATAATTCTGGAATACATGCTTACGAGAGGCAAATAAGAGAAGATATTTCACCTGATTTACATAATGTTCAGCAACAAGTGGAGCCAGTTTCACATCGAACAAATCACAGAGCCACCAAGCTTCCATCATCTGAGCCTTCTTCTGCAGAGGGGAATGAGGTTGTGCCACATCCACATCCTATGAGATCCGAAAGGCCCAGGCAAGTGTCATCTCAGGAAATCTCTGGAGTGTCAAGGGCTTTGATGCTTGCACATAACAGTCCTGGCCAGAGAAATGCAGAGTCAAGTTCACTTCTGACCTATCGGAGAGATAGGCACCCAGTGAATAAGAGAATGGAAGACTTGGTATGTTATAAAGAACCTAAGGTCAAATCTGGCACAGAGATCTTGACAGCACATGGAACTCGTGACTATCATGCTGCTGCAGCCAGACAGATAGATGAGCCAGCATTTGAGGTTCCTCTGGCAATGATATGCCCTCCTGACTCAGTTCCTGCTATAGATAAAGGTGAATTTATCTATCTAGGCATTTCATGTTCTTTTGCTTGCAGTAGAAATATAAATTTTGGATGATGCTATACAATATGTATTTAGTCCTGTCTCTGGTACCATCCCTCTGTACTTGTATATGCAAATCTTGGAGAATATTGCTAGGCAGCCGAATGCAGTTCCCTACCAAGCCCCACCTGACATTCATGAGGATATCGTGTTATTCAAGGCACTTATGGGCTTTTCCTGGGTGGACTTACCATTTCATGCTGCCACATCAGATGCGGAATTGTGTGGGGATCTTCAGGCCATGTGGGATGAAGTTCAGCTTGCAGGTCCTTGTAATCTGCCAGACAATGCACAACCCCATGATCATGCTGTGGATGAGATCCAGTTTCCCCCCTGCAAATCACTTCATGCCTTGTGATTCCCATTGGCATACAAGTGATGCCGGCATGGTTTGTGGGGCCCATTCAAGACTCATTGTGTATTTTTTTGATATGCAGTAGTTTGTTAAATCCTGCAAACTGAACCATTTTTCTTTTTGAACCTTGAGATGCCACCCAAGGCTTTTTTGGAAACAAGAATGGGCATTACCTTACATGTCAAACCACTGTATACCAGGACTTTTGTTGGGGTGGTATACCATGACAGATTAATAGCTATTTGATATGGACAACATTAGTTGACAATATCCTGACATTTAATCCTTGAGATTTTATATTACCTTTTTTATTTCATTCTGTTGCAAAAAATAAACAAATTTTAATGGAACCCTCCACCTATAATTCAGGAGGGTTCACTAGTATTAGATTCCAACTCTTTTGCTGCTTGGTCGAGCTTTATAGCATCACTGAGAAGTGCATTTTCAAAATAATTTAACTTTGACTGTCAGCGTGTTCCCCAATATGTCAGCCTTGTTTGGTCGTTTATTTTTTATAACTTTTTACCTTATAGATTAGAAATGGTAACATTTTACAACCCTTCTGTTTACCATATTGATTGAGATTTTATGATGTCTGCAATAGTTGGATTAACCTAGTTTTCTTCAGATCATCGAGGGCATCTATGCTTGGATGGTTCTTCAAAGCAAAATGACTGTGCTCCACAAACAAAGGTGTCTAGGACACTCGCAACACAACATGCAGATAGGAGGGGAAAGAGAACTGTCACCGATGCTGTAGGCAACAACATAAGCCCCTCCAACCTTTCAAGTGTTCAAGAAAAATCTTCCACCAATGTTGAGATAGCTTCCTCAGCTATGGGTGAAGTCAAGCTTTCATTTACATGTGACACTGGTGCACTTGACCGCTCAGATTTCCATATGCCAAGCATAGAGGCTTTATGCAAGATGGTAGAGGATAAATGTTTAAGATCCTACAAGATTCTGGATCCAAATTTCTCACTTATGAATATCATGAAAGAAATGTGCCAGTGTTTTCTGGAGTTGGGTTATGAATCCAGAGAAGATGGAGGGGAAAATATCATCCGCATGGTTCCTAGTCTTGAGTCACTAAAAAGATCTGGCATCCAACATATGTTGGGGAGCCTGCCTGCGTGTTCTTCAAAGGGCCCAAATGGTCACCAATCAAATGTTAGAGTTCATGAGAATAATGAAAATTCAAGGTCAAAGAAGCAAATTGGAGAGTGCTCAAATATCAGTTCACGAAGTTTGATTGTCATTCCACAGCCAGAGATTGCGCTCGGTGATTTAAGACCAGCCCATGATTTAAATGATGTAACTAAAGGTGAAGAAAGAGTTAGAATCTCCATACTGAATGAAGTCAACAACCAGCGATATCCGCCATCTTTTCACTACATACCACATAATATTGTTTACCAAAATGCATATATAAATCTTTCACTTGCTCGAATTGGGGATGAAAATTGTTGTTCGGATTGTTTTGGTGATTGTTTGGCAGCAAAAATCCCTTGTGCATGTGCAAGAGAAACTGCAGGCGAGTTTGCATATACAAGGGATGGCCTACTGAGAAAGGATTTTCTGGATGCATGTATCGCAATGCATTGTTCACCACAGAAGCATCATTACTTTTACTGTAAAGATTGTCCTCTAGAGAGGACAAAGAATGAGGTCAGTCCTGATCCATGTAAGGGACATTTACTTAGAAAGTTCATTAAGGAATGCTGGAGTAAGTGCGGGTGCAATAAAGAATGTGGAAATCGAGTAGTTCAGCGAGGCATAAGATGCAATCTTCAGGTTAGTCTTCACCCTCAGTTGAAGTTTCATATTGCTGGGTTTTGTCATGCATTAGAGATGCCACTGTAAAGTGTCATCAACCCCAGGTTTGAATCCATTTTGACAATATGCTTTTTGATTAACAACATAAGTTGCCCATATAATGTACCTTACAGGTCATTATTACTTACAGTCTACACATTTTCCCCTGCTTCAGGTGTTTTTTACTGGTCAAAGGAAGGGGTGGGGACTCCGTACACTTGAAGAACTGCCTAGAGGCACATTTGCATGTGAATATGTTGGGGAAATACTGACAAACATGGAGCTGTATGATCGAACTGTTCAGACCACTGGTGATGCAAAACATACATATCCAGTGCTACTGGATGCAGATTGGGGCACTGAAGGAGTTCTAAAGGATGAAGAAGCCCTTTGTTTGGATGCCACATTTTATGGAAATGTGGCAAGATTTATTAATCATAGGTAACTCATGTCAAAGAACTAATTCTATTAATACCCTGTGCTGCTATTTGCAAGCATATTGTGCAAGTTTTCTGTTGAATCGTTGAGTACAATAAATTCCTTCATTTGCTTCTATATGGGTCAGCATGCCGCCTTCACAATTTTAATTGTGTGATACCCTTTCAGAAGTGCATGTTATCTTAAAGTTTTGCGCTTTTTAGGTTTTGGACACCTGCAGATTCTCAGTGATTTGAAATGACTATGCCTTTGAGGTTAGCCACCTATTTGTTTTTCTTTTTCACAGCATAATACTTATGCTGATGGAAATTCATGTAGAATGCCCCAAGTTAGTGACTAAACTTGATGTACCAATTGCACATTAACTTTCACGATTTGAGATATAGGAATTACTGGCTGGAGGTGCATTTTGGGTAGTTCATGAGAAAATAATTTTGGATAATGCTGTGTGCTAGTAAACGGACTATGCCATAATATAGGATGTGGTAGGAGATGATGATTTTGATTGAGCGTGTCAAGTATCTTTCTCTGGTTCTTTGTGTTCACCCTTATTTTGGGCATATCTAAAGCCTGCTTGTTAGTAGCTGAATGAGAATGTGCCTTTATATGCTTGGTTTTCAGGGTTTTAGGGCTGTTTCCATCATAATTTGGGTTTCATATATGGAAAATATAAGGTTTCATATATGGAAAATATATTTTCTTGAATTCTTGGAGTTGAATGTAAATCAAGTACTAGCTAAGTGGTTAAAGATTGAAAATTTGTAGGCTGAGGATGTATAGATGAAGTGTGATAGTTTAGGCACAAGGCTTTGGCACGTCTAATTGTTTGCCAATTAAGTTTTCATTAGTTTGAAGAGCATTTTTCATACTACTCCTGTCTTTTCAAGTTGGGATTGTATGTGGTGTTTAATGCCTCGTATATGACCTTTTCAGCGTGCACTGCTATCTAGCTCTCATTATGTAAGACAAAGTGATCTAAGTTGGTTTTTCATTTGTTCAAGTTTTATTTCATGGGCTGATTTTTGGAATTTTTTGGATGTTGAGAGGTCTTTTCATGTCATGGTTGTTTACTTTACCTGTTGCTTTTTGCTCTATTGTTGTGCAAATAGAGTATGTTTTCTTCTTCTTCTTTTCTGTGACTAACCAGAGCGCATTTTACCATTGTCTTCAACTTTCAGTCATGCGTGGTCCATGCTCAGTGTTCATCTGTTTGTTCTTGTTGTGATGCTTTTAGCTTGTATTTGTTGTAGATGCTTTGATGCCAACCTAATTGGAATACCAGTTGAAGTGGAGACTCCTGACCACCATTATTACCATGTATGCATAAAGAAATACTTTTGCTACAATAAGATGCTTATGGATTCTGCAATATCACCTGATTTTGCACTTGTTGGACTTATTTTCATCTGTCAATTATATTTTGCAGCTAGCTTTTTTCACAACCAGGAAAATAGAAGCTCTTGAGGAATTAACTTGGGTAAGTAGCATTACATATTTGTAACTTATTATGCTTTTGAGAACAGAAATGTCATAATCCCATGCATATACTGGTTCATTTGATTTGGGATGAATCAGCTATCTAGGAAGGATTATTAGGTTTAGTGATGCTAAAGGCATGAAGGTATAATTATAAATATAATCATTGTGATTTGAGGGGAACATCATGTAGCTGCTGTATTATGGTATTGAGGGAAGACAGAACACTCAAATGAGTATTATTTAGCAAGTTGCTCATCCGAGCTGAGATATCAGTGTGCATTGGTATCAAGCAATTATTGTTCCAACAGAAGCCCGAATTTTGATCCATACCATATTAGTCAAAACAAACTGATAGACCTAATCAAGGTTCGCCATCTCGGCACCAGACCTCGTACCAATAAAATCCTATTATAGTGTCGGCATGCGGTTTGATACAATACAGTAATGCTGATACGATGTGGTACAGTATTGTTGCGATCAGGGGGTCGAATGGCTTGGATGGCTAGTTTATGCCTCCGCACCCGTATAGGTAAGATATTGTCCGCTTCAGTCTCTAGCCTATTGCACGAGGCCTTACAATTTTGTCCTTTAAAAGGTGCCTGACGTGGGAGAGAAGTTTTCAATCCATTTAAGCCATACTCCCTCTTGACTCACAATCGATGTGGGACTAAAGATGCTGTCCCCCCCACAACATTAGCCCCCTCCAGTCAAGAGGGAGTATATGTGGGCAAGAGGCATTCTCATAGATAGTGCTAATGTTGCGGTCAAAGGGTCGAATGGCTGGCTTATACCTCCACGCCTGCATACATGAGATATTGTCCGCTTCGGCCTCTGGCTCATGGTGCGGAGCCTCACGGTTTTTTCCTTTAAAAAGCATCTCACATGGAAGAGAAGGTTCCAATCTGTATAAGCCATACTCCCTCTTGACTCACAACCGATGTAGGACTAAAGATGCTATCCCCTCAATATAAGTACGAATATTAATGTAAATATATTAGGTGTAAAAAGCGTATTAAAAAAATGACAGCAGATATTTTGATAAAATATTGTTTAATATGTCCTAATATATCCCACTCTTAATGTAAATATCCTTTTACACCTAACATCCTTCCCAATGAATTTATGTTTTCATCTTGCATCATTTCTCTTGTTTTTAATTCATGTGACCTTTTTATTATTTCTTTTTACTTAAATGTGAGAAAGGATACCAATTGTAAAGCTATTCTTTTAAAGGAAGTTTATCAAATTAGAGATAATGTATGGAAATATCAAAGGGAGAGGGGATCTGGACCACAGTTTGTTTTACTATATATTTGGATCGGGATAGAAATGTGGCAAGATTGGGGATGGGGTATTTTTAACTTGTGGAGTCAATGGTACTACCAAAACCAAAAAAAATTCAGAGGGCATTTTCAGCAGAAAGGTCGAGAAGCAGGGTAAGAGTCAATATTTTTTGGGTTTCAAAATAGTCTTTTCATAGTGTACTATAGATATTTTAGTGTTCAATACAAACTGTTTAATTTTTTTAACACAATATATGCTCTTCATCTATTTATTTACTATAATTCAAGCTTGCTTAAGCCAAACGCAAGCAAGTTGAGCAACTCTCAAGCTCAGTTCATCTAAAAAATCAGGCCCTTTCCCAGCTAAATATATGCTGCTTATGAATGTCTGCTGGCCTGTCGGTCTAATTGAGATTTGATGTCACCCTGACCATTGACAACCATTGGAAAAATGATCTTATACATTGATGGAAATTGCCTTAGTTCATAAAGCTGAACCTGTATGGTTGGAGAAAGCTTCTCCATTGGCTGGTTCTCTGGATAGACAGTTAGTTATTATAGTATCTTATTTCATGGAGACTTATGTTACTTGCATGGGCATTTTGTTGAGGAACTACTTGGGAACCAAAATAATCTTATACGTTGATGGAAATTGCCTTAGTTCATACAGCTGAACCTGTATAGGTTGGAGAAAGCTTCTCCATTGGCTGGTTTGTTGGACGGATGGTTAGTTACTGTAGTGTCTTATTTCATGGAGACTTATGTTACTTGCATGGGCATTTTGTTAAGGAACTACTTGGGAACCAATATGCAATAAGGAGACTCCTCTGGTCGCAAGAGATTCTCCCGACCGAGGTCCTTTTGATTATGATAATATATTGCATTCCTGGACCCTGGTGGTTGATAAGGTCTAGCTGGTATTAGATGGTGAAATCAAATTTTAGATGTGTGTCAGATCCTAGGCATTGGCTGATTTGGACCGATTATGATAAATTATAGCAGAATCTTTTGGGTCTTTCATGACGAAAATGGCCCATGAGGTTGGATATATGAATGTTGTTGCCTTCCACTTGAAGGATATTTCTTTGAGGAAGCAACTTCCTGATTTACTGGGGCAGTAGTATCATTTATATTAGACTGTGCTGTGCCACTGCCAATGTTCATGCTGGCCGCTCGGACACCTTGGACAACATTGCTGTGGGTTTTGCTTGTAGCCGGGTCCCTCGAGCCAGCCATGCTCAAGATTAACTTTTTCTGGCAGATTTCTTTGTGCTTGATTATGTTTGGCTTTTCCATGCGACCTCATCTTCATTTACTCTCACTAGTACTCCCTCTATTGCTGCTTTGCCTTTTTCCTTACCATTTTATCATTGAGTATAAAGCTGCTCTTTTTTCTCGAGCAAAATGCAACCGTATATCCAATGCCTTCATTCTTCTAAGATCATGGCCCCAACTGAAATATCTTACCTATTACTTGCATGTAAAATATCACTTGCCTGGCACAAGTACTAAAACTCAAGAAGCAAGGTTTGGAACTTACGAAATTTTAACATGCACGGAGTGATATACTTTGTCAAGTAGGCTACTCCTTTTACATACAGTTGTCACAATTTTTTGTTTGGGAATAAAATGTCTGCTGCACTAAGCTTTAATATTTTCTAGCTCGGGTGTTGATTTTAAATTTTAATTGAGTTTAACCTTGAATCATTCTCTCTTTTTTAAACCACTTCGATGAGCAAGCCCAACCTTTGAATCTCGGTGCAGATGCTACAAGCCTACAATTTGATCTGATAATTTACTAGTCTTACCTTTTTGGTATATAGGTAAATGCTTCGAGTGGGTGAATTGTATCAGAAGGCATACATATTCTGGCCAGTTTCTAAATTTGTATTTGCCCAGTTCTCTGCCTTCTATATTCAAAGTAATATGTACAATCACTTGCCTTATGTGCTTTTTCTCTTACACAATATATTGACCGCAGGACTATGGAATTGATTTTGATGATCACACTCACCCAGTCAAGGCATTTAAATGTCGTTGTGGAAGCAAATTTTGCCGAGACATGAGAAATGTTTTCAGTAAGCGCACTTCTTTTAAATATATGAAAGGAAAATGTCTTAATATCGGTTAAATAGTGCTAACCGAATATGTCAAAGTGCTCATAGATGATACTTTATGTTATGTTAGCTACTTAAGAATGTGGGAGCGTCTTTTGAGTGCCATTCTGGTCCGTAATGATGGTGCTCTCTGGAGCATGTGAGTTGTGCTGCGGAAGTGAAATTATTAACTACTTTGAGGCAGCTATATTGCTTTTCTTAATTCAGATACAGGGGTTGTGCTGGCCTAGATATTTACTTTAATCCACTCCTGAGAATACAATCCATCTTTCCATCTGGAGCTCTTCAAGCCTGAAACCCATTTTTTCAACAATACAAATCCCCCGCAAGTTCTCTTCCCATTTAGCTTGAATCGTTCAAATGCTCATTTGACTCTGTGACATGGATCAAAATTCCTTCAACTAGATGTTTTTCAGTAATGTATGACTTTAATGGTTTACTGAAGATTCTATCAATTAATCCACTAACTTGTTTTTCAGTTTCCCTTTTCTTCCTGTCTCCGATTTTCTAATTACAGGTCGAAATATAGTATCATCTAAGTTGTTATCGGATCTTTAAAATTTGAAAATTCCCTTAAATTTTCTTACCAGTTGATCGATAGGATTCCCCATACCTTGCTTGATGGTATTGACATGTACAACAAAAATTTTAGGAGCCTTTGGTAGGGAGAGGTACTCTAATCTTTTGTTGAAGGATTAGAAAAAGGGGAGGAAAATCTAAGCTGAAGTTGGGAGAACAATAACTTCAGCCTGATCTTGGAACAATCGGAGAACCGGGATTTATAAAGTTGAACTTGAATATGTGGGAGGAGGCTTGATGGTTATGATCATGATCATGCATGGAAACTTCAGAAAGTAATGACGTGTTTTCTCTCATTTGAAATTTGTTGGATTTCCGTTTTTTTTAAAAAAAATTGTGGGATTTCCTTTTGAAATCCGTGCTAAACTATTCTTCTTCTGTTTCAGGAACCAGATCAAGTGCATTAGTTTTGAGGCGAGCCAATGGAGATCCATCAAAGCATCCTAGAACGTAGAGTTTGCTGACTCTAGGTTTTATCGTCAAAAGGGAACAGGTAAAGTGGAGCAAACAAGCTGGTTTTGTTCGAGTAGTTGGCATGCCTTTCAGGATATAAGAGTAAATCTTGCTTTCTGGCTGGAATTACCTATGTGGGGAACATTCACTGTGGGAGTTATTTTGTTTGCATGGATACTGGGTTAATGTTTATTGGAGGAGTTTTTTTGGTAGCCAACCGTTCGCTCTTGGTGACAGAGTCAGCAACGACGGTTCAAAGAAATATTTATATTACCAACATCAGCTTTCGGCAGACACCAGTTTTTACAATGAAGGACACTTCTTTATAAACATGAATCGTGGTATGTTGGAAGATTGTTCGAACTGTTTAATGTTAATCAATATGTCGGTATTAAGCGTAAGATTGTGTGGAATCATTAATCTTTGTTGATGCTTTAGTGTTTGTTGAGCATCAGCTTGTATGGTTTGTTCGATGTTATGATTGCAAACATGCATCACTCCATATGCAAACTGGCAGATTGAAATTGGATAACTGCGATGGCTGTTAGATTGGCCTCCAAACGGGTCTGGTTGGAAATGTGAAAGCTTCTGCAGGGAGAAAAGCGCTCGGGAAACATAATCTGCTCGTATTCTTTATTACATCTTAAGATTGCATTTTTTAAGCGGGAAAAATACATATTTATATCCTTTAAAAATTCTACTAAGATAACCTCTATAAAAATTTATCTTGTTTAATCAGTGGTTTCATTTTCGCAAAATTCTATCGGGAGTAAACTTCTATAATCAAGAAAATTATTGGCTAAAAATGTTAATTAATTTGTATTATTCTTACAATAAAATATCTTTATATGAAATTTTTTTTATCCTACATGTGCAGCTGTGTGCGCGGTTCGGGTTGTCTTTTGTGCATGTGGAAGAAAGATTGATTTACGTGAACTAATGCATGGATTGTATTTTGCACGGTTTTGAAAGTACTCTAATCTATTTCTTTCATCCATTGGCATGGATCAGGAAGTAGAAGTCTTATTTAAAATACTGTGCAAAGCACGGTTGGCATCGTGAAAAAAATATCAACCATTCTTTCGTGCGGAAGACAACCCTTTTCTGTGTGGGTATCATATGTGCCAGTTTAGTCTGTTTAAAGTAACATGTGTATGACACGTGCCGTGTTCAGGTTAGAAAAGAAAGGACTCTATGCATGTCATGTGTTTTGTGTTTAGTGCTGATCATTTTATTCATTTTGGACTACTTGATGTCCCAATGCAGCATGGAACGAGTTTGCACAGCCAGATTCTTAAATTAATTAAATCAAATGCGCATGTTTTGATAATAGAGCTCTGTTTACTATAAGATCAGAAGTAAATATGAAGAAAAAAATGATTAGAATGGCTTGATTTATCGAGCATAGCAACTAGGTATATATATACATCATGTATACAAATTCAGCATATTTACAAAATAAATTCAGCATGTGTATCAATCTCTTAAATTAGTTTTTGGGATTCAATCAGTTCCTGTAAATCCATTCTTGACAAAGCTGCATAAGTTGACCAAGTAAATGTAGAAAGTCTGTTGGTAAATATGGAAAGCATGATGAATTTTTGAAATTCTTATCAGATCACGTAAATCTATTGATGACCATGCAGAGAAATACGTAAAACTTTAAGAATTTTTAGGATTCTATTAACGAAAAGTTTGAAGAATCTTTGGTTGTGAACATCATCAATCAGTTTGGTGACTGGATTTGTTCAGTAGATCAGTTGCGAACATCATCAGTTGGTCATCTTCGTAATCAAAGGTGGGTAAGAGAACTAGAGCTCCTGGATGAAAGTCGGATTTGTCTTCAAATATAAAGATTTTTTAATAAAATTTAACATCATGCGAAACAAAAATTTGATGGGTATTGAGATCATAAATCTTGTCGCTTTTTTGACCAAAAAGATCCTCTACAAAAAATACACCAAGTAGCCTATAGAACAAATTTATGTCGATTATGGATATGATTATGTGCATAATAAATATAACTAAAGGCACATAATTGGCGGTAGTTAGATAAGCTTTTCAATAACACTTTATAAGGTGTCTTCGTTATAGATGAAGAGAGATGATTAATTAAATATGTTACAGTAAAAATGCACTCACCTAAATGAGTTTCAAAACATAATGCATGAACAACTTCAAGAAAATGATGATGTTTGTATTCAGCGATCCTATTTTGTTTGAATGTATTGGCATATATTAATTAATGTATCATACCATTTTCATGAAAATAAGCATCCACTGATGCGAACCCCCAATTATTATTAGTTCCAATGATCCTAATAGAATAATTAAATTGAGTTTAAACTATAGTATAAAATATCTTGATAAAGATAGGAGGTTCAGAACCTCTCTGATATATATGATGAAGAAAGGATAAATTGAATAGCTTGATTTTATTGAGTATAGCGACTTGGTGTGTATGTGGGTGTGTGTATATATATATATATATATTATATACAAATTCTATATATTTACCAAATAAATTCAGCATGTGTACAATTCCATAAATCAATCCTGGGCATTTTTTCAGCTTCCATGAGCACATCCATGATAAAGCTGTCCAAGTTGATAAAGTAAATGTAGAATGTATGCTGGTAAATATGGAAGGTTTTAAGAATCTTTAGGATTCTTATTAGATCCTATGAATCCATCTATAATGGAGTTGCTCAAATTGATCAAATAATCATTATAAGTATAAAGATAAATGTAGAAGGCTTGAAAAAATTTTAAAACTGTCAGTGAGAAGTTTGAAGAATCCCTGAGATTCCATCAAAATAAAAGATAAAAAGTTAATAGATTAGGACTCGGGCACGGTCTCCTTGCCATGCAAGGCAAAAAAAAGGGAAAAAACACCCGGTGACCTTCTTTGAGTTAAACTAGGATGCTGCAGAATAACTTACCAAGCTCCCAATTCTTCTCCTCCCTCTATATATACCAATCTAAAGCTCTCCAGAGTTTCCTCCAAAGAGCTCCGGATATACTCTCTCTCCAATGGCTTTTCGTCAACCTTTGTGGAGTCTCGGGAGGAAGAAGAAGAAGGGCAGCCCTTCTTCGTCTCTCCCAGCAGCCACACCTCCAGTCGAAGACGAGCTCGAGCGGGTCTTTCGCACGTACGACACGAACGGGGACGGGAAGATATCGGCGGCGGAGCTGCGGGACACGATGGCAAAACTCGGCCGTCACCCGGCGAATGATCATGAACTGGAGATGATGATGAAGGAAGCTGATGCAGATGGGGATGGCTTCATCAGCCTTGCCGAGTTCAAGGATATTAATGGAGCCGGTGAGGGAGTCGATAAGGTAGATCTAAAGGAGGCCTTTGCAGTGTTCGACGAGGACCGTGATGGAAAGATCTCGGCAAGAGAGTTGCAGAACGTGTTGAAGGGACTAGGAGAGCAGGTGACAACTGAGCAGTGTCAGGAGATGATAAGAGGAGTGGATCGGGATGGGGACGGGATGGTGAGCTTTCAAGAGTTCAAGGTTATGATGACCGGTGGTGGTGCTTTCTCGGGGTCGTCTTCTTAAGATACACAGCTTTTCTTTGATTTTTTTTCTTTTTTTCACCTGTCTTCGGAGAGTATAAAACTTACCCAAAAATTATATTTTTCTGAATAAATATTTTTTTAAATAATATATTTAAATAAAAAAATAATTTATCTATAACTTTTTATATATTGAAAAATAGCTTAAGAATCTGTATTACTAATTTTCTGAATAAGTTGCTAGAATCTATCTATATTTTTTATTATATATAATAATATAGTATATTATTTTATATATAATATAATATATTTTATATATTATAATATATAATATTATATAATATATATTCATAAATATAGATTATTATATACAATATAATAAATTATATTATATATAATAAATAAAAAATATTATAATATAGTCTATAATATTAATATATGTTAAAATAATATAAGATATTAATATCATATTATAATAATAAAATAAGATATTATACTAAAATATTATATAATAATAATAATATATTACATTAAAATAATAAAATATTATTATCGATAATAATATAATATTATATTATACATAAGATGATATTATATATTATTATTATAGGATTGGGGGTATATTAGGAATGAAATAAAAATATTATTTTTTTGGTTGATGGAAAAATAATTTATCTACCTCGTAGATAAGACTTTTTTTTTATTTTATGGATAAATATTATTTATAAAAAAGTAATTTATTTATTTAGAGAAGTATGAGAATATAGGATAAGTTGATTGATGAAAAAAAAATTAATTTTTATATAATATTTATCCACTAAAGAATGAATTCTTAAGTGAAGGTTATTCAAGTTTTGAATGGAGAAGAGCGAATAAAGAATAACTGTTAGTTGTTTTGTTGACCATACACACTCTCTCTCTCTCTCTCTCTCTCTCTAGATGACTGACAAACTATGGAAAAAAATTTTGACTGATTCTTGCATTTTTGTTTCTATCTGGTAGACGGTTCTCCAATGGCATTTGTTGGGGATAAATCCCGCTCCTGCCGAAGCCCGGCCCGACGCTCAGCCCAATGTAACCAGTAGCCGCTGAAGAGCTTTAGCGCCAGGCGCCAGGCCGAGCCCCTACCACGGCCGAACTGCCTAGAGGCCGAACTCCCCTGCGCCAAGCTCCGGGCCGAACTCCCTCCGCCCGCCGAACTTCCCACGGCCGAGCTCCTTCGGACCGACCCCAGGCGAGCCCACGCAGCCGAACTCCTTCGGACCCCACGGCCGAACTCCTTTGGACCGACCCCAGGCGAGCCCATGCAGCCGAACTCCTTCGGACCGACCCCTGGCGAGCCCAAGTGGCCGAACCCCTTCGGACCGACCCTAGGCGACCGAACTCCTCAGCGAGCCCTGGCCGAACCAACTAGCAACCGAAGTCCTTCAACTGGCCAGCCGAGCTTCTTCGGGCCTCTCAGCGGTCGAACTCCTCGGCAACCGTCCCGCGGCCGAACTCTACAGATGGCCGACCCTTCAGCCAGACGAACTCCCCCAGCTTCCCCCTCGGCCGAACTCTGTTACAAGTCCGAACTCCATTGGACGAACTGTCGCCTGCAGCAAGACCGGACGGCGCCTTCCTCTCCGTACCGGACTCCATGCGGTCGACGACTCGCCAGTATGGCTCCCACGACCTACCGGACGACGCCTTCCTCTCCGTACCGGACTCCATGCGGCCCACGGCTCGCCGGTATGGCTCCCACGATCTACCGGACGACGCCTTCCTCTCCGTACCGGACTCCATGCGGCTCACGACTCGCCGGTATGGCTCCCACGATCTACCAGACGACGCCTTCCTCTCCGTACCAAACTCCATGCTGCCCGACGACTCTCTGCCAGACGGCACAGCCGTCACCATCAACTAAGCTCCGCTATAAAAGGACCCCTCCCGACATACTAAGGCTAAGCTCTCTGAACTCTCGACTCTCTAAGCTCTCCTCCACATCTCTAAGCTCCGGAACTCATTCCGAGCACTCCATTACTGTTGGCCGGAAACTAACTTGACCGTCGGAGGGTCCTGCCGGAGCCACCACCCCACCGGTTCCGGACGGGACTTCGTTTTGCAGGTCCCCGGCGGCGACCTCAGCGGCCTCGATTGCGGCGACCTCCGGCGAAGATGACGGATTTCTGCACCAACAGATTGGCGCTAGAAGAAGGGCCCTGAACCTTCGAGGTTCCCTTGTTCTTAAAGGAGTGCTCGGCGGACAATCTCTCTCCGCCCGGAAAGAGCTCGGCTCAGCGGATCTCTCTTCTCCTCCCCTCTCCTCAGAATCTCTCTCCTCCCTCTCTAGGGTTCGTCCCCAAGAGGAAATGCCCCCCAGAAGGGCTTCGACGCGGCGCTCGGACGGCTTCCGCGGCTCGATCCCCTCCGAGTCCGTCTGTCCCTGCTCCGACCCCGGTGACTCAGCCCCCGTCTATAGCCGCAGTGGATACGGAGCAGTTCAACCAGCTCATCCAGCACGTTCGCGGTCTCACGGAGGCGGTGCAGGCGGTGCTGCACCAACAAGTCCCAGTGCCAGCCCGACCGGCGTGGGACTCTCCGAAGTCGGATGATCCAGTCCAAGAGCGACCGGCCTGGGCAGCCCGACCTCCGATACCCGGATTGGAGAGGCGGAGGAGGGAGAGCCCTTGTTCGGATCATGGATCGACCAAGGGTGAAGCCTCGCGCCCATCTCACCAGAAAGCCTTGGAGATCAGAGACCGTGAGGACCTGCTCCGTGAGGACCTGCTGGGCCAAAGGCTCTTGAAAATGAACCGGCGAATTGAAGAACTTCGTCCCCCCTCGCGTGGTGATGACGTTTGTACAGACCCTCCTTTCTCGCAGAAAATCATGCAGGAACCGGTCCCGCCGAACTTTAAGCTCCCGCAGTTCGAGAGCTACGACGGGACCGCCGACCCGGTCGACCACTTGGAAGCCTTCCGGACGACGATGCTGCTTCACGGCGCGTCGGACGCCATATTTTGCCGGGCTTTCCCTTCTACCCTCAAAGGAGCTGCCAGAAATTGGTACTCGACGCTCAAACCGAGAACCATCTTATCGTTTGACCAGATGAGTCAACAGTTCGCAGCCCACTTCATCAGTAGTAGGCGACCACGCCGAGGTTCGGATTCTTTGATGGCCATCAGGCAGAAGGAGGGGGAACCCATCCGGGCCTACGTCACCCGG
Organism: Cocos nucifera; assembly: GCA_006176705.1. NCBI lineage: Eukaryota > Viridiplantae > Streptophyta > Magnoliopsida > Arecales > Arecaceae > Cocos > Cocos nucifera. Next base: position 144,941 of record QRFJ01002851.1, on the reverse strand, counting down.
TTTAACGCTGCCGCGTTGGAGGTCCGAAACCTGGACCAATCAGTCGCCATGGCCGCCCTCAAAGGCGGCCTTCAGAAGAACGACTTGTTGTTCTCCCTGGAGAAAAGGTATCCCAGGGACTTCGCCGATCTGCTAGCTCGGGCCGAGAGATACGCCCGTGCGGAAGAAGCCTTCAAGCTGAGGGACGAAGAAGCCTTAAGGGAGCGGCTGACAGACAATAGGGAGCCGAATGAAGTTCGGCCGCGCTCACGGACTCCCTCCGGTAGCAGGCGGGCCCGAACTCCTCGAGCTTGCAGAGAAGCGCGAAGAAGCCCACCTCCCAAAGGATTTCGCGACTATGTCCTCCTTAACGCTCCTCGAGCACAGATCCTCACCGAAGTTAAGAACCAACTGCCCAGACCAGAAAGGTTACGGTCTCCCCCAAACAAGCGTGACCGAAGCAAGTACTGCCTCTACCATCGCGACCACGGCCATGACACTGAGGAATGCATCCAGCTCCAAGATGAAATCGAGGAACTCGTCAGAAAGGGGCGGCTGGGTAAATTCATTCGACGCCAGTCTAAAGATCGGTGAAGGGCGCAACCGTAATGAGGAACGATAAGGTCGGCCGCCTCACAACGTCGTCAACATCACTCCAGGATCCAGCGTCGAAGCCAACAGAAGCACGCTTCAACGTGAGGAAGCTCGAATGAAATAGGAAAGGTCGTCCGCATGGAGAAGCGCGGAGGAACGATGCTACTACCACGACCCTGGATCACAGAAAATTCGGGAAAAAATTGCCAGTAACTTCCTTTCAATAAAGTCCTTCCCTTTCAACAGTGTATTATTTTTGGGCGCCAAAAACTATGTAATGGCTGGAAAAGAAGCAGTCAATAGTCGCCGTGTTAGGAACAGGAGGAGAACCTCGTCCTAATGCGAGCGGCAACCTCGGCCAGAGATGAGATCTCTCCCGAGGGCAAAGTTCGGCCAGAGATAAGATCTCTCCCGAGGGCAAGTTCGGCCAGAGATAAGATCTCTCCCGAAGGTCGGCCAGAGATAAGATCTCTCCCGAACCGCAACCTCGGCCAGAGATAAGATCTCTCCCGAACGCCTCGGCCAGAGATAAGATCTCTCCCGAACAACAAGTTCGGCCAGAGATAAGATCTCTCCGAACAACAAGGTCGGCCAGAGATAAGATCTCTCCCGAACCGCAACCTCGGCCAGAGATAAGATCTCTCCCGAGGGCAAAGTTCGGCCAGAGATAAGATCTCTCCCGAACAACAAGTTCGGCCAGAGATAAGATCTCTCCGAACAACAAGGTCGGCCAGAGATAAGATCTCTCCCGAACCGCAACCTCGGCCAGAGATAAGATCTCTCCCGAGGGCAAAGTTCGGCCAGAGATAAGATCTCTCCCGAACAACAAGTTCGGCCAGAGATAAGATCTCTCCGAACAACAAGGTCGGCCAGAGATAAGATCTCTCCCGAACCGCAACCTCGGCCAGAGATAAGATCTCTCCGAGGGCAAAGTTCGGCCAGAGATAAGATCTCTCCCGAACAACAAGTTCGGCCAGAGATAAGATCTCTCGCGAACAACAAGGTCGGCCAGAGATAAGATCTCTCCCGAACCGCAAAGTTCGGCCAGAGATAAGATCTCTCCCGAGGGCAAAGTTCGGCCAGAGATAAGATCTCTCCCGAACAATAAGTTCGGCCAGAGATAAGATCTCTCGCGAACAACAAGGTCGGCCAGAGATAAGATCTCTCCCGAACCGCAACCTCGGCCAGAGATAAGATCTCTCCCAAGGGCAAAGTTCGGCCAGAGATAAGATCTCTCCCGAACAACAAGTTCGGCCAGAGATAAGATCTCTCGCGAACAACAAGGTCGGCCAGAGATAAGATCTCTTCCGAACCGCAACCTCGGCCAGAGATAAGATCTCTCCCGAGGGCAAAGTTCGGCCAGAGATAAGATCTCTCCCGAACAATAAGTTCGGCCAGAGATAAGATCTCTCCGCGAACAATAAGGTCGGCCAGAGATAAGATCTCTCCCGAGGGCAAAGTTCGGCCAGAGATAAGATCTCTCCCGAACAACAAGTTCGGCCAGAGATAAGATCTCTCGCGAACAACAAGGTCGGCCAGAGATAAGATCTCTTCCGAACCGCAACCTCGGCCAGAGATAAGATCTCTCCCGAGGGCAAAGTTCGGCCAGAGATAAGATCTCTCCCGAACAACAAGTTCGGCCAGAGATAAGATCTCTCCGCGAACAACAAGGTCGGCCAGAGATAAGATCTCTCCCGAACCGCAACCTCGGCCAGAGATAAGATCTCTCCCGAGGGCAAAGTTCGGCCAGAGATAAGATCTCTCCCGAACAACAAGTTCGGCCAGAGATAAGATCTCTCGCGAACAACAAGGTCGGCCAGAGATAAGATCTCTCCCGAACCGCAACCTCGGCCAGAGATAAGATCTCTCCCTGAGGGCAAAGTTCGGCCAGAGATAAGATCTCTCCCGAACAACAAGTTCGGCCAGAGATAAGATCTCTCCGCGAACAACAAGGTCGGCCAGAGATAAGATCTCTCCCGAACCGCAACCTCGGCCAGAGATAAGATCTCTCCCGAGGGCAAAGTTCGGCCAGAGATAAGATCTCTCCCGAACAACAAGTTCGGCCAGAGATAAGATCTCTCGCGAACAACAAGGTCGGCCAGAGATAAGATCTCTCCCGAACCGCTACCTCGGCCAGAGATAGATCTCTCGGCCAGAGATAAGATCTCTCCCAAAGGCAAAGTTCGGCCAGAGATAAGATCTCTCCCGAACAACAAGTTCAGCCAGAGATAAGATCTCTCCCGAGCGACCGTGAACAACCTCGGTTAGGAACAGGAGGAGAACCTCGTCCTAACGCGAGCACCAACCTCGGCCGCAGGAGATAAGATCTCCCCCGAGAGAAGCTCGGCTGCAGGAGATAAGATCTCCCCCGAGCGCGCACTTCACTTCGGCTGCAGGAGATAAGATCTCCCCCGAGGGAAGCTCGGCCGTAGGAGATAAGATCTCCCCCGAGCGCGCACTTCAACCTCGGCTGCAAGAGAGGAGGTCTCCCTCGAGTCGACTTCAACCTGATGAAGACAATGTCGCCCCCGAGGAGCTCAAATCCGACCTCGACCGTAGGAGGCGAGATTTACTTCGGCTTCAACATCAGCTTCATCGACTTTAGCTGGAAACGAGTTCCATTTCAACTCCAAACATCGACTGAAGATGAGGTCTCCCCCAAGCCTCAGCCTCAACTTCAGCGTCAATATTGGCTGGAGATGAGACCTCCCCCGAGCTTCAGCTGCAACAAATGCGGAGCCTGGAAGAAGACTTCGGCAGTCGCCTGTTTTGGTACTCCCTTCCTTCAATTTTTGAACTCGGGAGTGGGGGGGCTACTGTTGGGGATAAATCCCGCTCCTGCCGAAGCCCGGCCCGACGCTCAGCCCAATGTAACCAGTAGCCGCTGAAGAGCTTTAGCGCCAGCGCCAGGCGCCAGGCCGAGCCCCTACCACGGCCGAACTGCCTAGAGGCCGAACTCCCCTGCGCCAAGGTCCGGGCCGAACTACCTAGCTGCCGAACTCCCCAGCGCCAAGCTCCGGGCCGAACTCCCACCGCCCAGCCGAACTTCCTGACGGCCGAGCTCCTTCGGACCGACCTTCCGGGAGACGAGCCCATCCGCAGCCGAACTCCTTCGGTTTTCCCACGGCCGAACTCTCCTTGGACCGAACCCATTCGAGCCCATGCACGGCCGAACTCCTTCGGACCGACTTCAGGCGAGCCCAAGTGGCCGAACCCCTTCGGACCGACCCTAGGCGACCGAACTCCTCAGCGAGCCCTGGCCGAACCAACTAGCAACCGAAGTCCTTCAACTGGCCAGCCGAGCTTCTTCGGGCCTCTCAGCGGTCGAACTCCTCGGCAACCGTCCCGCGGCCGAACTCTACAGATGGCCGACCCTTCAGCCAGACGAACTCCCCCAGCTTCCCCCTCGGCCGAACTCTGTTACAAGTCCGAACTCCATTGGACGAACTGTCGCCTGCAGCAAGACCGGACGGCGCCTTCCTCTCCGTACCGGACTCCATGCGGCCCGACGACTCGCCAGTATGGCTCCCACGATCCTACCGGACGACGCCTTCCTCTCCGTACCGGACTCCATGCGGCCCACGGACTCGCCGGTATGGCTCCCACGATCTACCGGACGACGCCTTCCTCTCCGTACCGGACTCCATGCGGCCCACGACTCGCCGGTATGGCTCCCACGATCTACCGGACGACGCCTTCCTCTCCGTACCAAACTCCATGCTGCCCGACGACTCTCTGCCAGACGGCACAGCCGTCACCATCAACTAAGCTCCGCTATAAAAGGACCCCTCCCGACATACTAAGGCTAAGCTCTCTGAACTCTCGACTCTCTAAGCTCTCCTCCACATTTCTAAGCTCCGGAATTCATTCCGAGCACTCCATTACTGTTGGCCGGAAACTAACTTGACCGTCGGAGGTTCCTGCCGGAGCCACCACCCCACTGGTTCCGGACGGGACTTCGTTTTGCAGGTCCCCGGCGGCGCCCAGCGGCCTCGATTGCGGCGACCTCCGGCGGCGACGGATTTCTGCACCAACAGCATTCTAAGCCAAGTCTTTCATCGACGATGGTTCGATAACTTAAAAACTTAATACTCATGTATCCTAGATTCGTAATGCTATCCAATATGTCATTTTTGATGCATATTATTCATGATTTCCTACCGTACTGGTACATCAAAAATTTTATTTTGTATATATATTTGTAATTTAAATGTCGTTTAGATGACCAGTCTTACATGGTTCTGAACGATGGATGCGCATATGGAGCACGTGTGATTGCATGGCAATGGCATGATATACGTGCAGAAGATCTTAATATTCAACTAATATATCAGATATGAAGTTCAATCAAAAAAATATATCAGATACGAACCGTGACAACCGACCACTTTGGAATACATCATGTTTTTTTTAATTTGGGTAGATAATATGGCAGCCATGTTTTGCGTTTCAAACTAAAACAAAGATCATGAGCGTTACCGCAGTGATCATACACCTCAGCTCGGTTCCACTGTAATTTTATACCGATGGGATTTATCTTCGACAGGTAGATCAGGGAAGGTGATTTTTTTTTTTTTTTTTAGCAATTTATTATATAAAACTGCTTCTATAAACTACCTTTGTTTATAAAAATGGTTTTATATTATAAAACAAACAATGAGCTGATCTGGAGATTTCTGTCAAGCTCAACCCTCGCCCAACGTCCAAAAACCCTCATTAATGACTCCAACTCAATCTCTACTTGGAACTCGAGATCAAGCATCTTGGATGCATCAAGAAATTCAAATAATATGCATTTTTTGATGAGATTTGGGAGTTGTTACATGACCAATTGAAAACAAACAAGAGAGTTCTTACAATTTGGTTTAGAATCGGAATTGGAATATTTTTTATTAAACTTTTGGAAGATCAATCAAACAAACAGGTGATTGGATTTCATAGAATTAGGAATATAACTCTACGATCGAAGCGAGAGTCACTCGTTCTTACAATCCAACTCCCCCCCTTATTCTATTTTCCTTCAGCTCGGTATGCACATTATTTATTGATCATAGAGTTTTATCCATTCAGTTCACGAGTCAGCAGGAAAGAGAATCTTAGTCGAAAATCTAGGCATGGTCGGTTTTACTGGGAATGAAAGGCAATTTACCTTCTGCGAGCCGTACGGCATTTTTTGCTTCACCTATCTATCTAACATCAAAAGATTTGCACGCCATAACCCAAACTTATAACGGACACCGGCTCCTTCCCATGATGCACAGGAACAATGGATACGAGGAGATTACAGTTTCTGACACCGTGCAAGGGTAAACATGTATACAGATAGATGTATACTCATCCATACATCATGGAATGCCCATGTAAAAGAGAGATATATGCTCTGCACCTTACCGTCTTTTGAGAAAAACCGTAGCGTAAACATTTGCTTGCAGGTGCTTTTCACCATCAGTATTTCGTATATCATGCAACGTTCAGCTCCGTAATGAGGCCCGACATCTTGGCATCATATTATCCGCATCCTCCCTCAGTCATCACTATTTGTGTCATTTCGTGCACCGTTTGGTTACAGGTTCAGATGCCGGGCTTGTCCACTCAATTCTGATGTTCTTCATGCACACCAACAGCATGCATCACCCAACCATTTGTTTGTGATTTGACATCACGAGTGATGTGATCCACATGAAATTTCCGCCAATCTGTAGCTACATAACATGGAAAAATCCAATTAATAGAAACTAGAAAAGGCAATCCTTAATCATTCAGGAAGGGTCACCGAACATCTTATATTCTAATTCTAATTATAATTAATGTTTTGCTTTTTCGCTTCATTTTGAAAATTAATCCGAACATGCTTGCTAGAAGTGGAATCCAGAATTCTGTTCCGTTGTGGATGCCATTTTTGAAAATATATAAATTTATATATTAGTTATTGTCTGATGCTATGCAATTAAAGTTCATGATTATTGTTACCATTTTTAGCCAAAGATGTGAAATGACTCGTTCACTCACATGATAATGGAACACCGATGATGATGATTTTGGGTCGCAAGATGAGATAAGGCCTAAATGGATGCATGAAGACCCTGCTCCATATGAAGTTTATGGTAGTGGCTCGGATGTATGCATACCATGTTCTCTTACGGTCACGCTGATGGAAGCATTCTAAAATTGCTAGGTGCAACGAAGGGCTTCGACATGCACCGTCTGCCATGATGTTGTATGTTGTGCGATCATTTGCTCATCAGTTCGGTTCGGTAATCATGCTTGTCCCATCAAACAACTGACATATGCATGATCCAACATGTGTGATGAGTTTGCATGTCATCCAACAATTTGCTCACAGAACTCCATTTATTTACCAGCATTTTTGTTTTTCTTAAATAATCAGAAAAATTATTAGTCGTCCTTCAGGTCTACCATTCTTTCTGTTTTTCTTAACCAATCCATGGAACTTCAAACCCTCCAAATGTTACAAGACTTGGAATCCTATATGATCGTACCATGTCTTCTTTTCTCTGCTTAATTGTTCATGTGATTAGTTATTCAAACTCGAAAATTTCTGTTATGTAATGGAAGTTGAATTCGATAACCAAAGTCAGTTCTTCTTTACGAAACCCATGTTTAAATGATTGTTGTAGGCTTTAAGCTATTTTTTTGATTCACCAATAAGGGTGCAAGTGCTTACATATAAACCACATAAACCGCATGGGTTGAGATCTAAATGATTCGGATACTGAATGAGATGTTACCAACCATCTAACTAGCGAACCATCAAACCACCTATTTCTTTCAGTTAATCATGAGAATGTCTTTCATATATGCCAAGAAAAGGGAGCATTGTTATCCTGCAACCCTAGCAGGTCTCTGAATTATTTGTGTCTTTTTTTTGTTTTTCTGAATGGAACTCCGAATCACTTGCGTCATTTCACCTTTTACGTGCATTCTATAGTTTTGACAGCTTGCCATATAATCTATCTAATAGCTACAAATATGTAGTGAGGCAGACTCTGAATCTACAAAATTGCCGGTTGTTTCAGACCAACCTTTCAGGGCCCGGGAACCTTTTTTTTGTCCCGTAATACAATGATAAATTTAATTCTCAATCATTGGACCATGTTTAAGTGAATGCATCCATGTCATACTTTCGGATGGTTAAAGATGTGAAATTAATGGTGGTGGAAGGGGCTTCAATAATTTAATGGTCCCAAGGAGGTCATTCTGGACGGCTAAAGTTCTTGATGCTTCAACCATTTCAGCATCCTCCTGGCAGTAACATGTTCAAACTACATGTTTCTGCTGCTCTTGATGAGACCTTTTATCTTGCCTTCGTTCTGGGCGGTCGGTGTTGGAGCTTTTATCTTGCCTTTGCTGAAAAATTGTATACTTTGGACATTTATATTTTTCCATGTGACAGGCTTCTTCCTGAAACTTACTGAAGGCTTCCCCGACCTTTTCTATGGGCAAGTGCTTGGCACGTTACAATGCTCTAAATCTGATGGATATCTGGAGGGATGCAATCTTGGAGGATGTGCTATATCATTCTACCACGTACTTTTCACCAACAAGGTAAATTTCCACTCGCAACCGTGCAAGATTTTAACTTTTATGACTTCTTCCATTGCATGGCAATTAGGACGTCTTTGGTAAATTCTTGCTCTGCTCGGGCATGTGAGGTAGTGTACTCGTATTTCTGTAGTGAAAGTGGCTGTAAGAAATTGATAATATATGTACATTTTCGTCGATCCCGGATATTTAAATTGCATTTTTTTTAAAAAAAAATCTGATGCTGTTGCCCGGCTCATATGTTACTTTCATATTGATTGAATTTGAATCGGTGCTAAATTTAGATTTGGATTAAATTTAGATTGGATTTGGGTCGAAAGAATGATGAAGGGTTTGGTGATCTGTAAGTTGGTAGGATGAGTTACGATGTCGATATGTTTTCGAGAAGCCGGAGGGAAGTCAGGTGTCTCTCCTTAGTTAAAGATTAATAGGTACATATATAGTATATAGTACATAAGGAGGGTACACGCTTATAATTACGTGTCAACCCCGCATATACGTACAATGTTGGTATGTTGAAAAAGAATTGTACGTTTACCAAAAAGGAAAAAAAGAAGGAGAATGCTGGACCGGGTAGAATTAATGTTTGGATCAGAAAATAATATTTTAATCAGTCTTCATTAGGTGCTGAATTTAACGATCTTTACCAGCTTTATATCTAATAAATATCCTATGATTGCTTTTTGATTTGACTATTTAAACATGGTATGAATTTTTTTCTTTTTTTCATAATCCTTGCCTGACCCGTCGTCGCTAAAAGCCAAAGGATGAATTCCCAAAGCAATTTGATTTGGTCCCCACCATATTCTATGCTATACTTTGAAGATGATATCAGTGCAAATCTTTTGCGGCGCACCACATCGTTCATCATACAATGAATGGTACAGATGGTATAATGGATACCGCATGCGGCCGTACATAATTATTCATCGTGCAATAGATGATATGTACGGTACATCATACGGTGTGATGCATCCCGGAACCCGCGTCCAAGTAATATATTGGCAACCATTGAAAGTGCCATCAAAGGAAATCATGGACCCAACAACCTTTTTGGTAGGCCCATGTTCTTCATGACTCCTTATCCACATAAAAGTGGATTCCGATTAATCCCTCTTGCTTCCCTAAATCAAAATGACACGGATCCATCTGTGAAGTGAAAAATTAGCAAAATTATGGAGCGTCGAGACCATTCCCTTGAGCCAAAGGTGCATCTGAAAAGGTAATGGCAAAAGTGTCGGACCTCATCAGTCTACATTGGCCTACTTAGATGCTCCCAGGAAGGGGGTCATCACAACTTGGTTAGGGGTTTGGCCATCTGAACTCAAAATGATTTCTGGCCTTCAAGTTGGACCCTCGTTCGCTCGAGCACCTTCAGATCAGAAATCTGAATGTTGTGAGCTAGATCCAAGCTTTTGTACTAACTTAGATAGGATGTGGTGGCATCTAGTTTTTTCAGCAAGAGGACTGAATAGTTTTGGGCTTGAGCCATTATGTGCCACTTCCAAACTAGTTTTTTTCAGATAAAAGTGATGATGTTATAAATTTCAATACTCCAATGAATCCCAAAGATGCGTCTTCCCATCACTGACGCAACTGCATTAAAGTAGCAAGTCCTTTCCCATGCTCCCACCCAACTTGCATGATGTTGAGTGGAGGCAAGAAGGGGCCACATGTGGTCCATGGACCGTCCTTGTGGATGACTCCTCTCTGCTGGTGAATATGGGCTTGAAGCACATTATTGATGCGGTGGGACATACGATAATGATGGCTTCTGAGACACTTTTCATTGTCTTCATCACTTTGGAGCTCCCTCTAAGCTAACATCTAGGCATTGGTATTTGATCAGGGCAAGGTTGAAGCAAGGAGAGCCTAAAGATGATTCTCTTAAACCTTGGGGGCAAGAAGAGGATCCATGCAATGAACTGGACGAAGAGACTTACCAAAGAAGACGGTGGAGGTTCTCTGGTGAAGGCGCGGCGGTCCACGCCCATGAGACAAATGTTTTGGAAGGTAAAGTCACAGTGGAGGCTGGCCTTGAGGTCGAGGAGCTCGGTGCGGTTTGGATATGACCCTGAGAGCTACTCTCAGAACTTTGATGATGGCTCGCTTCCTCAGTGATCAGCTTGTTACATGTCCAGCTTGGTTCCTTCCAACTAGGCAAGTTCGAGTAGCTTATTCTTATTAACATTTGGTCTTTCTGCAGCTGTGTGTTGACCAATTCATTCACGATTTGGTGGCAAAGACTAGTTTATGCTATTAGCTGTTGTGTATATGCTCGCATTCTGGTATTCTTGCATCTTCCATTTTTGTTCTTTTTATGTTCTGATAAATCGTAGATAATTAGATTTTTGAAACAAATGGCATCAATTTACTTCTTCAGCGGTTCGCACCATAAAAATCTAAGTACCTTGTGAGTTTCATCAGGACTGTCTTAATTATTAGAGTGGCCATTTTCTGGCCTCTAGTGTTCTTAATAAAAGAATGAAATAGGATATAGATTAATCCATTTTTTTCTAGTTGTTTTTGCATCCTACCTATTAAGGAAACTCTCTTATTTTAATGGATTTGCAAGGATGGTAGTTTTGAGAATGAGCTCAAAAGGCCAGTAGTTATAAATTTCTTCTGTTCACCCAGATTTCTCAGAAAAGGAAAAGGAAAAGGGGGCGAACTGATCTGTAGAGTTTCATAATTTTTCTTACTTTGTCAAACATTAAGCATAAAAAGTAGTCGATTTGATTTTGGGTTTGAGAAACATGCGACGGTATGGCGGTTAATTATTTTGAAATTGTAAATTTATGCTTTCGCAATTTAATTTTTCAGAATTTTGAAAACCTTTTGACTGTTTAATGGGAGTGGCTTCCACAATGCGAGAAAAGAGTAAAATGGTAAGAGAACAAACATGGACTTCAAAAATATTCCACTTAAAGCTTAAAAAAAACTATTAAACTGCACCTCGCCGAGTAATCGGATGCAAGAGCTCAATAATTACCGGGAAATGGTAAAAGATTCACATTTATTCTTTGACACGAACAAAAAGTAAATCACGATGCCGCGTAAATTACATAGTTTGATCATCTTCTAACGTAGCAAACATGCCCCTGTCGAGTCATCGCCAGACGAACACCACCAAGTTTCAACCATTTCATACCTAAAAATTTCCATGGACAACTCTTATATCGTGGATCTCCCTCTCCTTTTCCAAGGATTTCCTTGAGGAAACGTGACAGCCCTCATAATCCTTCTGTCTTATTTTCTTTTCTTAAAACCTTTTTCTTTTTCTTTTTGGGTCCTTCACCATTCAAAAACCAGGTGATGATCTTATGCACCATAACGTCGTCCACATCAAGCACGATCTACAAGAGGGTAAGATGGGTTTCTTGCTCCACAGAGACGTCCACGAAGAGAACAGAACTACAAGCTACAACGAAATGGGATTCACCGCAAGTACAGAGGCCCAAAGTCCAGTAAAAGGTGCGCGCGCGCGCACACACACACAGAGAGAGAGAGAGAGAGCAACAGAAAAAGTCGACAATATCTGGCCTCTATAGTAGCCAAAGAGACCATCCATCGTTCCACCGCCTAGGATCACACCAGAGACGGTAGACTTTATAGCACGAGAACTGACACGTCTTACCGTCTAAATACAACACCATACATATATAGCCAAGGACTTCAGGATGTCTTGTCATTTGATTCCCGCTGCTGGGCGCAATACTCGAACAAGCTCCCATCAAAGCAACGCCTGATGGCCTCCTTGGATAGGAAACCATCCTCGTCTCTAGCAAGTATGTACAGGATTATCCACTCCAGTTTCGCTGCAGTCCTGCAAACCATTTCATAGATATTTTAGACCCCTTGTTCCACCATTAATCAAGTCTTTAGCTGCAACGCATATATTGTTAAGAACACAAACTGTCTGAAGGCATCTATCGTCAAGAACACCCACGTATATATCTTTCTAATATCCACTTGCCCATTTGTTAAAGATGGGCATGATACCAGGATTGTCACAGGCTTGACAATTGACCGGGGAGCCAAACTTGGGCCTCAAAATTGAACTTGATATCGAGACTTGGCCCAGCTTCAACTTTTTTTTGCAACATCTCTTTAGGTGAACATCTTCTGAGCTCATCTCTAGTTTCTACTTAGGGCCTCCATGCCTTAAGTAGAATAAGTTGGGGCACGAGATATATCATCTTGTACATAAAACCACACCATGATAAAGAAAAACTTGGTTTCTACCCTCTAACTATTTGAGCAAGATGGGGACTGAAAAATTGCTATTGTTACCGGACCTCATATTGATACTATTATATTATAGCGTCGATATGGGTAGTATGGTATGAGATTGTGGGATGTACTGAGTATCGATATATCAATTCGATATTAGTATGGTAGGATAAATTTAGACCACCGTCTTCAAAAATTCAAAGATGAGGTGTACGATAGGAGGGCTTGAAGTGGAAATTTAGAACCAAATTGCACTCAGCAGACAAAAGCCGTGTCCAACTTGAGAACCTAATTTTAAATAAACGGAAGCTAAAGGCTCACCATCCAAAGAAGTCAAATGCCACTCGGTTGGCTTCCGTCATTCTCCACATCTCTCCGAATGTGAGCTTATCAGGGACGGTGCGCGCATATTTGCTGAAGATGTTCTCGAAATTAGCTGGAAGGAACCTGAAATCAAGATAAACGTACAAGAGCAACAAAAAAGTCGGAACAAACCAAAACTCGCAAGAGGTTGGCCACCGAATTCAAATGGAATTCTGCTACGAGAGCTAGAGGCCAAAGCTATAGCTGAATACCTGCCCTCAGTGTCATAAGTTCCACTGTCACTGCCATGCTTCACCTTGTGGATGTTATTAACGTAAATTGGAAAGAAAGGAGAAGGTATCCATCCCTGAGGTGGGAATTAATAACCCACAAAAAAAAAAAAAGGCGAATATTAATTCTACCGATCCGATGCTGTCTACCTTGCAGATTGTTTATCATTATAAATGATTGGCAACTGCCAGCCACCACTAATGGTCAGCTTAAACTTACTGGAAGAGTTCGCCAACTAAAAGCTCCATTTATAACTATGGCCATGAGCAAAGATATTATCACATTGAACCCGATCGCTCTTGATGCTGATACGCCATGTCAGTCATTAAAAACCAGATAATGAATTCAGAAAAGTTAGTGAAAAATCAATTCTAACAACGTATTTTGTGCTTCTCCTTCTTCTTCTTCCCTTTATTTCTAATTATGGTTGCTATTTTTGCAACCATTTCATGAGTTATGCAAGATCACGTTAGCTGGTCGGGTTGGGTCAGGTTCAGTTCAAGCCCTATCGTATTCAGTGAGGTATGGATCAAGCATTGCCAAACCAACCAATGGATTGGAACAGATGGTGGAAGCCTGAACCTGCTTGGGCTGGACCTGGCCCATTCCCATTCCTATTTCTTATCTTTCCAGCTCAAACAATATGGTGGTTCTCATCCACACATCTATGTGCCTCACATCTTCTAGACCAGTTGGACTTTATACATTTTTTTTGAAAAAAAATGCTAGACTATAGCCAGCAACCAAATATTCAAGCTTGACTAAATAAATATTCAGGAAGAGTTGAGCACAAACTTCGAATTTAAGCCATGGTACATAAATATTATTACCTGAGTAAGTTTCCCAAGGGTAAACTATCCCATTATCATCCAGATCAAAGAAGGCAACATGTTGCTGAAGTACGCTCATATTGTAATGCATATGATCCTTGGTGCCTTCAGGATGGTTCACATCAGGTGCTGCTAGCGCTCTAGCCATGTCTGTAGATTCCAATCATAATAGAAACGGATAGCCAATGTTTTGCTTATATAAATAAATAAATTTGGTAACAGAAAGATGAATTTTTCATCATTTATTGGTATATTTACCACAATAACCTTTTAAGGAGTCACCCATTATCCTCTAATCTAAATCCCCTATCTAATCTAATTAAAGAGATCAGTTAGTTTCTCTCTCGAATTAAGAGAGAATCATTAACGTCCTTCGGCCTATGGTTATTTATTCGTGGATTGAGATTCACAATGACCAATTTACCCTAAGTTAGGATGAAAAAGTTTTTCAAATCTATCTTATTTGGTAATTGAATTACTGTTGGATCTACAGAATCATATAGCATAATAAAAATAAAAACATTCCAAAAGAGAGTTATAGGAAGGGGACAAATTGAGCGACGTAGCATATATGAGAAAATTTTGAACAAATTTTTATCTCAAACTCCGTGTTCAATTATCTTTATGTCAAGCGTGCATCCTAGTAAATTATAAACTGTACCATCATGTATAATTTTTCATATATATTTAAATATTCTAAGGGTCTGTTTGCATATTCGTAAAGGAATTTGGCCTATTAATTTACGCAGTCCTTATCTCCGAGGAGGAGGTCGCTGAAATCACAGCTTGTGGGTCTGTTCTCTTTTTTCTTGTTTCGTTCCTCCCATAAGATTTTGGCTAGGAGTATTAGATTGGTAATGGGTTGTGGCTAAATGGACCTCCCGGTCCATGAATCCAACAAGAAATTCAGCTCAGATCCTGTACGACTATTCAAACAAGTCCAAAATGTCTAATTTTCCAAGCAGCCCTTATTTTCCGGAATAACCTTTCATCATACCACCTGTAAATATAAAATAGCAAAGGAGACCAGAATGGTGGGCTTTATTGATGCAGATCTATCTTCGTTAATTTGGTTTTATTCAGAGCCTAGAAAATAACGTTCGCACCCTTGTTTTCAGCTCAGCAGAATAACAAGGGAGACCGCAAACATAAAATCAAATACGGAGAAGAAAACCATGAGGAACACTCACAAGGCTTAGGTAGGGACTCCTCCAGGTCTTCCCTCACCCTCCTCTCCGCCGTCACCGGCGCCTGCGCCGCCACCGTCTGCATAGCATCCTTGGAGTCCGTCATCTCTCTCTATCTCTCTTTTACTCTCTACACGAGGACGACCCCAACGCCTGTAGAGGGACGCAATTTAGAAAACCAGAGCAGAGACAGAAGCGTGCAAGAAAGAGGAGAAGCGCCGAACGAGGGACAGGGGGGCAGGGCAGACGTGGTGGCGTGCGCCACAAACGGCTGTCACGCGCCCAAATCGACGCCACCGCCTGCGGACACCTGGCGTCCGGATTGCCTTGTTGGGGACGGAAACGTCCCTTGGGTGGTTTTTTTTTTTTTTTTGCTTCATTGGGCAAATTGCATAGAAAGCCGAAGGAGTGTGCCTTTTTCCGTGAGCACGAAATTAATTGAATTCAGGGAAACAGCATGTGCATATTTCTTAGTAACATTTGATCGATGTGGTAGTGATAATAAAGTGGACACGGCAATGATGATTTACCTGGCATTACTTGTTATCTTGTGAACCCATTGTTGTTGATATTTACATGCCGGAATCTTGAACGGGGTTAGAGATATTTGCAAATTGCTTGAGAATATGTTTGGATAAAGAGTAAAGAAGCATAAAGCTTCTGAATAGGCCTCGTCCACCTAACAGTCTTTAGGAACCATAGCGAGAAATGGTCATATTGGTTAAACCCAGATGCAATTATTCTAAGAGAGAGTTGCCATCAACCATTTCTTGCCATTATGACTTTTACCTAGCTTTTACCCCGTTTTTTTCCTTTTTTGGAGGGGGAAGGGGAGGGGGGTCATAAATCCCTTCTCCAAAAACTAAAAGAAATTATAATGAAATAAAATAATATAACTAGTGCTATAACTAGTCCCATGGCTAGGCTTAAGCTTCAATATTCCCATTCGAATGCAGCTTACAATAAAAAAAATTATGTTTTATAACAGATGGAAATAAAATGATAAAAACTAAAATAAGACGAGAAACACAATTAGAAATGCGGAATCAGATGTTTAATAAACATGAACTTTAGGGGCGGGGCGGGGGGGCGGGGGGGGGGCGCCTGCGGGGCGCGGGGGTTTGGGGAGGGAAAGGAGATATAATTTCCAATGAAAGTTTTGTTAGTATAAAATAGTAAAAACAGTAATCTTATATGTGTGTGTGTGTGTTTAGGAAAAATACAAACTTAAGTTGGCGGCTAAATAATTTATGAAAACTGGGTCGATGGCCTTGGTCTAAACTTGGTTTATGGGCTGGATTTGCTGCTTGAATCAAGATTTTTCATTAAAAAATATGGTCCAGATCCAAATTAAGAAAAATATATCAAGATTTAAAATACTATTTTGTATATAATATAAATCTATTATTTATCTAATTTATGTTATAGCCATTGTATTTATCTATCCGTTCTACTATATACCACAACCGTGGTATTCATGTAGCGTGAGATACTAGCTTTGTCGGCGTGACCATATTTTTTTCTAGAAGACAATGATTTCTCATTTCTCCTCCATACTCTTTTTTGTGTAAAATCTTTCTCAATCAATTATATTTCCTCTATATCTAGAAATTACTTTTAGTCCCTGTAAATTTAAATTATCTAGAAATCATACATTCTAAACGTATTTCTAGCTAAATAGGGGTGGCAATTTGTGAACAACCCATCACTCCAGCCCGCAAATGATTCAGGTTAAAACCTTCAATCCATTTAACCATATTTCGATCTATTTAGTAAGTTGATTGGATTATGAATTTATCCATTTAACATATTTATGATCTATTTAAAATTTATTCAACTTGATTTTATTCCATTTAACCTAAATCACTTAACTTATTTAACCTTTTTAATCCGTTAAAACCCCACTTAACATAATTAATATGTTTATCTGGTTCGATCTATTTAATAAATGGATCATATATGTTAGGTTGGGCTTTCATGTTTCATAAATAGGTAGATTCAGGTTGATAAGTTTTTGTCTCGGCTCACATTTGATCTGATCAATATTTAACCTCATCTGACCGAACCAGGTTGCCACCTCTATTGCTAGGTTTATATTAAGAGCTCAAGTAGCGTGATCTAATCCAACCAGACCTATCTCAACCTATATTATTTAAATAGGCTCCAACGTAACCAAACACAAACTTAATCAGTATGCCTCTTTTTTCACAATGTGGTTCCATACCAAACCGGCCAAATCCTTGCTTCAATAAGTTGTATCTGATTTGACCCAACCCGCTTCAACCCAAATTACCTTCGGGTCAAAACTTTTTGGAGAGACGCATTTTGTTTTTCAGGCCAAACTAGACATGGGTTACCTCTCAACCCGGCCCATCTATTGAGGCTACACCTATACAAGTAGTGGTACGTGACTCATGTGTAATGTAGTACGGAGCGTCCAAATGAGCGCGGGTGGCCACTCAATTTTGGGTATCCACGTACCATTTCCACTTGAATTGCTGCTGGTGACATTGGCAACGGGGCCTGGAATTCTATTCCCAAGCTTTTGCTTTTTGGGTAGTGCAACGGGAACAAGGATACCACAAAAGAACATAAGAAGTTAAAGTATAAAAATATAAAATAATTATTGGAGATAAATCTCTCTTCCATCGAAGTCAAATTCGGTGCTCAGTCTGATGTGGCCAGTAGCGACGAAAGAGCTTCAACGGACGGGTCTAAGCCGAACTCCTGCAGTCGGCCGAACTACGTAGCGGCCGAGCTCCTCGAACTCCTAGCGTTCGAGCTCCTTTGAACCCGTTCAGTCGGCCGAGCTGCTTAGCGGCCGAGCTCCTTGAACTTCAAACGATCGGGCTTTAACGGAATCCCTCAGTACCCGAATTTCTCAGCGGTCGCCTCTCAGCCGAACTCATCAAACGGTCGTCCCCTCAGCCAGCTGAGCTCCTCCGAACTCCCCTTCGGTCGAACTCGTCAAACGGTCGTCCCCTCAGCCAGCCGAGCTTCCCTTCGGTCGAACTCCTCTTGGAGTCCGAACCTCAGGCTACGACTATCGGACCTCGACAGTATGGCCGCCATTATCAGTCTGACGATACCACTCTCTCCGTAACTAGTCCCATGCAGTCTGGACGGCATGGCCACTACTACTGACGACACCACTCTCTCCGTAACTAGCCCCATGCAGTCCGAACGGCATGGCCTCTACTATTGACGACACCACTCTCTCCATAACCAGCCCCATGCGGCCCACGATCTGCCAGTATGGCTGTCACTATCCACCTGACGATGCCTTTCTTCCCGTACCGAACTCCATGCGGCCCCAACGACTCTCTGCCAGGTGGTATGGCCGTCGCCATCAATCAAGCTCCGCTTATAAAGGACCCTCCAGATACGCTAACTCTAACCTCTGATCTCTAAGCTCTTCCCTTCTTCTCCAAGCTCTGGAACTCATTCCGAGCACTCCATTCCTGTTGGCCAGAGCTGACTTGATCGTCGGAGGGTTCTGCCGGAGCCATCCATCCACCGCCTCCGGATGGAACTTTATTTTGCAGGTCCCCGACGGCGACCTCATCGACCTCCACTCCAGCAGACTCTGACAACGATCAATTTCTACGTCAACAGATTGACGCTAGAAGGAGGGCCCCAAATCTCTGAGGTTCTCTTACTCTTAAAGGAGTGCTCGGCGATGATTTTTTCCTTCCCTCTCTGAAGATCTTCCTTTTCTCTTTCGAGGAGAAAATGCCTTCTAAAAGAGCTTCGACTCGACGCTCGACGGCCTCCGCGGCCCGATCCCATCCAAATTCGTCTGTTCCTGCTCCGGTCCCGGCGACTCAGGTCCCGTCTATAGCCATGGTGGATACGGAGCAGCTCAACCAGCTCGTCCAGTAGGTTCATGGTCTCACAGAGGTGGTGCAGGCAGTGCTGCACCAGCAAGCCCCAGTGCCAGCCCAACCGACGTGGGACTCTTCGAAGCCATGTGATCCGATCCAGGAGCGACCGACTTGGACTGCCCGACCTTCGATCCTCGGGTTGGGGAGGCAGAGGAGGGAGAGCCCTTGTTCGAATCATGGATCGGCCAAGGGTGAAGTCTCGCGCCCATTCCACCAAAAAGCCTTGGAGATCAGAGACCGTGAAGATCTCCTGGATCAAAGACTCTTAGAAATGAGCCGGTGAATCGAAGAACTTCGTCACACTCCCCCCTCACGTGGTAATGACGTTTGCACTGATCCTCCTTTTTCGCAGAAAATCATGCAGGAACCCATCCCGCCGAACTTTAAGCTCCCATAGTTCGAGAGCTACGATGGGACCACCGATTCGGTCGACCACTTGGAAGCCTTTCGAACAACGATGCTGCTCCATGGCGCGCCAGACGCAATATTGTGCCGGGCCTTCCCCTCTACCCTTAAAGGAGCTGCCAGGAACTGGTACTCGGCACTCAAGCCGAGTACCATCTTATCGTTTGATCAGATGAGTCAACAGTTCGCAGCCCACTTCGTCAGTAGTAGGCGACCGTGCCGAGATTCGAATTCCTTGATGGCCATCAGGTAGGCGGGGGAACCCATCCGGGCCTACGTCACCCGATTTAACGCTGCCGCATTGGAAGTCCAGAACCTGGACCAATCAGTCGCGATGGCCACCCTCAAGTGCGGCCTTCAGAAGAACGACTTATTATTCTCCCTAGAAAAGAAGTATCCCAGGAATTTTGCCGACATGCTAGCTCAGGCTGAAGGATATGCCTGAGCAGAGGAGGCTTTCGAGGCCAAGGATGATGAAGCCGATGGCAAGCGGCGAGCTGGCGGGCCGGGCAAGCCCATCGAAGAAGGGAAGCGGAGTGAAGCTCGACGGCACTCCCGGACTCCTTTCGATCACTGGTGGACCCAAACTCCCCCACGGACCCCGAAGTGGGGAAGCTCGGACGGAACGGTGCGCCAAGGTTCTCCTTAGCGCCGAAGCTCTCCCCGACGAAGGTTTCACAACTATGCCCCCCTCAACGCTCCAAAGACCCAAGTGCTGATGGAAATTAGGGAACAACTCTCGAGGTCAGACAGGATGCATTTCCATCCCAGCAAGCGTGATCCTAACAAGTTCTGTCTCTATCATCGTGACCATGGCCACGACACCGAGGAATGCGTCCAACTCCAAAACGAGATCGAAAAACTCGTCAGACGAGGTAGACTCGGTCGATTCCTGCAGAGGCGGTCCGAAGAGCGGGAGGAGCGGCCAAGGGCGTTACCATCGGGTGGGGAGAGCCAGGAAGATCGGCCGCCCCTTGGCGTCATCAATGCTATCTTGGGGGGACCTCAGCAAGGGGAGATCAGCGGATCCGGAGGATCGATGAAGAGGCGGAGGGTCGCGGAGCCCGTGGCCTTCGTCGAGGAGGACGGTCAGGAAATCCAATTTTCGCACAATGACGTGATTATAATTTTTTTGAATATTGCTGACTACGATGTACGCCGTATTTTGGTAGATAACGGAAGCTCGATCGATGTATTATTTTACGATGCCTTCTAAAAAATGTCCCTGCCCAACGACCGCTTGAGGCCGATGAATTCTCCGCTGGTAGGGTTTGCTGGCAATGCCGTACCAGTCGAAGGCATAATAACATTGACCGTAGCAGCAGGGCAATGCCTGAGGCAGGCCAAAGCTCGGGTCGACTTCCTAGTCATAAGGACCCCATCCGCCTATAACGCGATCCTTGGCCGACCTGGTCTAAATGCGCTCCGGACAGTAGTGTCAACCTATTATTTGAAGATGAAGTTTTCGACGAGTCACGGAGTCAGAGAAGTCAGAGGAGACCAGGCTCTGGCAAAGTACTGCTACTCGATCGCTCTGCATAAGGGAGATCAGCCCAATTCTTATCTTGTTGATGGACTGGACGTCCGTGATGATCTCACTGAGGAGCGGGGTGAGCCGCGGAAGACCTCGTCTCTGTGCCCTTGAGTGATGGAAACTCGGGGCATGTGGTGCAGGTCGGCTCCAACTTGGTGGCCGAGGTTCGGGAGCAGCTTGTTGCTTTCCTCAGAAGAAACACGGACGTCTTCGCCTGGACCCCAATGGATATGCCGGGGATCGACGGCAAGGTCATGGAACATCGGCTGGCCATCGATCCGAGGCACCGATCGATAAGAAAAAAGCTACGCCACCACGCCCCGGAGAGGCCCTGACGGCGGTGCTGGTCAAGGAAGAAGCGAAGGTGCAACGACCGATCTACGACATCAGCCGAGTCCTGAGGGACGCGGAGACCAGGTACTCTAGACTGAAAAAATTAACTTACTCTCTCCTAATTGCCGTCAGGCGGCTCCGACCTTATTTTCAGAAGCACACCATAACGGTCCTCACGGACCAACCAATAAAAGAAATCCTTCACCGGGCAAATACTTCTGGAAGAATCACAAAGTGGGCGATCGAACTCATGAAGTTCGACATCAACTACCAGCCTAGGCCGTCAATCAAGGTCCAGATACTGGCAGATTTTATGCTGGAATGCACCATTCTGATCGAAGCCGAGCTTGGACCGACTGAGACCGACACCAAAGCGGAATCGGGCCTAGATGAAGTCGAGTTGCCGCGGTCGGACCTCTTCGAGGAAAGCGCCGACCTTTCCGAAGGCTCTTGGGCCCTGCACGTGGATGGTTCGTCCAACTCCACTGGAGCTGGTGCCAGGCTGGTCCTGGTTAGTCCCGAGGGAGTCGTCGTCGAGTACGCGCTATGCTTCGAGTTTTTTGTGACCAACAATGGGGCCGAATATGAAGCACTGATCGTTGGATTAAAGATAGCAAGAGAATTAAAGGTAGATTGGCTTCAAGTCTACAGCGATTCTCAGTTGGTGGTCGGCCAAGTCAGCGGCAGTTACGAGGCACGGGAGGAAAGCATGGTGAGATACCTCGGAAAGGTGAGGGATTTGACTCTGGCCTTCGACAGCTTCGGCATTCAACATATTTCGAGGGTGGAAAATGCAAGAGCCGACCTTCTCTCTAGATTGGCCACCTCTGTCCCGGCCGAACTGTCCAAAGGAGTATTTCTGAAGACTCTGAAGTACCCAACCCCAGAGGAGCCTCAGGTCATCTTGCAGACGGAATTCGAGCCAAGCTGGATCGACTCGCTGGTCGCCTACCTCAAAGAGGGGATCCTTCCTTACGATCCGAAAGAAGCTCGGAAGCTCAGGAATCAGGCCTTCCGCTACGTCTTATACGAAGGTAGGTTGTATAAGAGGTCGTACTCCCTCCCGTTGCTAAGATGTCTTCGACCTTCGAAGGCCGCCCTCGCACTACGGGATGTGCACGAAGAACTCTACGAAAGTCACGTAGGAGCCAGATCCCTATCGAAAAAACTGCTCCGACACGGGTACTACTGGCCGACCTTGTTTTGCGATTCTGTGGAATACGTAAAGAGGTGCGACCGCTGTCAGAAGAACGCAAGCGTACAGTGGCAGCCGACATCCGAACTCACTCTGCTCAGCTCATCCTGGCCATTTGCGTAGTGGGGGATGGATATACTCGGCCCCTTCCCACCGACGTCTGGACAGCGAAAGTTCCTTTTGGTCGCGATCGACTACTTCACCAAGTGGGTCGAAGCCGAACCACTCGCAAAGATTACCGAGGCCAAGGTGCAGGACTTCATTTGGAAGTCACTAGTCTGCCGGTTCGGCCTACCCCAAACCCTCATAACCGAAATGGGCGATAGTTCACTGGGGCAAGGTTCGTCGAATTCTGCGAAGAACTAAACATCTTCCACCACTTCACATCGATGGCTCACCCGCAGGCCAATGGGGAAGCTGAGATAACCAATCGGACCCTGCTGCAAGGAATCAAAGCGAGGCTCGATAGAATAAAAGGGGCCTGAGTGGACGAACTCTATCATGTCCTCTGGGCATACCGCACTACTCAGAGGATGCCGATCGGAGAAACACCCTTCGCTCTGGCCTTCGGTACTAAGGCAGTTATCCCGATCGAGCTCAAACTTCCATCTGCATAAGTCGCAGGCTTCAATGAGCAACGCAATCCCCAGGATCTTCGAGTCGATCTCGACCTATTAGAAAAAAAAAGGAGGGAAGCCCACATCCGGACGGTGGCCTACAGACGGAAGGTGGCTTGGTATTACAACTTCAGAGTCAAAAATAAGACGTTCAGATGGGGGACTTAGTGCTCCGACGAGCCGCTGTCTCCCAGCCTCAGAGTTAGAAAAAACTCGCCCCTAATTAGGAAGGCCCGTATGAAGTGGTGGAGGTCATCCGGCCCGACGCTTATCGCCTGAAGGAGCTCGAGGGGATGATGCTTCCGCGACCCTGAAACTTAGAGAATCTGAGGATGTATTACTAGTAATATCCCTTCAGTAAAGTTGCTTCATTTTCGCATTATTATTTTCTGGTGTAGAAACTACGGTAACAGAGGATGAAGCAGTCAAATAATTACCGCGTTAGGAATAGGAGGAGAACCTCGTCCTAACGCGAGCGACAATTGACTGCAGGAGATAAGATCTCCCCTGAGGAAAGCTCGACTGCAGGAGATGAGATCTTCCTCGAGGCAACCTCGGCTATAGGAGATAAGATCTCTCCCGAGGAAAGCTCGACCGTAGGAGATAAGATCTTCCTCGAGTGCCCGCTATAACCTCGGCTGCAGGAGATAAGATCTCCCTTGAGGAAACCTCGGCTGCAGGAGATAAGATCTCTCCGAGGAAAGCTCGACCGTAGGAGATAAGATCTCCCTCGAGCGTCCGCTTCAACCTCGTTGCAGGAGATAAGATCTCCTCCGAGGAAAGCTCGCAGATCTCCCCCGAGCGGCTTCAACCTCGACAGTAGGAGATAAGATCTCCCCCGAGCAACCTCCTGCAGGATAAGATCTCTCCCGAGGAAAGCTCGATCGCAGGAGATAAGAAAATCTCCCCCGAGTGCCCACTACAATCTCGGCTGCAGGAGATTAAGATCTCCCCCGAGGAAAGCTCGACCGCAGGAGATAAGATCTCCTCCGAGCGCTCGCGACAACCTCAGCTACAGGAGATAAGATCTTCCCCGAGAAAAGCTCGGCCGTAGGAGATAAGATCTCCTCCGAGCGCCCGCTTCAACCTCGACGGCAGAAGATAAGAATCTCCCCGAGAAAACCTCGGCTGCAGGATATAAGATCTCCCTCGAGGAAAGCTTGACCGTAGGAGATAAGATCTCCCCCGAGCGTCCGCTACAATCTCGGCTGCAGGAGATAAGATCTTCTCCCGAGAGGAAAGCTCGACCGCAGGAGATAAGATCTCCTCCGAGGAAAGCTCGACCGCAGAAGATAAGATCTCCCCCGAGCGCCCAGAAGATAGACTTCAGCCTCGACTGCAGGAGATAAGATCTCCCTCGAGGAAAGCTCGACTGCAGGAGATAAGATCTCCCCTGAGCGCCCGCTACAACCTCGACGGCAGGAGATAAAATCTCCTTCGAGGAAACCTCGACTGTAGGAGATATGATCTCCTCCGAGGAAAGTTCGGCCGTAGGAGATAAGATCTCCTCCGAGCGCCCGCTACAACCTCGGCTGCAGAAGATAAGATCTCTCCCAAGGAAAGCTCGACCGTAAGAGATAAGATCTTCCCCGAGCGTCCGCGACAACCTCGGCTGCAGGAGATAAGATCTCTCCTGAGGAAAGCTCGGCCGTAGGAGATAAGATCTCCCCCGAGCGCCCGCTTCAACCTCGATGGTAGGAGATAAGATCTCCCCCGAGAAAATCTTGACTGCAGGAGATAAGATCTTCCTCGAGAAAAGCTTGACCGCAGAAGATAAGATCTCCCCGAGCGTCCGCTAAACCCTATAACCTCGAGCTGCAGGAGATAAGATCTCCTCCGAGGAAAGCTCGGCCATAGGAGATAAGATCTCCTCCGAGGAAAGCTCGACCATAGGAGATAAGATCTCCCCCGAGCGCCCACTTCAACCTTGGTTGCAGGAGAGATAAGATCTCTCCCGAGAAAAGCTCGCCGCAGGAGATAAGATCTCCCCCGAGCGTCCGCTACAAAAACTCGGCTGCAGGAGATAAGATCTCCTTCGAGGAAAGCTCGACCGTAGAAGATAAAATATCCCCCAAGCGCCCGCTACAACCTCGGCTGCAGGAGATAAGATCTTCTCCGAGAAAAGCTCGGCCGCATGAGATAAGATCTCTCCCCGAGTGCCCGCTTCAACCTCGGTGGCAGGAGATAAGATCTCCCTTGAGAAAATCTCGACTGCAGGAGATAAGATCTCCCTCGAGGAAAGCTCGACCGCAGGAGATAAGATCTCCCCCGAGCGTCCGCTACAACCTCAGCTGCAGGAGATAAGATCTTCCCCGAGGAAAGCTCGACCGTAGGAGATAAGATCTCCTCCGAGTGCCCACTTCAACCTCGACGGCAGGAGATAAGATCTCCCCCGAGGAAAGCTCGGCCACAGGAGATAAGATCTCCCCCGAGCGCCCGTATTAACCTCGGCTGTAGAAGACGACATCGCCCTCGAGGAGCTCAACCTCCAACTTCGATCGCAACGGACGAAGCCTCCCTCAACCTCGGTGGGAGATGGGATCCCCCCCGGGGTTCAAGTTCAATATCAACTTTAGCTGGAGATGAGATCTCCCCCGAGCTTCGATCTGAACCAGCGCGGAGCCCAGAAGAGGACTTCGGTAGTTGCCTTTTCTGCACTCCCTTCCCTCGACTTTCGAGCTCGGGAGTGGGGGGACTATTGTTGGGGATAAACCCTGCTCCCATTGAAGTTAAGTTCGGTGCTCAGCCTGATGTGGCCAGTAGCGACGAAAGAGCTTCAACGGATGGGTCTAAGTCGAACTCCTACAGTCGGCCGAACTACGTAGCGGTCGAGCTCCTCGAACTCCTAGCGTTCGAGCTCCTTTGAACCCGTTCAGTCGGCCGAGCTTCTTGAACTCCAAGCGGCCGGGCTTTAACGGAATCCCCCAGCGTCCGAATTTCTCAGCGGTCGTTTCTCGACCGAACTCGTCAAACGACCATCCCCTCAGCCAGCCGAGTTCCTCCAAACTTTCCTTCGGCCGAACTCGTCAAACAGTCGTCCCCTCAGCCAGCCGAGCTCCCCTTCGGCTGAACTTCTCTTGGAGTCCGAACCTCAGGCTATGGCTATCGAACCTCGGCGGTATGGCCGCCATTACCAGTCTAGCGATACCACTCTCTCCATAACTAGCCCCATGCAGCCCGGACGGCATGGCCATTACTACTGGCAATACCACTCTCTCCATAACTAGCCCCATGCAGCTTGGATGGCATGGCCTCTACTACTGGCGACACCACTCTCTCCGTAATCAGTCCCATGCAGCCTGCGACCTGCCAGTATGGCTGCCACTATCCACCTGACGATGCCTTCTTTTCCGTACCGAACTCCATGCGGCCCCAATGGCTCTCTGCCAGGCGGTATGGCCATTGCCATCAACCAAGCTCCGCTTATAAAGGATCCTCCAGATACCCTAACTTTAACCTCTAATTTCTAAGCTCTCCCCTTCTTCTCCAAACTTCGAAACTCATTCCGATCAATCCATTTCTGTTGGTCAGAGCTGACTTGATCGTCGGAGGGTTCTGTCGGAGCCATCCATCTATCGGCTCTGGATGAAACTTTATTTTGTAGGTTTTCAATGGTAATCTCATAGGTCTTCATTCCAGCGGACTCCGATGATGATCAATTTCTACGTCAATAGTAATAAATCAAAATATAAAAAGGGTTTGCAAGTTTTTTCATTTTCCTCCCCTTGATGTATTACCCTGTTCAACGAGTCTCTACTTCCCCACAGCAGAAACAAGGGCGTGTGGTCATCAAATGAACTCGAGGAATATACTTTATGGCTTACGCGCTCTTTCGGGGTTCCAAGGGCCGGTTAGGTGGCGGGCTGGCGGCGGAAGTAAAAGTTGCCACGTTCGCGTCGATGCGCAGCTTGGCCAAGCCGAGTCTGATTCGCTCCCTCCATGGCTCCGTGGCGCTTTGTTTGTACGATACCTAATTTTATGTGAGATTTTTAATCATCACCATCCCACCCTATCACAATACTTGAGACGGAAGACGCCCCCAAGATATACCGAATAACAATGGAATGGTCTTGTCTCGATACTCCGAATGGTCCCATCCTGATACTCTGAATCTGAATGGTATCTTATCACGGTTTTATCCCACCAAAATTTGAGACCCCGGTTTTAATCTTTCCCTTCTATCATCACTAGTTCTTTTAATCTGCTCCACTACCATTTTCCTACCAAGGCTAGGTGGATGATTTCAACATTCATATCGAAAGACTCTTTGTACCTCTGAACAGATTAATCCTCAAATTAATAATTTATCTGATTTAGCTTAGCTTTATATGTTAAATCATGATTTGAGTTTGGATTGGATTCTAATGCACTCGGCGTCCAAAGAAACGAATATTTGATTCTAAGTTGGAGGAGGATAAGCAGCTTGCATCTAATTAATCTAACTTGGGGTCAAAAGCTTATTAATTATGATTTTATTTTATTTTATTTGGAGATGATATAAGATTAGCACGTACGCATGCAAACGGGATACATAATGAAAGGTAATTCATCCCCTGCTAATTTTTTTGCTGTATATTAATCAAAGAAAGACTCAATCATGCCGAGATATTATAGAATAGAAAAAAAATGACACCTAAACATGCTTAACTACTCTAAGCTATGTTAAATGCCTGCAGATGTGACATATAAAACCACACATCAGGTATAATACATCTCAAACTGATGATCCTTTAGAAAGACGAGAAAGGGATCATTCTTTGAGTCAACAGTAATTCTTATGTGGTAGAACAATAACGCAAGAAAACAGATTGATAGTAATAAACTATTTTTATAAAAAATAAAAGGAATAATGAGCAAGGTGGAATTGGTACTTACCAACTAACTTGAGTTAAATAATAATAATTATTGATGCAGAATCTGATCATTATCGGATTCCGCTGGAGTGGAGGCCAATGAGGTCGCCGTCGGAGACCTGCAAAACAAAATTCCGTCTGGAGCCAGTAGAGGTGGCTCCGGCAGGATCCTCCAACGATCAAGTCAGCTTTGGCCAACAGGAATAGAGTGCTCGGAAATGAGTTCCTGAGCTTGGAGAAGAAGAGGAGATCTTAGAGATCAGAGAGATTAGAGAGGTTAGCGTATCTGGAGGATCTTTTTATAGCGGAGCTTGATGGTGACAGCTGCAACCGTGTGCTGGTGGGCCACTCGAAGTTCGGTGGAGTCAATCTCATGAAAAGATGCTGTCTGCGGTGGATTGATGATGACAGCTATCGCCGCCTGATAACGGATCACTATCACTTGCGGTGGACTGATGGTGATGGCTGCAGAGCTAGCCGAATGAAGGGTTGAAGGCCTTCATCGTGTGCCCATTTTGGAGGAGTTCGAACTCCTGAAGAGGAAGCTTGGAAAGAGTTCGGCTCCCGTAGGCGTCTGGTTGGAGGTACACGGCTAAGGCTCGGCCATTGGAGAGTTCGGTAGGAGCTCGATCAGTCGAAGGGGGTATCAGGGAGGAGTCCAGCTCCTGAAGAAGTCCGTCCAAAGGGTGTCTGGGATGAGTCCAGCTTCCGAAGAAGTCCGTCCGAAGGGTAAGCTTGGAGGAAAGTTCGGCTCTCGTAGGCGTCTGGCTGGAGGTACGCGGCTAAAGCTCGACCGCTGGGGAGTTCGATAGGAGCTCGGTCGGCCGAAGGGAGTGTCAGGGAGGAGTCCGACTCCTGAAAAAGTTCGTCCGAAGGGTGTCTGGGGTGAGTCCAGCTCTCGAAGAAGTCTGTCCGAAGGGTGACTGAGATGAATCCAGCTCCCGAAGAAGTCCGGTCGAAGAGGAAGCTTGGAGGGGAGTTCGGCTCTCGTAAGCATCTGGCTGGAGGAGTGCGGCTAAGGTTCGGCCGCTGGGAGTTCGAAAGAAGCTCAGTCGCTAGAAGTTCGATCGAGGGACGATCGCTGAGGAGTTCGGCCACTGAGAAGTTCAAAGGAGCTCGATCAGCTGAGCAGTTCGGTCGGCTGTAAGGGTTCAGCTAAGACCCATCTGCTGGGCATCCAAGGAGCTCAGCCGCTAAGTAGTTCGGCCAGCTGTAAGGGTTTGGCTAAGACCCATCTGTTGGGCGTCTAAGGAGCTCGACCGCTAAGTAGTTCGATCGGCTGTAAGGGTTTGGCTAAGACCCATCTGCTGGGCATCCAAGAAGCTCGACCGCTAAGTAGTTCGACCGGCTGTAAGGATTTGGCTAAGACCCATCCGCTGAAGCTCTTCTGTGGCTACTGGTTGCATTAGGCTGAGCATCGAACTAGACTTCAGCGGGAGCGGGGGTTTATCCCCAACACTAGCCCCCCCACTCCCGAATTCGAAACTCGAAGGAAGGGAGTGCAGGAAAGGCGACTGCCGAAGTCTTCTTCTGAGCTCCGTGCTGGTCCAGATCGAAGCTTGGGGGAGATCTCATCTTCAGCTAAAGTTGATAATGAACTTGAAGCCCAGAGAGATCCCATCTCCAATCGAGGTTGAGGGAGGCTTCGTCCGCTGCGATCGAAATCGGAGGTTGAGCTCCTCGGAGGCGATATTGTCTCCTATAGTCGAGGTTGATACTGGCGCTCGAGAGAGATATGATCTCAGGATGAGGTTATCTCCGATCTTACCTCTAACCGAGGTTGTCTCGACCGCTCGGAAGAGATCTTCTCTGATCGAAGTTGAAGTTGAAGCTCTCCAGCCGAGGTTGACACGGTCGCTCGGAAGATATCCTATCTCTAGCCAAGGTCGAAGTTGAAGCTCTCCAGCTGAGGTTGGCCCGATCGCTTGGGGGAGACTTCATCTGATCGAGGTTGAAGTTGAAGCTTTCCAACCGAGGTTGACACGATCGCTCGGGGGAGATCTTATCTCCTTTGGCCGAGGTTGATGCGGGCGCTCGTGTTAGGATGAGGTTCTCCTCCTATTCCTAACGGGCTGTGGGGGCATATTCAGACCGTCGTCCGTCTCCCCCCATCTCATCCAAGGTGAACGAGGCCTTCGACTTTGCTTGCGTTAGAACGAGATCCTCCTCCTATTCCTAATGGACTATGGGGGCACATACAGACCATCGTCCGTGCCTCTCCTCCCGTCTCATCCTTTGTGAATGGGGCCTTCGATTTTGCTCGCGTTAGGACGAGGTCCTCCTCTTATTCCTAATGGGCTGTGGGGGCACATACGGACTGTCGTCCGCACCTCTTCCCCCGTCTCGTCCTTTGTGAACGAGGCCTTCGACTTTGCTCGCATTAGGACGAGGTTCTCCTCCTATTCCTAACGGACTGTGGGGGCACAATCGGACCGTCGTCCGTCTCCCCCCTCTCATCCTTTGTGAACGAGGCCTTCACTCGGAAGAGATCTTATCTAGCCAAGGTTAAAGGAGATCTTATCGAGGTTGACTCGATCGCTCGGAAGAGATCTTATCTCTGGGCGAGGGCCGAGGTCGCTTCTCGGAAGAGATCTTATCTCTGGCCGAGGTTGTCGCTCGAGAGAGATCTTATGTCTGGCCGAGGTTACTTCTCGAAAGAGATCTTATCTCTGACCGAGGTTGATTCTCGAGAGAGATCTTATCTCTGGTCGAGGTTGACTTCGCTTGGGAGAGATCTTATCTCTGACCGAAGTTGATTCCCGAGAGAGATCTTATCTCTGGCCGAGGTTGTCGCTCGGAAGAGATCTTATCTCTGGCCGAGGTCGATGGTCTTTGATTTGCTCGTGCTAGGAGGAGGTTCTCCTCTTGTTCCTAACATGGCGACTATTGACTGCTTCTTTCCTATCATTACATTATTTTCGCATCCAGAAATGATATTATTGAAAGAAAAGAATTTTACAGAAAGGAAGTTACTGACAGCGCATCCCCAAATTCTGTGTTTCAGGGTCATGGTAGCATTGTTCCTCCGCATTCTCTTCGGCAGTAAGTCCCAGGTCGGACGACCTCCTCTATCTCATGCTGGCCTTCTCAATTTGGAGCAAGCTCTTGGCTTTGTCGCTGGAAGACAACGAATCACTGATGTACCAAGTTTCTCCTCAGGGTAATGTTGATGACGTCGTGAGGCGGCCGACCTTGTAGTGTTCTTCCATTTTGTTCTTGGTTACGGCAGCGCCCTTAGCCGATCTTCTCCTGTCGAAGGAATTTACCCAGCCACTCATTCCTGACGAGCTCCTCAATTTCGTCTCGCAGCTGGATGCATTCCTCTATGTCGTGGCCATGATCGCGATGGTAGAGGCAGTACTTATTTCGATCGCGTTTGTCTTGGGGAGACCGTAACCCTTCTAGTCTTGGCAGCTGGTTCCTAACTTCGGTGAGAATCTGAGTTCGAGGAGCGTTGAGGAGGGCGTAGTCGCGGAACCTTCTAGGAGGAGGGCTTCTTTGCGCCCCTCTATCGTGGTTTCCTCGGTGGCGAGCTCGAGAAGTTTGGGCCCGCCTACTTTCGGAGGGAGTCCGTGAGCGTGGCCGAACTTCATTTCGTCCCTTTGGAAAACCTACGGGAGAACTTCATGCCCCTTTGTCGGAGATTCCTTGGAGTCATACTCGAGAGGGAGTCCTTGCTTGCCCTGGGGTGGTCGTGAGTGCAGCCGAACTTTACCTCCTGTGAAATCTTTGTAGGAGGCTTTCTTGGTGACATACCCGAGCGAGAGTTCGGCCTCACTCGCACCGAACTTCATTCCGAGGATGAGGTTTGAGGGAGGAGTTCGGCCTCACTCGCGTCGAACTTCATTCCGACGATGAGGTTTGAGGGGAGAGTTCGGCCTCACTTACGCCGAACTTCATTCCATAGGAGAACTTCGTTCCACCCTTGCTTGCACCGAACTTCGTTCCACTTTCCCACGAAAGCTTCTGCGGGAGGACTTCATGCTTCTTTTGTCCAGACTTTCTTGACGACGAGCTTGAGGTGGAGCCCGGCTTAGCTTCCCCAAACTTCATTCCACCTCCTGTGAATTCTTTGTAGGGGGCTTTCTTGATGACATACTCGAGCGGGAGTTCGGCCTCACTTGAGCCGAACTTTATTCCGATGATGAGGTTCGATATGGAGTTCGGCCTCACTTGCACTGAACTTCATTTCGCTTTTCCGCGAAAGCTTCCGCGGGAGGACTTTATGCCCCTTTGTCGGGGACTTCCTCGATGATGAGCTTCGAGGTGGAGTTCAGCCCCACTTACGTAGAACTTCATTCCGCGAGAGAACTTCGTTTCGCCCCGCTTGCACCGATCTTCGTTCCGCTTTTCCACGAAAGCCTCCGAAGGAGGACTTCATGTCCCTTCGTCGGGCTTCCTCGATGATGAGCTTCGAGATGGAGTTTGGCCTAACTTGCGCTGGGGAGGTCGTGGACGTGGCCGAACTTAATTTCGCCTCCTTGGATGTTGCCGAACTTCATTCCGCCTCCTTGCAAAACCTTCTCCCGGGGATGTTCATGCCCCTCTGTCGGGGCTTCCTCGATGACGGGCTTGAGGGGGGTTCGGCCTTGCTTGCGCTGCTGAACTTCATTTCTCTTTCTCGCGAAACCTCCCACGGGAGAACTTCATGTCCCTTTGTCGGGGCCGGACTTCTCGACATTCCGATGGTGGGTTTCCTGGTGGGATCGCCACCGGGGGCTGCTGTATGGCCTGCAATGCCTCCGTGAGGCTACGGACCTATCGGACAAGCGGGTCGAACTGCTTCACATCCACCGTGGGTATAGGTGAAACCTGAGCTGCCGGGGCTGAAGCAGGGACAGACGGATCCGGATGGGATCGGGCCGCGGAGCCCGTCGAGTATCGAGTCGAAGCTCTCCTGGAAGCATCTTCTCTTCGAAAAAGAACTCCAGTGAGGAAGAAGAGGGATCTCTAGAGAGAGAGAGAAATCATCGTCGAGCACTCCTTTAAGAATAAGAAAATCTCGGAGGCTTGGGGTTGCCCTTCCTCTAGTGCCAATCTGTTGACACAGAATCTGATCGTCGCCGAAATCCGCTGGAGTGGAGGCCGATGAGGTCGCCATCGGAGACCTACAAAACAAAGTCCCATCTGGAGCCGGTGGGGGGTGGCTCCGGTAGGATCCTCCGACAATCAAGTCAGCTCTGACCAACAGGAATGGAGTGCTCGAGAATGAGTTTCTGAGCTTGGAGAAGAAGAGAAGATCTTAGAGATCAGAGAGATTAGAGAGATTAGCATATCTGGAGGGTCTTTTTTATAGCGGAGCTTGATGGTGACAGCTGCAGCCGCATGCTGGCGGGCCGCTCGAGGTTCGGCGGAGTCAGTCTTATGGGAAGGTGCCATCTGCGGTGGGTTGATGGTGACAGCCATCACCGTCTGATAGTGGATCGCTATCGCTTGCGGCGAACTGATGGTGATGGCTATGCTATCTTGGTACTGAGTCGCCAGCCGAATGAAGAAGGATTGAAGGCTTTCGTCGTGTTCCTATTTCGAAAGAGTTCGGACTTGAACAGGGAGCTCGAAAGGAGTTCGATTTCCGTAGGTGTCTGACTGGAGGTACGCAGCTAAGGCTCGGCCGTTGGGGAGTTCGGTAGGAGCTCGGTCGGCCAAAGGGGGTGTCAGGGAGGAGTCCGGCTCCTGAAGAAGTCCGTCCGAAGGATGTCTGGGATGAGTCCAGCTCCTGTAGAAGTCCGTCCGAAGGGTAAGCTTAGAGGGAGTTCGGCTCTTGTAGGTGTTTGGCTGGAGGAGTGTGGCTAAGGCTCGACTGCTGGAAAGTTCGGTAGGAGCTCGATCGATCGAAGGGGGTGTTAGAGAGGAGTCCGACTCCTGAAGAAGTCCATCCGAAGGGTGTCTAGGGTGAGTCCAGCTCCCGAAGAAGTCCGTCCGAAGAATGTCTGGGATGAGTCCAGCTCCCGAAGAAGTTCGATCGAAGAGAAAGCTTGAAGGAGAGTTCGGCTCTCGTAAGCATCTGGTTGGAGGAGTGCGGCTAAGGTTTGGCCGTTGGAAGTTCGGAAGGAGCTCAGTCGCTAGAAGTTCAGCCGAGGGACGACCGTTGAGGAGTTCGGCCGCTGAGAAGTTCGAAGGAGCTCGGTCAGCTGAGCAATTCAGCCGACTGTAAGGGTTCGGCTAAGATCCGTTTGCTGGGCGTCCAAGGAGCTCGGCCGCTAAGTAGTTCGATCGGCTGTAAGGATTTGGCTAAGATCCATCTGCTGGGCATCCAAGGAGCTCGGCCGCTAAGTAGTTTGGCCGGCTGTAAGGATTTGGTTAAGATCCGTCCGCTGAAGCTTTTCTGCAGCTACTGGTTACATTAGGCTGAGCATCGACCTAGACTTGGATGGAAGCGGAGTTTATTCTCAATAATAATAATAATAATTCCTCAAGTCTTCTCATAGAAAGAGAAGGGCCGCATCCAAAAAAATAAATAAAAGAGAGAGAGAGACTTGCCTACCACCAACAAAATAAAATACAATGTTATGCTTTCTTTACGATTGGATTGCTAGCAAATCCCAGTGAACCTATGTTGGCGCCGGTGAAAAAAAGAAAACAACTACCTTTTTGATGAACAAATAACAATGACGTTAGTCGAATAACTCATTGCTTTATTTAGGATGCATGTCATCAGGTCTGCGACGTGACAGGAACTTTTAGACGCTATGTACAACAAAAACATGGTTTCTGTTTCATGTTTTATGTGTAACGCTAATATAACTTTCCTTTGTTGTGCCTGAAAGTGATTATAGTCTAAATGCAAATCATAATATTCATGTCATATACTGTACCCAAATGTACGGTAAATAACAACCATGAAGGGGCGTCGGTGACTTCACTCCCTTTCTACATGAAAAAATAAATACAAATCAGGGGTTGCAGAATATTACCCTAGGCAACTTTTAGGGAGGTATAGCGACTTATGTATTAAATAATTAAAAAAAAAAAATCTAAGCAAGGCAAAATCTATCTATCGAATGTTTGGATTCTTAGGTTCTTTTGTAAAACGGCTAGTCATCAAGACCGTAAGACAGCCACCACTTTTGTTACAACCAGGCATGGCCTGTGTTTTCTGGTTCAATCCACTCTTGTAATGCCTTCATCTTTGGAAGATATATTGGTGGTTGGACGGAAGAGGCCGTCCAATACCAATATCTCTATCGTAGAGCTTACGACTGTAAGGATGGTGTTGATATATTTTTAGTTTCATATTGACTGTATATTAAATAGATATTAAATATTTATATAAATTTAAAAAATTCAAATAATATTTTTTTACTAATTTTAATGGGATTCTATATTATTATAAATGGTATCAAAATAATCTTGACTCACGGTCCGTATGGATTAAAGAATACTATGGCACAGAACATAGTATTTATGATTATATTTGGACCACTTAGGCTTAAATAAAGAGATTATGTGAGATTCATGCAGATATATAATTAGAACTGCATTAGCTATGTAATAGATGGACTTTGAGTATTCATAAAAAAATCTAAAAATCAAATAATATCTTTCAATGATTCTTTTGAATTGATTTTAGGATAATTTTTTTATGGAGTTTAGTAAAAAATTGTATTCTAATTTTGCTGGCTATATTTACACCACTCCCCCTGCACCACCCACCACGCCACCTCCCCCCCTCTCTTCGGTGTAGAAAAATATACCATTTCATTTGATTGAGTCATATATTCACTATTTTTTGATGTACATTTAATATCTATGGTTCTATTTTTTTATTTAAAATTTTGAATATAAAAATGCTTATCTTCTTTTTTAAAAAAAATGATATCATATGTTCATATTATGATATCCTACGATAAAATTATGATTTTCTGCATATGATATCATAATTTTCTTTCTAAAAAGAGAAGGATATTTTTGTCATTGAAGATTTTCAACATGCATTTAATGATTATAATTTTATTTTTTTATTTGAAATTTTGAATGATAAAAATATATTTTTTTTAAAAAATTATAACATCCTATACCATACCATGACATCCTTTGTCCACAGAATATAGGGAGGAATATTTTAATTATTTAATAATATTATAAATTTTTAATGATAAAAATTTTCTTTTTTCTTTATGATTTTTGAAAAAAATATAGTATTATAATTTTATCATGGGATATTATAATATAGGTACAAGATATCATAATTTTTTAAAAGAAGAGGGATATTTTTATCATTCAAAATTTAAAAAAAGTGACATTGAAGATATTAAATGCATGTTGGAAAATGATTGATATATTTTTTCTACATCATATTTATGTATAAAAAAAAAAAAAAAAAAAAAAAAAAAAAAAAAAAAGGTTTTTGGAGCCTATGGGCTGGATGAAACCGGAAAACCGGGGCCCGTCACGAACGAGGACCATGCAAACTTTAATTTTCCAGGGCAATGCAGTTTTCACCAAATTGGTTGGCTGGCTGGGCTAATGAGACGGGCTTGTGAGCCTCGTCCCGGTCGGAATATTTCGCAGCCTCCTCGCCCCCGCGGCGGCCCACCAAAAGCCGCCTCTTCTGATCTTCTCCGGCTTCTTTTCGGCCTTCGC
Organism: Cocos nucifera; assembly: GCA_006176705.1. Taxonomy (NCBI): domain Eukaryota; kingdom Viridiplantae; phylum Streptophyta; class Magnoliopsida; order Arecales; family Arecaceae; genus Cocos; species Cocos nucifera. Next base: position 108,557 of record QRFJ01002851.1, on the reverse strand, counting down.
CTCGGCCGACTAGAATCGTTTCCGTCTTCCCCTCGCGAGGTAAGAATTCCGAAATCCCTCGCCGATTTGGGCTCTAGATTCGCCTTTTTTACTATTCTTTCTTCCTCTTTTGATGGATTTGATCGTGGTCGGAGCGGCCTTTTGGTGCTCTTAGTTTTTGGATAAGAATCCGCGAAATCCTAGCTCAATCTGGCTCTCTCTTTTCTCCACCCCTCCTTCGCTTGGAATCGGTAGTAGTCCAGGAAACCTCTAGTTTTTATTGCTGGCAAGAATGTAAAAAATCGCATTTTGATCTCGTTCTTTCCCTTGGTCTCTGATAGTGAGAATCTGTAAGTTATAAAGGAATCGTTTTGTTTGATTTAGAGATCTGTTTCGTGCGTGATAGGTTTTCTGCGGCTTTTATTAGTTTTTGATATATGGTTTGGAGTATCGCCTTCGGTTATATGTACCTTTTTTTTTTTCCGGTTTTTTTGGATGGGGGCTATTAGTTAGAGAAACTTGGTTTCAGTTGCTTCTTGATGTCTGTTTGTAAGTAGCAGTACGGATTTATTTTTGGAATCTTTGGGTTCGTTTGTGTTGAAAAATTGAAATTTAGAGTACAGTGCCGTACACTGTTGGTTTCGTTATCATGATGCTAATAGTGGTAGATTATAGGAAGCAGAGAGTCTTTATCTCGTCATTTTTATTTTGTTGTACTTTATCTTATTTTCAATTGATGTTCCCTGGTTGCATGAGCTTAAACTGCAGAACCAATAGTGAATCTTTCTAGGTTTCATGACAGCCAAGCTCCTTTCCTGCCCCTAGTTGCTTCTGGACGGGCATCAGACATCAATCTAGATGGTCCGTGTCCGGTCAATGGCCTGTCATATTACATTCTCATAGTTCAGTGGATCATGCCTTGATGCACGAAGCAAACTCTATGGAGATAACTATGGCAGATTGATCATGTTAATTATCATTGTCTGTGTTGGTGCAGAAACTGGTCATCGCCGGAGGTCGTTGGAGTCGAGGCCGCTGAGGTTACCGTCGGGGACCTGCAAAACAAAATTCCGTCCGGAGTCGATGGAGGTAGCTCCGGCAGGACCCTTCGACGCTCAAGTCAGCTCTGGCCAAAAGGAATGGAGTGCTCGGAATGAGTTCCGGAGCTTAGAGAAGAGGAGAAGAGCTTAGAGATCCGAGAGGTCAGAGATGATCAACGTATCTGGAGGGCCCTTTATAGACGGAGCTTAGTTGATGGTGACGGCCATACCGCCTGGCAGAGAGCCGTTGGGGCCACATAGAGTTCAGTACGAAGAGGAAGGCGTCGTCAGGTGGATGGTGACAGTCATACTGGCGGGTCGTGGGCCGCATGGGGCTGGTTATGGAGAGAGTAGCGTCGCCAGTAGTGGTGGCCATGTCGTCTGCACTTGTTGTCTGTTGCGGGCTGACGGCGACGGTTCGTCCAGAGGAGTTCGGACTTGTAGGAGAGTTCGGCTGAGAGGAAAGCTCGGGAGGAGCTGAGCTCCCACAGGCGTTTGGTCGGAGGTGCGCGGCTAAGGCTGGGTCGCTTGGGAGTTCGGCCACTTGGAATTGAAGGAGCTCGGTCGGTTGGAGGGGTTCGGCAGGAGCTCGGTCGGGCGAAGTTCGGCCGATGGACGTCCGCTGAGGAGTTCGGCCGCTTGGAATTGAAGGAGCACGGCCGGCTGGAGGGGTTCGGCAGGAGCTCGGTCGGGCGAAGTTCGGCCGATGGACGTCCGCTGAGGAGTTCGACCGCTGAGAGGCCCAAAGAAGCTCGGCTGAGGCCCGGTTGAAGGACTTCGGTCGCTAAGTGGTTCGGCTAACGCTCATCCACTGAGGAGTTCGGCCGCTGGGAATCCAAAGCTCGGCCGATGGAGAGTTCGGCCGCTAAGTAGCTCGGCCGACTGAACGGGTTGGAAGAAGCTCGGCCGCTGGGAGTTCAGCTGAAGCCTGTCTGCCGAAGCTCTTCTGCGGCTACTGGTTGCATTAGACTGAGCATCGACCTAGACTTCGGCTGGAGCGGGATTTATCCCCAACACTAGCCCCCCCCCACTTCCGAGTTCGAAAATCGAAGGAAGGGAGTGCAGGAAAGGCGACTGCCGAAGTCTTCCTCTGAGTTCTGTGCTGGTCTAGGTCGAAGCTCGGAGGAGATCTCATCTCTGGCTTGAAGTTGACATCGAAGTTGGAGCCCGGGGAAGATCCCATTTTCAGCCGGGGTTGACACGGTTGCTTTCTCTAGCCAAGATTGATGTTGAAGCTCTCCGGCCAAGGTCGTCGCGGGTCTTACCTCTAGCCGGAGTTGATGCGGGCGCTCTGGCTGAGGTTGATGCGGGCGCTCGGGGGAGATCTCATCTCCTACTACCGAAGTTGGCCCAGTCCCTCGGGGGAGATCTGATCCATAGCCGAAGTTGTCCACGATCGCTCGGGAGAGATCTTATCTCTGGCCGAGGTTGATGAAGATTCTCTTTCCTGTGGACTTCGGAGCTCGGACTTGAACTTTGCTCGCATTAAGACGAGGTTCTCCTCCTGTTCCAAATGGACCGTGGGGGCACATAAGGGCCGTTGTCAGGACCTCTCCCCCATCTCGTCTTTTGTGAACGAGGCCTTCACTCAGGAGAGATCTTATCTCTGGCCGAAGTTGTCGCTCGGGAGAGATCTTATCTCTGACCGAGGTTGCTTTTCGGAAGAGATCTTATCTCTGGCCGAAGTTGCTTTCGGGAGAGATCTTATCTCTGGCTGGACTGCTCGGGAGAGATCTTATCTCTAGCCGAGGTGGTTTTTTCGGGAGAGATCTTATCTCTGGCCGACGTTGCTTTTCGGGAGAGATCTTATTTCTGGCTGAACTGCTCGAGAGAGATCTTATCTCTAGTCGAGGTGGTTTTTCGGGAGAGATCTTATCTCTGGCTGACGTTGCTTTTCGGGGAGAGATCTTATCTCTGACCGAACTGCTCGGAAGAGATCTTATCTCTAGCCAACGTTGTTTTTCGGGAGAGATCTTATCTCTGGCCGAACTGCTCGGGAGAGATCTTATCTCTAGTCGAGGTCGTTTTTTCGGGAGAGATCTTATCTCTGGTTGACGTTGCTTTTCGGGAGAGAGCTCTTATCTCTGGCCGAACTGCTCGGAAGAGATCTTATTCTCTAGACGAGGTGGTTTTTCGGAAGAGATCTTATTTCTGACCGACGTTGCTTTTCGGGAGAGATCTTATCTCTGGTCGAACTGCTCGGGAGAGATCTTGTCTCTGGCCGGCGTTGCTTTTCGGGAGAGATCTTATCTCTGGCCGAACTGCTCGGGAGAGATCTTATCTCTAGCCGAGGTGGTTTTTCGGGAGAGATCTTATCTCTGGTCGACGTTGCTTTTCGGGAGAGATCTTATCTCTAGCCGAACTGCTCGGGAGAGATCTTATCTCTAGCCGAGTTTGCTTTTCGAGAGAGATCTTATCTCTGGCCGAACTGTTCGGGAGAGATCTTATCTCTAGCCGAGGTTGTTTTTCGGGAGAGATCTTATCTCTGGCCGACGTTGCTTTTCGGGAGAGATCTTATCTCTGGCCGAACTGCTCGACAGAGATCTTATCTCTGGCCGGCGTTGCTTTTCGGGAGAGATCTTATCTCTGGCCGAACTGCTCGGAGAGATCTTATCTCTAGCCGAGGTGGTTTTTCGGAGAGATCTTATCTCTGGCCGAACTGCTCGGGAGAGATCTTATCTCTGGCCGAACTGCTCGGAAGAGATCTTATCTCTAGCCGAGGTTGCTTTTCGGAAGAGATCTTATCTCTAGCCAAACTGTCCGGGAGAGATCTTATCTCTGGTCGGTGTGGTTTTTCGGGAGAGATCTTATCTCTGGCCGACGTTGCTTTTCGGGAGAGATCTTATCTCTAGCCGAGGTTGCTTTTCGGGAGAGATCTTATCTCTGGCTGAACTGTCCGGGAGAGATCTTATCTCTGGTCGGTGTTGCTTTTCGAGAGAGATTTTATCTCTGGCCGAACTGCTCTTTGACCTGCTTGTGTTAGGACGAGGTCTTCCTTCCTAACACGGCGACTGTTGACTGCTTCTTCGCTGTCATCGCACAGTTTTTGCATCTAGAAACAACATTATCGGAAGGGAAGAATTTTACCGAAGGGAAGTTACGGGCAGCACATTCCCCGTTTCAGGGTCGTCGGGGCGTTGTTCCTCTGAGTTCCCTCGGGCAGCAAGTCCCGTCCAGACGACCTCCTCTATCCCATGCACTGGCCTTCCTTAATTTGGAGCATGCTTCTCTTGACTTTGTCGCTGGGAGACGACGAATCGCCGATGTGTAGCTCCAAGCTCCTCCCCGGGGTGGCGTTGATGACGCCGTGAGGCGGCCGACCTTCTTATCTTTTCTAGTTACGGCAGCGCCCTTAGCCGATCTTCTCCTGCTTGAAGAATTTACCCAACCGCTCCTTCCTGACGAGCTCCTTCAATTTCGATCTCTTGGCAAGCTGGATGCATTCCTCGGTGTCGTGGCGTGGTCGCGATGGTAGGACGCTTTACTTGCTTCGATCGCGTCACGTTTGGGGAGGACCGTAACCCTTCAGGTCTTGGCGGCTGGCTCTTAACTTCGCCGAGAATTCGAGTTAGAGGAGCGGGTCGTAGTTGCGGAATCCTTTCGGGAGGAGGATTTCTTCGCGCCCTTCTGTCGGGAGCTTCCTTTGCGGTGAGCTCGAGAAGTTCGGGCTTCGCTTGCGTGGAGCTTCATTCCGCTTTCCCGCGAAAAACTTTCCGTGGGAGAACTTCATGCTTCTTTGTCCGGACTTCCTTGCTCGCAGGAGAGGGGGTCGGCTTTGCTTGCCCGAACTTTATTGCACCTCCCGTGAATTCGTTGTAGCGACGTACTCGAGGGGGAGTTCGGCCTCGATCGCCTTGGGGCGGTTTCGAGCGCGGCCGAACTTCATTTGGGTGATCTGCTGCGGAGTTCGGCCTCCCTTATGCCGAACTTCATTCGTGGGAGAACTTCGTTCCGCCACTGCTTGCGCCGAACTTCACTGTGATGGTGGGCTTTAAGGTGGAGTTCGGCCTCACTTGCGCCGAACTTCATTGATGAGCTTCAAAGGGGAGAGTTCGGCCTTGCCGAACTTTATTTCGATGATGAGCTGAGGAGTTCGGCCTTCCGCCGAACTTCATTCCGCGGGGGAACTTTCCTCCGCCCTCGCTTGTGCCGAACTTCATTCCGCGGGAAAACTTTGCTCCGCCCTTGCTTGTGCCGAACTTCATTCCGCGGGGGACTTTGCTCCGCCCTTGCTTGTGCCGAACTTCGTTCCGCTTCCGCGGGAGAACTTTCGCTCTCCATTTCTCTCCTAAGGGCGATTGGCATGCCCAAATGCTCTTCCTTAAGGCCGATTCCTCGCGTTCTCGTGGCGGACTTGTTGGCAAAGTCTCCGCCAGAGGTTGTCGCACGTCCTGCATCATCTCGGCGGGGTCGTGAACCCGTCCAGAACTGCTCTGCATCTGCGGTGGCTTCGGGTGGGGCCTGGGCTGCCGGGGCCGCAACTGGAGCCGATCACCGAGTCGAAGCTCTTGAGGCCTTTTCTCTTTGGGAGAGAAGGAAGAACGGATCTTCGGAGAGAGAGAAATCGTCGCCGAGCACTCCTTTAAGAACAAGGGAACCCCGGAGATTCGGGGGCCCTTCCTCTAGCGCTATTCTGTTGGTGCAGAAACTGCTCGTCGCCGGAGGTCGCTGGAGTCGAGGCCGCTGAGGTCGCCGCCGGAGACCTGCAAAACAAAGTCCCGTCCGGAGCTGGTGGGGGGTGGCTCCGGCAGGACCCTCCGATGCTCAAGTCAGCTCTGGCCAATAGGAATGGAGTGCTCGGAATGAGTTCTGGAGCTTAGAGAAGAGGAGGAGAGCTTAGAGATCCGAGGTCAGAGGTCAGCGTATCTGGAGGGCCCTATAGGCGGAGCTTAGTTGATGGTGACGGCCATACCGCCTGGCAGAGAGCCGTTGGGCCGCATGGAGTTCAGTACGAAGAGGAAGGCGTCGTTAGGTGGATGGTGACAGCCATACTGGCGGGTCGTGGGCCGCATGGGACTGGTTATGGAGAGAGTGGCGTCGCCAGTAGTGGTGGCCATGTCGTCTGCACTTGTTGTCTGTTGCGGGCTGACGGCGACGGTTCGTCCAGAGGAGTTCGGACTTGTAGGAGAGTTCGGCTGAGAAGAAAGCTCGGGAGGAGCTCGGCTCCCACAGGCGTTTGGCCGGAGGTGCGCGGCTAAGGCTCGGTCGCTTGGAAGTTCGGCCACTTGGAATTGAAGGAGCTCGGCCGGCTGGAGGGGTTCGGCAGGAGCTCGGTCGGGCGAAGTTCGGCCGATGGACGTCCGCTGAGGAGTTCGGCCGCTTGGAATTGAAGGAGCACGGCCGGCTGGAGGGGTTCGGCAGGAGCTCGGTCGGGCGAAGTTCGGCCGATGGACGTCCGCTGAGGAGTTCGGCCGCTGAGAGGCCCGAAGAAGCTCGGCTGAGGCCCGATTGAAGGACTTCGGTTGCTAAGTGGTTCGGCTAACGCTCATCCGCTGAGGAGTTCGGCCGTTGGGAATCCGAAGCTCGGCCGATGGAGAGTTCGGCCTCTAAGTAGCTCGGCCGGCTGAACGGGTTGGAAGAAGCTCAGCCGCTGGGAGTTCGACTGAAGCCCGTCTGCCGAAGCTCTTCTGCGGCTACTGGTTGCATTAGGCTGAGCATCGACCTAGACTTCGGCTGGAGCGGGATTTATCCCCAACAGTGTGTAAAGTGCCACGTTTGGAATCGGGCAAATTGTTTAGCTTGCTAGTGGCCAGACTTCTTCCTCACTCCAACTTATCAAGCATGCAACTAGGAACACCATTTGATACTTCCTTAACCTTTCTTTTTGGTGGAATACCATCAAGTTCAGTCATTGTGTAAGTTGACAAAGTGTTTTGAACAAGGACCCTATATTGATGCCATGCTGATACAATATCGGTTTGCCCGGTATGGGGGGTCTGTTCAGCATACCTAGACTCTGTAGGCCACCTATACCAAGCATTGGTTTGGTATCAGTATGGTATGCACTGATGCGGCGAACATTGATTTTAAAAGTACCGGCCTTGTTAGTGTGGAACTGTTGGAGCTTTATCTGCTTGTTATGCATTTTATCTATATGCTTACTTTCTTATTCTTGTAACGGCAGCGCCAGTCAAACACAATCATTTTATCTATATTGTCACTTTTTTTTTTTTTTATGAACTTCATCTTTTTGGTGGAGACCTAATATGCCTTATTTCTTTTTTCCTGGCATAGGTTTCAAGGACAAAAAGCTGCTCAGCTACAATAAAAATATAGAGGGAAAGTGGGTCAAAAATATTTTCTTAGGAGAGGAAAGATCAGCAGATAATCTGCATATGGAAAGGAATGGAAACACAACCAATGAATAATTTTAATGTGAAACAGTTTCATAGTACTGGAAATTCTGAAGTTATGTCATCATCTCTACCTGTGCTACCTACTCCCTTGGAAGAAAAGTTTCCAAAACTGCCAGATTCCCAACAGCTTTCGGTGGAGAGGGAGCTAAGAAGCAGTCCAATTATCTCCCGTCATACTCCCTTTGTCTCCAACAGCGGGGTTGTTGGACCTTTATATTCATCAGCTTCAGGGATCTCTTTAGATCTTCATTTCTCTTCTGTTTCACCTAATGAGAGGCATCCTAATGGTGCTTCTTTTGTTTCTCAGTCATCGAATGTTGGAATATCTTTTCCTTCAACTCCACCTTTAGGGGCATTCCAATCTTCAACAGGTAATGACCCCAGGGAATCCCCTGAAGTCACCTGGTGTCCAGAACCACCAATTCAGAGCATGATTGGTTATTCAGATAGTATCCCTGATGGCAACAATGAGATCCAGAACAGTTGTGATGTGGTCTCTGATGACCTTGCTAGGCAAAATGAGTGGTGGACGGATCTAATGAACGAAGATTGGAAGGATATTCTCAATGAAACAGGTGCTCCTGAGTCTCAGCCAAAGGTATGTGGGTTATGTTCAATAAGGTGGAAGTTTTAAGCTACCACATTCCATATACTAACCAAGAATAAGAATGATATTAGTAACCTATTTTTATCCTCATGTTTTTGTTCTGCTACAAGCTGGCTATCACTTTATTGCTTCTTACATGTTAGAAATCTCATAGAGTGCAGACTTTATTAATTGACCATCGAGTAGCTATTAATTGACTATTGATACTCATATGACTCCTCATTGTCATGATATGAATGTTTCAATGAAAATGATAATTTGTCGCTTTCTGATGATTAATTTCTGTAATTCGCAAAGCTATTGAACTTCCATAAGGTGCTCGAATATCTTATGATTAAATGAATTAAGTTGTTACTTTATCATTTTTGGTGGCAGTGAAATGAAGAGATTGATAGACGTTCTTTTAGATTATATGTATTCTTAAATTTCTTAGTAATTCAATTGTTTTGTCCTGTGCTTTGCCAATCATGTTTGTGTTCCTTTGTTCTCATATAGGCTATGGAATCAGCTACCCAAGCATCTCCAAGTATGCCAGTTCACCAGCTGCAAATCCATCAAGCTGTTCCATCTCACTCTGGAGAGCTTTGTCCAGTCTCAAATTCCTCTGCTGCTAATGCTGCCACAACCAAGCCGCGTATGCGCTGGACTCCAGAGCTTCATGAATGTTTTGTAGATGCTGTGAACCAGCTTGGTGGTAGTGAAAGTAGGTTAGCTCTATTTTTAGACTCCAGTTTTGCTTGACATATCTCTGACCTGAACTTGTTTTTATGCCTCCAGAGGCTACCCCTAAAGGCGTGCTGAAACTCATGAAAGTGGAAAGTTTGACCATATACCATGTGAAAAGCCATCTGCAGGTCTCTACTTTCATTTCCTTCTTGTATGCAACACTAGCATGCCATTTCTTTTCTATTTTTCATAATAAGTTTTTTTTTTTTCTTTAAAGAAATACAGGACAGCTCGTTACAGGCCAGACTCATCAGAAGGTCAGTCAGGCATTTACTTGACCTTCATTTCATTTTGTGGATTTGTATTGCTGCTGCTCCTCCGTGCCTTCATTTTCAAACCATTTCTTCCTTTTTTGGGAAATACAACTACATTATCTTTCAGAGACCCCACATTGTCTCCTTTGTCTCTTTATGTATGCAGTTTGGAATTTTCACATCTTTCTTTATCTTGTTGCATTCATGCCCTGCTAAAATGCATCAACTTTATCAATATAAGCTAAAGTAACACCATGTGGAAGACAGTAGTATCACTTCTTCTGAGACTGTTGCTTTGATGAATGCAGGGGCATCACAGAAGGAGGTCACTCCACAGCAGGAAGTGTCATCTCTTGACCTGAAGACGTGAGTGTGCCAGTATTAGGAGTACTAGTAATGATATATTGCTTATAGGAATTAATAGATAATGTACACGCCTTGTTGGAAAGAAAAGGAATCAAACTGCAACAGCACAACTCTTTTAAGAACAATAGATGTCATAGTGTTTGATATGTCTAATAAATATGAAAACATTTTGATGCTTTTGTTCTTGTGATTATAGCAACAGAGACTCTTCTTTCTGAACCTTATGGCCTTTGAGAACCAGAAGGATTATTTGTTTAGTCATTTATAATGATGCAAAAATCAGTATACTAAAACACTTCCATCCAGAGTCACAAAGGTAATGAGGTGAGAGCAGTCTCATAATGTGCAGAAATGGGTTAGCTTTGTTAGAATGTTGGATTATGAAAGAAGAAGTAAAATTTATTAGTTAATTGTTTATTGTCAAGAAGTAACCATTTCTATTGAGGGTCTGGTGCTGGTTAGGTTTTGTTTGATACTTTGATTTACTCAAATAATCCTAAAAATTTTTGGTTACTTAATCCTGTACCTGGATGTGCACATAAACATGCAAATATGTGTCTCAATGTATGCATGCCTCCATGCATGCATGCTTGCATTTGTGCTTTTTCTGAGCATGCAAGCATGTGTCTTTGTATTCGGAGATGTAATATATGTATATATATTTTTTGTTACTCTATAGTTCTATGCTTCTTTTACTGGTTATACGTATTTTGTCCTATGCAGCGTTCTAGAAGATTTTGCACTATTGTATTCTAGTATTTTTCAAAGTTGGGCCGGACGGTGACCCATATGGTGTGCCAGGTTTAGGGGTTTATGGTTTGACTGTGGGTGAAATGCTGTTTGCAAATGTCATTTTTGATCGATGAATTATAGATGGACCACCATGTTTGGTTAATTCTTTTCTTTTATTCATTCTCCTTAGAAATAATATCTAGCTAAGGCATCATTTAGGAAAGGGAATTAAGAGGTGTGCATATATTGAAACTGAGTGTATTAATAGAACGGAGCCTTATGGCCTGCCAGGTTTCCAAAAATATGGATGACAACACCAAAAATTAAGAGAGAATCCAGTTTCTTATGCCAAGAAGTTGGAGGGTTTGTGACTGGATGCTTAAATGTATCAATGACAAACCTGAAAAATCTGGATACAGCCTGGACTGTTCTGTTGTTATGGTGCAGAATATCTTTTATGGAGCGACAAGCAAACTATATTTTAGTGAATATACTTTTATGGCAGGTTTCCTGAGAATATTGGAAAATGTCAGTTTGTAGTAAAGAGAGTTGTATTCATCAGTGACACCCACCATTCAGCTTGAATCCTCCTTTGGTTTCTTTTATGAATATCTAGAGATCTAACTGCCTCACACCAACATGCTCTCAAGAATATTTTAACTAAATAGTCTGCTCAAATGCTTTTGCTCTTGTTTGTTCATCATGGAGTTTAGGTCACTTTGAATCGTAAACCTCCTACCAGTGTATGAAGCCCAATGAGGTTGGTGCTGTTCAGTTTTCAGATTTGTTATTTATTCTGGCCCTTTTTCCTTTCCTTTCTTTCTTTCTCTGTTTTGGTCCTGTTTTATTTCTGTAACAGCTAATATCTGTTGTTAACAGTATCAAAAGTTTAGTGCCCTATTTTTCATTCCAGGCAATACTAAAAGGTCTGTAAAAGGTTTATTTAGTGTTCGCTAAGTCGGTGATCTTACTTTTCATTTCAATGACAGGAGTCTTGGTCTCACTGAAGCATTGCGACTCCAGATGGAGGTCCAGAAACAGCTTCATGAACAACTCGAGGTATACTTTCTGCTTGAGTTTTGACATTTATGCATATAATAGATTAATTTTTCGGATGTCAGACTCCAAAAGCTAATTTTCATTGAAATGAAAAAAACATTAGAAAACTAAAGGCCTATTATTTGCTTGACCTATCCAATCCTAGTGCCTAGCACATGCGATGCACGTGAGGAAGGTATGGATGATTGTGGTTGCATGAGAGAAAGCACAGTTGGTCGCAATCTCACATAGGCAAGAGATGAAATGATTCGAGTGCACTTTTATTGAATGATGTGGTAATATAGAAGCCTAGATGAACATCTTGCATTGCTTGTGCATAAATAGAGGTTCATAGCCATAGGTGAAGGCTCAACTGGTTTGTGTTATACCAGTATTGTATTTTTTTTCAGACATTATCTTTCCACTGAAGCATCGAACTGTGTTGGCATTTTCAGTTTCTTTTACATATTAGCATGTCCAAAACGTTTGTGTCTTTCCCCAAACATATCCTCATTTTTGATTATATCAGATATATGCTTGGAGTGGTGGAATATTTTTATATAGAACTCATGTTTATGAAATTTTAGGAAGACTTGGTTATTAAGACACAGAGCAATAAAATTTCCATATTCTCTATGTTTCACTTTACAAGTTTCAACCTTTTATTTTCTATTAAGACCATAGTTTATTATCTGTTCTTGGTATTTGGCAATTTTTTTTCTAAAAGTTTGTCTATATATCTTCACTGAATAGACATATACTTTTTTTAGCTTGACCTACTGATGCAGTTTTTGGCAGGCCTATGCAGTTAATTCAGGTCCAGTGGGTGAGTCCAGGTCCAGTTTTACAAGGCTGATCAGAAATTAAGCTGGGCCTGAGTTTAGTCAAATGTGGCAGGCCTGTCCTAATTCGGCCCATATGTATTTAACTCATTAATATGCAGATGTTAAAGTTTTGACCAATCCCAATACCAAGCCCTAACTTGGTTGGCCTTCCCCTAGTACAGTGGAGCCCCCTTTCCTACTACCCCCTCCTGATGTCTAACTGGGATTGCTCTCAAGTATGCTGTTCCCATCCATCCTCTTTCTTTCTCTTAAAATGCTGCCACTGTATGCTGGACCAAATCCATCCTTGAGAAGAATGTCAGCCTTCTCCCACCCCCTTTACTTTCTCGTGCATGTCCTTGTTGCTAGACCAGTGCTGTCTCTGTGCCCACCACCTCCTTCACCACACATTCTCCAGCATCCACGCACCCCACACTCCCAAGAACCCCCATCTTCCTTCCAAAATATGGCTAGTCAGGGATTATTAAATGATCTAAGGTCATGGATGATGAGCGATTGGGTCATGTGGGGCTAGTCAAGGTTTTCCAATATTTTGATTAAATTGGTCTTGCGCTGTAATGGTTGGTCCTGATAGGCAGTACCAGTTCTAGCATTGAATTATCTGAAAAATTACTTATCTGAGTGTTGGGCATGTTGTTGGTGGTCGTCTCCTTCATGTTGGAAATACTTTAAGCATGTCTTCAAATATGTTTTGCTCGAAATAGTTTTTGGTTTGCTAGTTCATTTGAGTATAAAGATTAAGTTGTCAGTTGAATTTTACTGAAATGATCTTTGAATAATTTTCAATTTGTTGGTGCATGGTTTCCCAAGAGCTTTGACTTTCTCAAACTGTAGCACTCTCAGGCAAGTTTTTAGATTAAGTATGACCAAATTTTGCAGTATCACATGCATTGTTTGTGTTGCTTAACTAAGATGTATTATTTTTTCCGTATAGTTGCATGGTTTACTGGTGTGTCATGGGTGGATCAGCATGAACTTGATATATAAGTCAATCATATATTATATGTGTTCTTAGGTTGTTTTTAGTAATTCAACTTATTTCCTTTGTTTTTTAAAAAAAATTATTTAAAAAGCAACTTCTTAACTTCATCTACCTTTTACTTGAATTGTCATCCCTTGGATGTTACATCTGCATGGTTGACTTAAATTACACCATACATATCTGATCATTGCTATCTTCATGTTGGTTCTGAAACAAATGATTGAAACATAGGATCGGGCATACTTTTTTCTTTTTTTTTTTTTCTTTTTTCCTTTCTCTTTTAGGAATATGTGGTAATGTGCCACCATCAAGGTCTGAAGGAAACCTCAACATTTTTAGCAGTTGCATTGGGCTCACCATTATCAGTAATGTTAAGCATGAAGACCCCTCACATCCGCACATAATCATTTTAAAGAACTCTTAGAGTGGGATCCTCTTTTTCTAGTAAACCAGAATCTTTGCGTCATATGCTTATATAAGCAACCTATCAAGTTTGCAAAAGGCCAAATATGATATTGGTGAATTTGGATCAAGGTATCGTGTGTCTGTGTCATGCTAGCTTGGCACTGGCACACTTAGTGACACATTGGCAAGCTGCATGCCAGGCACTGGCATGTAGCCAATGTCATGCCAGTGTTATGGTTTTAGGGCACTCCCACTCTACATATGTATAGTATGTGGATCATTGCTTTGAAGAATGCCTGGAAAGTCATCTGTCCAAAGCTGCTTCTCGATGTGGTTTGCCCTATTGTTAGCCAACCAGTTGATAGGCTGGTTGATTGTGCTGAACACTTGGTTCATCCTGAAACCATGCAGGTAGTGGTAGATCCAGATGGAGCGCGACTTCCAGGTGCGTAACTTGAAGTGTCAACATCCATTCTAGTCCATATGTTGGAATTAGGGCATCATCACCTGTAAACATGGTTATTTTTATGGACGGTAAAGTATTATAAATATACCGAAACAGACTATGGAGTTTCCCAAACCATTTCTGATATGCAGTAATATATCATTCTCATTCTTTTGCTTTGGATCACCTTGACTGACATGTCTAAAGATTTGTTTCTGCGGGTAGTTTGTATCAAGAGCAACTGTTTAAACCAACTGCAGGTAATTGTTTTTGACTCCATGTCCTCTCCTTTCCACAGATTCAGAGAAATCTGCAGTTGCGAATTGAAGAACAAGGGAGGTACCTTCAGATGATGTTTGAGAAGCAATGCAAGTCGGGCATGGACAATCTTCAAGCTCCTTCCACCATGGAAGAACCGGCGACGGTATCTTCTGACCAAACACAATCTGCCGACAAAGAACTCCCAGGGAAGGATCAAGATGAATCAGCAAATGACCCTCCTGGTACAGAAATAGCAGAAGGCTCAAGGCAGGTTGGTGACGAGCAGAAGATGCCTGAAGCTGAATCCTGCAATGAGATGGAATCTAATACTGTTAGTGGGTCTCATTCCCCACCCTGCAAGCGCGCACGAGGCCCAGAGGAGTCCTCAACTCCCACATCTGCATTAGATTAACAGATTTCAGTCTTGTGCGATGACTGGTGAAATGAGCACCATCATTTGTAATGAGAATCTCCATTATCAAGTGGGAAGCTATTTTAAGGTCAGGAGCCACTGACTCTTCAAGGAGGCAGCAGATGTGATTGCCTGTACTGTTGGTGGGTAATAACACATTTTCTGTTTATTTTCAGTTGTAGGGTGTAGAGTTGTGGTAACGTGCCTTTGATGAAGTTGGAAACTTGCACCAATCCAGGACAAGCAAATGAATAAACCAGCACAATCCACATTTCTTGAAAGATGTTGCGCTCTAAATTATATCTTTTGGATGGGCCATTCGTGAATAGCTCGGGTCCGGTTTGGAATATGAATGGGGTGTCTTGAGTTTAACTCAATTGTTAAACGACCCAAACTAGTGTTTTACTTGTTTGCACCCTTAAATATGATTATTGATGCCTGTGGTAACCGCCCGGCTGTTGTTGATGGTGGTAATCGTAAATGGAAGGTAGGAAAAAAAAAAAATCAGATTACTTATAAGCAAAAATATTTCTGGTATTCTACTTTGTAAAACATAACTATGACTGATCTAGATTGTTATAACTGTTATTTTTTGTTTATAATTTCTTTTTGAAAACAAATTGGTGGCAGCTTCATCGCTCGTCGCCGGTCTTATATGTTTCAGGTAAATGAAAAAAGGCAACAAGGCAACATGCCGGAAGGGGGGGGGGAAGAGAGAGAGAGAAATGCGAACGCAACCGGACAACATTCAACTATTGATGAAAGAATTTGAACAAAAAAGATTTAACCAATTAGTTTCTTTTGCCAGAAAAAAACATAATTAATTAGGTACGCTTCACAAAAATTCTCTGTCATCAGTAAAGCCCTCAAATTATGTAGGAGGTGCATGATTTGAAGTTACTCCTACCGTGCTATTCTCCGGTTGAAACCCGGGTGCGGCCCGGAAGTATGTCTTCCATTAGATCGCCGACACGTGGCATATACGTTTCCATCACCAAAAGTTGGTCAAAAGAGAGTAGAAATGATTACTTTAGCCAAAAAGAAAAGAAAATAAGGAAACGACGGCCATCCTCGTTGCACTGGAACTTGCGGGCAAGATTGAAGAAGAGCGCCAGAAATTATAGATACTCCTGCTCCCCGCCTCTCTCTCTGGATTCGAAGAAAGAAGCGAAACCCTAACCCTAATCTTTGATCGCGGAGGAGGAGGAGGAGATGCTGTTCCAGGTGGGAGGGCAAGGGACGCGGCCGACCTTCTTCGAGATGGCTGCCGCGCAACAGCTCCCTGCCAGCCTCAGGGCCGCCCTCACCTACTCCCTCGGGGTAATCCCCTCAACCTTTTCTTCAATTCCGGTTCGTCCTTTTTGTTCCAATTCACACGGGTTTTGTAAGTCTCATCCTTCTCTGTCGATCAATTTCGACTTCGGCCTCTCTTGATTGCCGACTGTGTCTGGTGGTGTTTCAACTGGAAAGCACTGGAAGGAGAAATTTTATCCCTCCAAGAATTCTGTTATAGCAAATAATATTACTGGTTCTGTCTCATTGCTATATAATTCTTGCTCAATTATTTCTCTTATGAAGGGGACTGATCGCTGATACGATATAAATTACTCTCTTGGAGAGAGGCAAAATTAGAGGAAATAATGTTACATAGATTAATTTTTGTTTTCCTGATCGACCTTGTAATTGTCATTTTCTTTACCACTCCGAGTCAGATTGAAAAATATATTTCTGTGACCGATCTTGATTAAAAAGATTTCAGTTAGACAGGTCAGTGTTTCATAGTTTGTTATCAGTAAATCCAATACTTCATTATTAGTAACTATTATCCTGAGCAAAAAAAAAAAAAAAAACGTATCGTAAAAAATTCCTGAGCCTGTAGTCTATTTAAGTACATAAAACCGTTTAAACTTTGAAGTTTATAAGTGAATGTAATCTTTGTTTAGTCATTTCAACAAAACTGTTTTCTTAACAATAGAAATCTATGGATCAAGACTTGCAAGGGTTGCCAGAGATTGATTAGGTCAATCATATATACATATAGTCGTTTAGGGAAAGCAGCTACAGTACGTTAGCAAAAGGACTTAGACTTTCTAAAATGATGTAAATATTGCAAAGAAATAAGTCACTAAGGGGAGAAATAATAACTCACAGGTAGAGAAACGACAAAGAGATTGATTAGATAGAAGAAATATGTACATCGAGAAAACTTCTCTAGAGTAGAATGCCATGCTAGAGAACTGGATAAAATTAATATGGGACTAGATTGCAGCATCCTCTTTACGTTCAATTGATCTTCCCCTGTCCAAATTCCTTTTATCTTCTTCATTGCAACTTTGCAAGTGAGGATCATATTATAGTGTATCCCTTGTGTTGGAGTTGAACAGGTGTATGATACCTGTTTCTGTGCCATAAGTAACTGAATACTCCACAACCCTGGAAGCAGAGCTTTACACTGGCAGCAAACAAGTATATTGCCAAAATCTATCTATTTGAGATTAGTATACATTGCAAGGATACATTATCCACTAAATTTTGTACATGGAACCTCTATACTACTGCCAGTGATAATGAATATCTGCGACAGAATCTCTCCAATTACCATCAGTGCCAAACTTTACAATGAATCTTATGGTGTTAACAGAACCAACCCCGCTAAAATGTTTTATTGGCTGATGATGCTTTTATAATGAAGTCGCTATTCCTAATTTGTATTTTGATTTGAGACAGGTTACATGATTAATTAATAATGAAACTTCATCATTCTGTCTCTGTGGTCCTTTCTCATTTTTTATCTCAAATGCTGCTTGCAGTACGTATGCAAGACAATGCTTATTGACATTCCCTGTTAAGGGTTGCAGGTATTTGCCTTAAGAAGACCACTCCTTCACAAGGTGTTAGATTACGACGATGAATTCTTTGCCTTGTTGATGATGGTGCTTGAAACTCACAGTTTACGAACCACAGGTTCTTCTTTATTATGTTTTGTATGATTTCATTCTATTTTTCTGAAACTGTGTATATCAAGTAGTTATTTTCTTTTAGTAGCAGATTGAGAGACTGCAATATTTGGAATCAAGTTAAGTACAAGTTCTTTCCCCTTTTCTTCTGAGTTTATTACAAGGATATGCAATCCTTATCAAAAACATACCTCTCTCAAGACATATCACTATTATAGCCTTTGTGTTGGATGATAGGCAGGATTGGCCACCTTAGTAGCAGAAAACTTCTACTTAGGGTGCGTCACCTGCTTCTGAAACTCATTCTTACACACACTTTTCTTATGTCCTCCTTTTTTGGAGATCCACTTCAGAACTCCCAAACTCACTCCTACTTTTGGTAACCAACGACCATCTGATGCATGTTCACTTACATCTTTGTTCCCCATATTTTTCTCCTGGTAATGTTTTGAACTACTTTATGAACTGAAACCTTTGAACTGGTAAAAGATTTAAAGTAAATCTTGGCTGTATTTTCAGTTTAAATCCAATTCTTTGCCATGTTCTTTTAATTAGCTCACTTGCTATGCAGTCATTTTTACCGAACCAAACTATCTGTAATTCTGTATGAATATGTTAGATGGATTGCAGCTATTTGTTAAAACATGTCTGGAGCTTGTTTAGTTGCTAACGCAAATTACTCATCATATCTTCTGAATATCCACTACCTGAATTTAATTGTTAGAACATGAAATATCAGAATGTTGTATTGATTAAAATTTAAAACCAATAGATGAAACCTGAGATCTTTGTATTGATATCCCAAAATTCCCTCAAACATTGGAAAATAAATCTGTTGAATTCTGTACAACCAGATGCTTACAATTTCTGCTGAAATCCTACATAATCTTAGTTTATGGAATATATGGATAAATGACCAAAAAATTGACACAAATTGCTCAGATATTTAATTTTCCCCTAGATAAGTGTCATTTAGAGCTTTGAAACCTAAAGATTTCACATTTGGTTTGGAATTTCTGTTGAAACATAAAATCATGTTACGCATATATATGCTCCTTGAATTTATCTATGTTTCCACTTGACATTTGAATACAGTTAAGCTCTGCTCTATCTTCAGCTTTTTCATTTCAAGTTTCTGATTAGTTCTACTTCCAACCTGGATATGCCCTCTAAATAGTATAATTGAGGAAAACATCTTTCCTAAGTGTAAGCAATAATTTAATCCTGTATTAAAATGTTCAGGCCATCTTAGTTACAAAAATAAAGCAAAAATGCATTAGCTTATTATCATTGGCAACAATAAGGACTTCAGCCATACGCTAAGCCTATAGAATGCTGCAGCAGTTCTGTTGCCTTGTTCTAATGTGACTTATGTTGCTAACAAAAATAATTGTGCAAGCTAATGTATCTCATGGCAGTTCAATTAAAGATGATAAGCTGTGCATTCTTCTCACTTCAAATAAATAAATAAATTTATTTGTGAAGTGCAACTAGAAATTAGGCATATATTTGCATGATTGGAAATTTGGAATCCTTGGATATGTTCTATCAACACACGTTGAAGTTGCAACCTTGATACATGTTAGTGGATGAACTGTGACACAAATTTTTTTTCAATTTTATAGATTGCAGTGGGAATGGAAATGGAAGTGGTTAAAATACATTATAACAGCATCTAATTGAAAAACTAAAACTTCTCAGGCAGAGCAAATGACAATTTCTATGGTGTTCCTGTTTGAAAGTGACACTGGGAAAAAGGGCAGGTCAAGAATAGTTCGACCCCATGGTTTAGCAGTGCTTGTGTATGAGAAATCAACTAGTAAGTGTATTGTGAGGAATGAGGCAGGGAAAATGTCTTGATTGATGTTTTGTAAAACTGGAAGGACTGAATGGAACAAGGATTTTGGAAGTATGGGAGTTACTTTGATTAAGGGAAAAATAATAGTGAAATAATTGAGATTGTAGGGGCATATGAAACAAAGACCTAAGGAGGCTTTGGTAAGGATAGGTGCTCTATATATGTTTTAGGATCTAGAAAGAGGAGAGCGAGAGTTGCATATGCTAGGTCTATTTGCTTGTGCTAACATATTTATGTTTTACCAGTTAAGCTCTTCCTGCTATTGTAATGCAGAAAAATGCTGAATCTGTCAGGTATATAGATTTATTTTGGAATTTGCTGATTTTATGTATTTTATGATTCAAGCCTGCCTTTGATATTTAATCAAACAATAAAGATATTTGATCAAACAATATATAAAGATACAAAAATATAATTTAACTAAAAATATATTTTATCCTACATATCCCATATCTCCCTTTTCCTCTATTGTTGAGCTAGACACTTGGTACGTGTCCAAATTCGTTTCTCCTATGTCATATCTTTGTCCATGCAACACTGTCCCTAAGTAATGTTTTATTATAGTTTGGTGCGCTCTTATAGAATGGGATTAAGAAGAACTGTGAGAGCATTCACAAAATAGAAACCGAATCTGTGAAAGTGACCAGGAGGATCCACATGGTCTTTCTTTTTTAAGATATGCCAATCATTAGGTACAAAGTCCATCCATATATATCAACTTAAAGCCAGTGGTGGTGAACCTTATTTGAAAAATGTGATATTATAAAATTAAATCCATGTCCGTGTTCCTGATCTTATCAATTCATACCTTTTTTTCATTATTCCCCTTACCCAAGTTATCAACAGTTGACACCTTGTAAGCTGTTTTTCACTTCTTCTGAGATATGTAAATTGTCAACTTTAATTCTTTGTTTAGACTGCATGATTCTGCATTTGGCTGGTGATACTATTATTTTGCATTGTAAGACAGCGGTAAAATGCATGAATGTACATTTGTATGCTCTGCAAGGATATGTGTGGTTTTACTTTGGGGTTTCATTATGTAGAAATAAAATTTGTGGATTTCGGGTTTAAGGATTTGCTATTGGGTGGTAAATGTTTTATGTATGTTCTATTTCAGATGCTTCTTTCTCAGAGTCCTTATATGGTCTGCGAAGGAGAGCAGTGAAGATTACTCACAAAAAGCATTCTTCTAATATGGAATCTAATGATAGAATCCAGCATTCGGGATTGGAGAAGCACCAAAAAGTTATCTCAGTTGCATTTTTGGTATCGGATTCTGCTTTCAGCTATTCAACTGCACTTTTTTGTTGATAATTTCTTGATACACTTCCGATGTTGATAAAATTGTTGCTGTCCCATTGATCCTGCCAAACCATAATGTTTGCCTTTTTTGGTTTTTTGTTTTTGTTTTTAGATTTCAATTCTCTTGTCCTATATTTTACTCACAAAGAAGATATATTTACTTTGTCAGTTTACCAGGACAAAAAATCATGTTTTTTTAGAAGCTGCAATTAATTTTGTTTGTATATCAAATTCTGGGAACTTCTATACAGCAGTTAAGTTGTGAACCTTCTACGTAGGGTGGCAATGGGTGGCGATGGGTAGGGTTCAGGGTGCATCTGGCTATATCCATGGCCGCACCCTAAGTGAGTTAGAGCCTCTACCAGTATTCTGTAGCGAACTTGATAATATTCTGGTAGCATCAGGTATTTGATAGCTGCAAGGTACCTGTTAGATTGTCTCAGATGCATTCCTGTCAGCTTTGGGAAAATTACTTTACTATTTCGTTGAGTCTTATTTCATTTGATTAACAATGTCCCCTTTAAGCATGAAATCTGCAGGTGAACCACCTTAGTAGTTAGTGCCTTGAGAATTTAGGAAAAACATAAAGAAAAAAGGGTGAACATGAGACAGACTCTAACCATCTTCTCATGATTTTATTCATTATGCTAAGGCTTGTTGGTGGTGGTGCTGCCATTGCCACTATGAGATAAAGGGAACCTAGGTCAGAGATATATAGTTACATATATATGCACAGAAACTACATGCCTGCCTATCTGCCTGCTTGCTAGCTTGATCTATTATGTGGATCACGCTATGCTTTTCAAATTTGAAGTAGTACCACATCAAGCATTAGAAACCAAAAGCTGCTTCTTCTTCTTGGTCTTTTAAGGGCAAGACAGGGTGAAACCCACTAATTTTACCAAGAGAAAAATTAGTTAAAAATCACGATACTAACAATCTTCTTCCATTAAACAAATATGCTTCTATATTTACACAATAAAAGGCTTCTAGCTTTCAAGCATCAATATTGTTTGATTGATACTTCAATTAAAACTTGCAAAGCATTTTAAATGTAATGTACTGTCATTTGATTGAATTGTTGTAGGTCGTTTTGCCTTATTTAAAATCAAAGCTTCATTCTATTTACAACAAAGAAAGGGAAGCAAGCCTTCAAGCAAGTCTTTGGGGCCATGATGGTGATAGATTGGATGACTCAAACTTTCTCCTGGATCCAGGAGAGAGCTCTCATTCACAAGTTGAATCTTTGAGGGTTGAAGGATCAAGCCTGACACACATGAAAAAGAGAATTATGGCAATTATTGCTGCTTGCTACCCTTGGATTCATGCAACCAATGAGGGTATGCAATTTTCTTAAGCTGATGGTGATATCATCTACAAGTTTGTTAATGGTTTTCCATTTAAATGTATTGGTACCTTATAAGCATTTGACCATGTGACTTATTTAAATTACACTCAATTCTTGCATGAAACCTACTATGGATGTTTATTTAGATTTGATGTAAATGATGGACCCACTTGTTAATATATTTTCCAGGGTTTGAGTTTGAAGAGTCACACAACCATGCTTAACAATTGAATGGGTTCACTTTTTGCAGAATTATCACCATATAGTGCTTGCTTAGTAGATCATTTACTTAGTCAGGAAGTTTGGCGGTAACTAAGATTAAAAATAGTTCTTTGGTATCAGTTTTCTGTATTCAAGATTTCTGCTAGATGTCACATTTGTAAAAAGGGGAGAAAACAGTTAACTTAAGATCCCTTTGTCGAAGTTTGTGTCTAGAAAATTTGTTAACTTTGTACTTTGCTTGGTTAAATTTTTTTATAAACTTCCAAGTTCCATTTATATATTTTAATTTAGTATGTTTAATTTTGTTGTCATATGTAATTCAAGTAATGAAAGGTGAGCTAGTTTGAGGTTTATCAGATCTGTTTGCTTTTTAATGCCATTTCTTTGGATTTTTTTTTTTTTTTTTTTTTAATGCATGCAAAAAATTTTATGCTCACCTGGGAATAATTGTAACAATCAATATGAGCTTGTTCCATTCTGTAACAGTTTCACAGCCTTGAAAAATATGGCTTGTAAACCCTAATTAAATCAGAGATAATTAGATTCCTAATATTAACTCAGATTGTTAGCACTGATTGTATTTTTTACATATTCCTTTTATCTGTTTAATACAAAGGAATGTGTTTTCACTGCTTTGTGCTTCATATCTATTTTCTATCTTTAAGACCCTTAGAGAAATAGTTGAATCAAAGCAAAGAAATTGATCTCCTTCAAAAAGATGGATGCAGAAAAGATTATGGGGGTTGCTTACAAGAAAATTATTTATAAGGCATTTTTTTTCCTTTTTGGTTTGATAGATGCATTTGGTGAGCATGGTATAACTTGTTGCTGTTGTAACCATTCTCACTATGATTTGGAGTTCCCTCGGTGTATGTGTGTGTTGTAGAAGTCAAGGGGTATTTCAAAAAGTCCTTCCATCACTGTATTGTACACCTTGCCTTTGTCTTCAGATGAATGGACCTGCCATTGAACCCAAAAAAAAGCCTCTCTGACCTCTCCTCCATCACCATAATGGAAAAGAGGGATTTTTTTGAACCTTAATCCTTGCAAAATGGAATATCTGGAAGTAGATTTATTTAGTTTATTTATGTAACTCAATTGGATGGATTCAGGAGGAAGGAGCCTTTGATGGGTGAGTCATTTCATAATGTGCATTGCATGTGATAGATTCTAGTGTAACTGTAGAAGTTGTTTGCTTGATACCTGTGTTCTATCAATCAATCAGGTTTTGGGAAATATTTTTTTTTTAATTTTTTTTGCTATCAATGTTTTTATTTGTGGAAAGTAATTAGCATGTACAGTTGACTTGTTCATGAGTGAGGAGTATATGATGTACAGTTGCTACCTTTCATAAGTGAGGAATGGCATAGGAAATGCTCATGATTGATTTAAGATGGAATATTTCATGGATGAAAATTCTGATCTCACTAGAACAATGAAATGCTTGGAAGTAGAACTCTTCCATGCTCAGCTTTTTCTTTTAAATTTATGTAAACTGGTTGGCATGAGTTGCATTTAATTGATTCAACAGGGAGTATTTGATAGATGGCTATGTTCTCATGTTCTCTGCAATGTATTGTGTGAATATTGAGGTAATAACAAATCGATACTATTCTGCCACAGTAGTATCCTCAACCACTCCTAGCAGCTATATCCTGGATGATATGTTAAGCATAAGATGACATATTTGAAGTACATGTTATTGAAAGTAAGATTGACAGTTTCCAACTTAAATTTTTTGTGCTATTGCTTTGATTAACAGTGGGTGTGGATCATGGATATCAAATTGATGGGTATATGAGGGGTGGCGCCCTTTTCTTGAAGAAGCCACAAGTTATATTTGAATAAGATCCTTTAGCCAAGTTATGGCTGGGGGTAATTTATATTGATATAGGTGTAACAAGCTTCTAATTAAAATATATCGTGCTTTCTTTGATCCAGTACTGGCAAATAACAAGGTTGCTGTTTACTTTGATCTCTTGTGATGCTATTAGATTTTTCTGCTATTTAGCTTTGTGAACCTTTGTGGTCATTCTTTTCCGAATAAAGGGCTAATATTAGTGATATATAAAAGTTCTATTGTTAAATTGTCTATTGTTTTCCTATACCAGTAACTATGGTTAAAGTGGATCTAGATTGTAAGTCCTTTCTTGAATTATTATGAAAAGATTTTTCTTATGCTTATTTGTTGCCACCAATCAAATAATACCTCACTCTCAGAAGCAGCTGCATGTCATACTGAGGTCCCTGCCAAAACCAAAAAAAAGTCACTGAACTGGATTTTTCAGCCCTTTCTGTGTGTAAATATTATATAATGATTATATATTCTCAAGTAGCTTAATTATTCTTTGCAGGATTGTCATTTGCTTATCAACTATTGTATCTGCTGGATGCTACTGGCTTTTATGGTCCAGGTCTTCATGCACTTGGGGTTCATGTATGTCGTGCAACAGGACAAGAACTGGTATGAAAGCTTGCGAAAGTGTTACTTCTTCTCTCTTTTGAATTCAGTCACTTTGATGACATGCTAGGAGCCTAGGGCATTGATATGCTGTGGGGCACATGCATACACACATACATGCATGCATGCATTTATATATATTTATACATGTGTATGCCATGTGTGTTTGTGTGCACATGTTTGCATACTTATCTTAAGAGGCTAAGGCTTTTACCATGCTTTACCGTTGCTCCTGTAATTTTTTTCTGCTTGCTGAAACTTTATATGCTTATGCTACATATAGATGACTTCATATTATAATCTCTTCAGTCACCTTTTTTTTTCTCTGTAAGTGGAAGATGTTGATGCTTTGCATCTTACTCATGATTTCAATATATAATAAGCTCATAAGAATAAAATGTTACTAGAAACTTGCACAGCATGAAGATCAATATCTTTTAAGATCAGAGCATTGTGCCTTGCCTAGTTATTCAATCTTTTTTTTTCCGAAAATGAATGTCAAGGTAGATGGATTCCTCTTCTAGAATCTCAAGGATCAGAAGTCGTGAACTTGAAAGACTGAGGGGCCCTCCGTGGTTGAAGGTATATCATTTCTATATTCAAAATTATATGAATGTAATCAGTTACTTGCAACAATAGTGCATGAGATTAATATTCTGTCTGTTTCAAAAATATATGAATGCAATCAGTTATAGTTAATAGTAGTGTTTGAGATCGATATACTCTCTGTGATCTTTTCCCTTACAGATATAAGACTCAGTTTGTGGCTTGTCTGATTTGTGCAGGCAGTTCAGAGAGTTCTGCTTAGCTGCATGTACACAACACTGGATTATGCACAAACTGGTCTAATTGCTGCAGTATTTTTTTTCAAGGTTAGTAGTCCTTACCTGCTTTTGAAATTCTAAACGTAGTTTGCATGAATGCATCTTAACTCAAATTCAAGCACATCTTTTTCTTGATCTAGCAATTTTGGCAATTTGTTATAATCGGCCTGTAGGTGTTTTATCTCTTTATCATACATTGATTTTTTTCCAGAATTTAGGGCATCCTTTGATTAAATATTATATTTGAGTATTTTATGCATTATTCATATTCCTTCTGTCCTTTGGATTTTGAAAAAAATAGTAGGACATTGTGCATTTATGGCCATTCACATTTTCATATTTGTAGAGATGACCAATTTTATTTTTTTCGGGATTGGCTGTTTTTCCATTCTTTGACCTAATTGCCTCTGGTCCATTTAGCATAAACAATGTGCATCCAATTATCAAATTTTGCACTCTCAAATATGTGCATCAGTTAGCAAAGTGTGCACCTCAAGGTGCATATACTGATCCACCTTTAATGTTTATGAAAGTGTGCACCGGTTAGTCCAAATGTATTTATCATGTATACTGCACCAGTTTGTCTAAAGTATGTGTACCATGGATTATATACCTGTTTTTCAATGTGCACTTGATAATTTAAATATGTGCAACTAGTCATTTTAGATCTGAAGGACTTGTTAAACATAGTCTAGATGTGTGCACTCCAAAAAATTGTGCGGCCTTCTATGCAAAATACCAAAAATATTATGGTGGCTGGCTGGCAGCATCTGAAAACAAATTTTTTGTAATGGAAGCAAGCTATTTTCTGTGGGTTTTCAAATATTTTCATCATGTTCGGCATTTGATATCACCACTAAGTCCTGGAGGTTGGTTGCTTATTCAAATAAGCATTGCACTGAATACTGATAAAGTATTTTCATTTACATATCATAAAATGATATTGTATACTATCCACTTTTATCAGCTTCGATACAGACAAAATGGGTCCTTTCCTGCCATTAATTTATTCATACCCATGCATTATTCCTTGTTATTATTTGATGTCAGCCTTGCATGCAGAAAGATGCATTCTGAAACAAAAATAACTGTTTTGAAGCAGATTTGACTTAGCAATGTAGTGGAATGCGTTGGACACCCTCTTTATGATATGCTTTTCATGTCTGAAATGCCATTATTTGTTCCGTTTTTTTTAGCCTTCAACCTGCAACCGCTACTTTTGTGTCCTTTCCTTCAGTGCTGTTGTTTCATGTATGGTGTTGTGTCACAAGGATGGTTTTTTCTATGATTGATCTGGTCACTTTTGCATTTTCATAATATTGAAGACGCATCCATTTTATTGACTTATGATATATGAAACTTTGGTTCCAATATGGTTTAATAAAGGTTTATGAATGTGCCTTTTTAAATGTCATTTCCACCCTTCCCCTGCTTTCTGTTTCTGATGCATGTCTTCCTGAAGATTTACATGGACTTAAGTATTGATTAATGGGTGAACTTAATTCTAGCTTCATCTACTTAATGTTAAAAAGTAATAGAAAGGCTGCAAGATGTTTATACCTGTTCTGAATAAGTATCTACCTAGAAATTATGGCTGAAAGTTCTCTACTTTTCTTCTTCTTCCTGTATCATATTATTCTTCTACATATAAATTCCCCTTTGGTGGTTATCTCATCCAGATGATGGAGTGGTGGTACCAATCTGCTGAAGAAAGAATGTCAGCACCAACTGTGTATCCCCCACCTCCTCCTCCACCTCCCCCAAAGGTGAGCTTGTCTTTCATGCTACAAGGAAATCTTGGACTTTCTTCCAAAATAATAAAGTATTTTTGCTGACTGTTATCATAATGATACTCTCTCTCTCTCTCTCTCAACTTCTTTGCTTGTTATTATATCCATAACATGCATATCCTTGTATTATCCAACACGTCTGATTTGGATCTGTAATGTGATATTAGGATACTTAGATGATATTTGTTGACTATGTAGGCATGCATATATAGATGTAAGTCTGTACCTACTTTGCTCTGGTCTTGGTTCTCATTTTGAAACACCTTACTGGATCAGTTCAGTTCTAAGTCAAGGGGTTAGTTAACTTGATCTAACCTTAACTGAACAAATCTATATTTATAATATATATATATATATATATATATATATATATATATATATATATATATATATATATATATATATATATATATGTATGTATGTATGTATGTATGTATGTATGTATGTATGTATGTATGTATATATATAGTGTAAGAAGTGTTATCTCATTGTTGATTGTGGTATAGACTTGTAGTTTATGCTCATTTCATTTAATAAATTATGTTTTTTGGTGCCATATTATTTTCAGGACTTAGTTTATGTTTTTAGGGTTAGTTGTTATATGGTGTTGTGAAATAAGTTTTTGTCGGTTTATGCTGTTCACTTACTTCTCAATGGATTTCCTTTCATAGAATCAATGAATCATTTGCATTTTTTTTTTTTTATTTGGGGCACCATGGGAACCTGTGGATTTTGGTTGAGCTGGTTTGGTTTTGTTCCAAAATCGCCCAGTTCAGCATTGGTTCTGGTAATTGGAAACCAATTGGGATTGGTTCTTTTTCCAGAACCTGGAACATTGACCACCTGAACCACGTGCTGTTGTTGATCAAAAACCTTCAAGTAGATGCAACCAGAGTCTTGTTTTCTCTGTTCTGGTCTAAATGGTGATCATCATTATTCTGATTATTAAATTGGCAAGGAAACTGGAGTAGAATATCTGAGCAGATGGCCTGGAACTTTTTTTGTCACCAGATTATTTATTCACATTGGCAAACTAAACAATGCAAAGGAATTCTTGAACCTAGATTCTTCAGTATCATAGCTCTATTAAGTTACTTATCTTTTCAAACTGTTTAATATTCTAATGATGTAATTAGGTAACCATAGTCTTCCAAATACTGGTACAGTTTTATAGATTTTAAAATGATTTCCTGATCCTTTTTCTTGAGCTGAAATGATCTCCAGAAAAGAAGGCTGGAATATGGAGTTGCTTTCTCATTCATGATATTTGTTTGCTTGATTGCTTAACCACAGGTTGCTGAAGATGGAATTCCATTGCCACCGAACAGGACTTTGTGCCCGCTCTGCTCCCAGAAACGGGTTAATCCATCGGTTGTTGCTGTTTCTGGCTTTGTTTTCTGCTATGCTTGTATATTTAAATATGTGTCACAGGCAAGTCCTCAGACTTTTAACAATTCTGTCATGAGATGGAATACCTTTTAGGCTTTTCCCATGCATCCTGACGGTCTAAGCTTTGCTTTTGAAATGACAGTATAAACGGTGCCCTGTCACATTGATGCCTGCAACAGTCGAGCATATTAGGAGACTCTTCCATGATTTATAGTTCAAGTAACCGAAGCTTTCTAAATTTGCAGTGAAGATCTGATCGGTTATGCACCCGAAATCCGAGGGAAAAATACCTGCTTCTTTGCTGGACAAATAATGGGAGGTCCTCTAGTTTGTGCCTAGCATGGGCGCCATCGAAAGAATTGAACTGTTTTTTTGCCCAGTTCTGTGATGACAAGCAGGTTCTGAGAGAAGTTAAATTCATCGTATGTTTACAAGCTATGCAATTATTTTCTTTATCAAGAGAGCTTGGTGAAAAATCTGCCATCCATGAAGAACTTTCTTGGTTCCTTCTAGGTCGCACAGGGCTGTCTCTTGGTGTAAACCCCTAATCCAATTTTCAAATAGTTGAGTTGATAGGCCTCTGTAGATCTGCAGAATGAAAGATCGTGTTGAACGTGCTGCATTCTTCTATACGCCAGAATGGTTAACCATGTGCCTGTTTGTATACTTTGTTGTATGCTGGGGTTGATGGGGGCTAACTAAAATGCCTTTGGTTTGCGGGGTTGGACATGTGGTAACGAGGGGAAGTAAATTTTACTTAGCCCAATAATTTCCTATATAATTGATCAACCAGAAGTTCACGTGAGATAAAAATATACTGAATGCTGATGTGGAGAAGGGACTTCCCTCTGCTGATCGAGGCTTGGTGGTGTCCTACTTGTGGAGGCTTCTCCAAGGATCGGCCAGTAAAATAAGGCTATATATTTTTAGATTAAAATAAATCCATGTACCATCTCAAAAAATTGGACGTGCATGAAGTTTGCTGCTCCGAAGTTACATCTATCAAATGTATCTAAATGCTATTGTATAATTAGGATTATTTTATGCGTATATCCTCTCAAACATTTAAACGTGAATATTTTTTTAAAATTAATTTTTTAAATATATATATTTATAAATATTTTTGTTATATGTATATTCTTTTTTTTCGTTCTTATCCACATCATCTAATATTATTAAAAAAATTAATAATTTAAAATTAAAATAACAAAAATATCATTATGAGTAGATGTTTAAAAAGAATAATTTATAAGAATATATATATAATAGTAATTTTATAATATTTATATAAATTTAAATATTTAAAAGAGTATACATGTAAAAAATTCAAAACATAAATACATATCTCTTTATTTATTAATTTTTTTCTTATTTTAATGATAGAAGAATTAACATGCATAACTATAATCATAAATATATTTAATTTATTGATTTATATAAATAAAATAATTTTTTTATCAAATAATGGATCAAAATTATTTTATCTAAATAATAGATATGTTTTCTTTAATATATAGCAATATGCTTATGAGAAAAATATCTAAATCTGATACTAGATATATTGCTTAAATATTTGCATAGAATGGATATAGTTGTGGATTTGAGCATTATATGACAATGAAAATTTGTAATGTGGGTTTAGATATCATGCCAAGTAGTTGGCATAGTTCACCTTATTGAGTGCTTTGTTAAAATTTATCTTGCTAGATGAAGGAAGACTAAGCAGGTCTTCTTTCTTGGCTTCTCCATCCTTCTTGAGTCTTTAGTTTCGATATTCCATCAATAGACTGGATGTAAATAGTGTTGCAAGAGAGTAATAAAATAAATGAGATATTACAATATATTTTTTACTCTAGCATGTTATAGAGGCATGAGAAATGTCAATACCATCATTTTTGAAGCCAAAAAAAGATTGTTAGAGGATACAATTAAGGCTTGGTGATGGTATATATATGAAGCTGGCTCTCTCTTTAGAAACTATCGAAAGTTTTATGGCTGGCCGTTAATTTTTATTAATCCTCTTGCTATTAGTAATCTCATTTTGGTTTACAATTATTTTTGATTTTTTTCTCCATTCACTTTCTCTCCCTCTTTTTTTTGTTTGAGAGATTTTTTATATTTATTTATTGAATGAACAAAGTTTTAATGAATCATCCTATCTTTGCCTCAAAATAAAATAAAATAAAATATTTTAATATATAATATATTATATAATATTATCGTCTTGTTGTTATATTATGTAATATGTTATTACATTATAAAGTAAGATGATCCAAATCCATTTAGATAAAATAGATAAAAATTAAATTAAAATTTCTTACTTATATACCATCTTAAATATTTAAATTTGCATGAATACTCTCGTTAAATTACTATTTATATATATATTTTTATAATTTTTTTTGTACATCTACCTATAAAGATATTTTAATAATTTAAATTTTAAATTATTAATTTTTAACAATATTAGATAATATAGGTATATATATAAAATAATAAAAAAAATAATATCTATATAAAATAAGTATTTTATAAGAATATATATATAAATAAATATTAATTTTTTTAAAAAATATTTATATAAATTTGAATGTTTAGAGGGATATGTATGGCTTTTTAAATTTTATGTCGCATATCTTCTCCGTCTGGCGCCGGAGAGGAAATAAAAATCGATGTCAGTTTGTACCGGCTGATACGTCGGTGGGTAAGGGCCCGATACCGATAAAATGATAATGGCCGATATCTCGTTCGTTTCTTGTGTTAAGCCTATTTATTTAGGTGCGGCCTGCGGCGCCCTCTCTTTCTCTGGCCGACCGACCGGATTGCTTCTTTTTGTGCTCTCAAGGGGAGAGTAGCAAGAGGAGGAATCGAAGAGGGATGGCCGCGGAAGTGGAGACGGCGGCGGCGGCGGCGGCGGCGGCCGCGAGCGGTGGGGAGGGCGAGGGAGGGCAGAAGGTGCCGCACCGGCTGGAGCGGAAGTGGACCTTCTGGTTCGACAACCAGTCCAAACCCAAGCAGGGCGCCGCCTGGGGCACCACCCTCCGCAAGGTCTACACCTTCGACACCGTCGAGGAGTTCTGGTGGTCAGTCTTTCTATCTTTCGCTCGAATCGATTCGTCTCTCTCTCTCTCTCTCTAGTCTTAGATCTCTTCTCAGTTTCAAATTCTGATGCCAAGAATCGTTTGTTTTCTTTTATTTCTCGATCTTTGTTGGTCTCGATGCGATGCTTCTTGGTTTTCCTATTCGATCCATGTTGGACAGATTTCTTGGTGGGAGTTCCATTGATTATTATTATTTTTTGATGTTGGAAGAAGAAGAAGTAAAGAGTTATGTTGGTTGTTTCATTATATGATGCTTCTTGATTTTAGGTTTTCTTTAAATTTTTGAATCTTCAGAGAAACAGCGTGTAGTTTTCATAGTATTTGTTATGATCTTTTTCTTTCTTTTCTTGGTACCTTCAATTGGTCATTGTATTGTGCGATGGTTCTTGTTTTGACTTGATTGATATTATCTTCCAGGTTTTTCTCTACAGAAATTCATATAATTAGTGCTAATTTTGGTTTTATTTTATTTTTTTAGGAAATCGTGATTTTTTTGCACGATGTTTGAAATTTGACCTATTTACAAATATATGAATTCCGATATTGATTTTTATTACTTGGTATCGATTCCTTTCAATGCAATTCTTCCTGTTTTCAACGTATTGGTGTCTGATATAGATTTTTTTGGGGTGGAAAGTTATAATCTTGGTTTTTGTTTAATTTGCTATTTTTAATAACGAATTGAGTGTTATCTTGCTAGGGTATTAGTTTCATCTGGACGTGCTACAAAATTGCGATATTTGTAATTTTACATTGTTTTTGGAATCACATGTAATGATGTTCGACACTAGGTGTGTATCTGCATAGTGAAATTCATATAATCCCTTAAAACATCTGAGTTGTTGAGTTTTCTTCCCCTATCTTCTTAATTCTACCCATCTTTTTATATATTTGAACTTTCTGCTTTTGACAACCAAAGACCTCGTCCGGCTTGCGAGTCCTTTATGATTGGTTTCATTTGATTACAATTCAATCTTTTCTTTTAACTTATTTGGTGGTTTTGACTTGTTGTATGAAAAACTATTTGAACCATTTCAGTGGAATGGCAGTTTGATTAGATCCAAGCCTATTCTTGTAATAGAGCTAATTTTATGTATAACAGTGATTTTTCTGAAGATAGATCTAACATTATGTCATCAAATTACACTGATCAGTGTTCCTAGTTTTGTTTCAAAATTCTTGATTGAGGATTAACTCACATTGGAACTTAAGTTGTGGCTCCTTGAAAATGCGCTGAGACTCATAGGTGAGTCTTTACAAGAACAAAGTTATCAAGCTAAGAGGTCCATGTATGGTGCACATCTTGTTGGTTGCGCTTTTTGTGACATTTCGCTCTTTTGTGGAGACATGTTGGAAATATTGGCATGCTAAGATTGGAGACATGTTGGAAATATTGGCATGCTAAGATATGATAATATTGCGAGGCATTATTCTTTATGTATGTTTGGCATATGGGATATATTATGTATTAAAATTGCCTGCAAGTTCACTCATGGCATCCTTGTATTTGACCTTATCTATTCCCATGTTTTTCTTCAATTCGAAACATTCTAGAAATATCAATGAGGCCCACACCTTATGCTTTGAGATTTATGCCTTGCCTCTTTTAATCCTAAACACCTTGCTTGTGCCTTTGGCTTATTGAAAATAGATTCCTATTTCCAGATTAATGAGGTTCTTGTTCATTTGTCTTATTAATTCCTCTTCTTATTCTTGTATTGCAATTTCTTCATACCGGTAGGCTTAAAAAATATCTTTGACAACATAGGATTTAGAGTTCATCATTTAGTATCTAATTGTTATGGGGCCTTGACTTTGGTAGGAGATTACATTATTGTATATTTGTTGTGTCAATTAAGGGTTACATGGTAAGCATACTGTAGCAAGCACTGCCATAGAAAAAATGTGATTCCGTAAAATGATTTGCAATTGGCATGTTAAGATGCTGCTGCTTTATTCTTTTTTTTTTTTTTTTTTTTGGGATAACATAGGCTGCTTTTCAGAAGCTTCATTTTAATGTATACTCATGGTTGAATTGTATAAATATGGTTGATAACAAGTATGCAGAAATCTAAGGCTATAATGTATATTTGTGCTATTATCAATCCAGTGATCAGTGATGCATTGCATGGTTTTAAGTACTTTGTTGTAGAAGATAATGTTACATGATTATTTTCACATAATGAAAACATAAAAAATCTTAAAAATCATGATAAAAAATATGGGTGACAACATGCAACATGTCAATGACGTATGATGATATTTTACTCATGTAGCTGGTAACACAAGAAGCTCATATAACAACATTTGTGGAAACTTAAAAAGTTTGCCATAATTTCTGGTTCAGACCCTTGGGTCTGATTAGGAACGATAGTTTTCTGTCATACTCTTGTCTGGTTGCTAAAGAATAGACAGAGAAAGAGAGAGGAGTTTCAAATGACCTTGAATAGAAATAAGGTTTTTTAGGATGGTCAGCTACAAATTTAAAAAAAAAAGAAAAAAGATGTAAAGAAAAACATGGTATTGGTGCATTTTAATTTGATATGATATGTATCAATACAAGCTGGCATCAATAATTCATATGTATACAATGTTATTGTGCTGATAACATGCTAATGTGGTACTCATTGTGGATCTAATATGATACAATCACTTAACATCATGTTTGGAGAGCAGAAGTTTCATGTCTCTTTGGATCACAAACTTTCTAATCATTAGTGACATATTTTTGTTGTCTTACAAACATCAAAATCTTTAACCAACAGTGACACCATAATAATGTATAATATGTAGAATGCAACATACTGTTGTCAATGTTGCATGGGGTACATTAAGCAAGAATTGGATTCAAAACACATCTTTTGACTCTACAAGAGGAAAAAAGGGGTGTCACAGGGACATGTGGAAAGATTAATTATGTAAATATGTAAACACACACTGCTGTATATAGTGGAATGCTTTCAATATACAAATTTCTCATCCAAAACTCCAAAAGCAGTTCAAAGATATAAAGAGTATGACATATCGCAAGGTTTGATATTATTAATCTTAGACGAGTAAAGCCCTATTTTGATATTATTATTAGTTGATGTAACTCATTGTTGGAAGTCTCCAATTTCCTATCAATCTGTCAAAATTGGAACTGAAGAACTTGATGAGCATCTCGTTATTGGATGCTATTCAACTTACTGATACATGTTTGATGCAGATTCTTTGAATTGTATAGAATTGTCTAGGTAAAATTGATCATTGTACAATATTATGAATAAAGAATGAATGTTGCTTGTAAGCTAGCAAGCTTTTGCTCGGAATGGTCAAACATAATTGACTTTAAAATGACAAAAACAGCTTAGACATCAACTTGGATGTGACACCCTCTCACTACTGGGGTGTATGATATCACCCTCCTGCTGGTGTGTTTCTTCATCCACATATGAGATGGCTTCTCTTTTGGTTTCTTTCTTTTTTCTATGTGCCCGAAGGATTGGTTTTGAAGTATCACTAATTTGGCATGTAGAGAAAACTTCAATGAGTTTGGCAATATTAATTTGGATGTTTTGATTGATGACAATATCTCAGCAGACTAGTCTTCTTACACAATAGATCATTACATGGTAGTCTTGAAATGGTTTAACTGTTTAAGGGCCACTTACCTCACACTCCTGCTTGATGGCATTCTTGTTATTTATCAACTGTCAAATTTAGTTTGTCATCCCAATGCTTTTGCAAGTTTCATCTGCCTGTCTATTTTCAAAGCAACATCATATCTAGAATTGCATCTTCATCACAACTAATTATGCATTGGAGAACCAAGAATATTTTATTATTCAACTATGTAGATCATCATTGATTTCATGTGTTGGCTTGGCCAGCATTTACTTTGTTACCTAGAATCTTAGCTCAGAGGTGATTGAAGTTTCTACAAATGAGTAAGAAGTTAAATATGGTGTAGAGGTTGTGCATGGATTTGGAAAACTTCCATGACGACTAAAGTAGCATGATTGTTTAGTGCTATTACTTTTTGTTTCATTTTAGGCTGCCAATGGAGAAATGAACTCAGTGTCACATGTAGTTTTTTTGTTGATATAAATGTTTATTGGAAACATATTTGGATTCTGTAAAGTGTTGTGGTGTGGTTGGATTTAGTTAGCAACTCTTTAAAAATTGCGATTTACTAGTCCAAAGACAAGGTATCAGCCTCTAGAAAGAATTAGAAATTATATCCTTGTCTGGGTACCATCCAGCCACCAGAAAATTACACCTGAAAAGTTGCTGAGAGTGCCATTGATCCGACAAATAACACCTAGCTTTGTGAAATTCATTTATCATGTAATGGAACTGATGTTAGATCTTGTTTGTGTGTTTCAGTCTCCCCTTCTAGAATTGGCTTCAAACCCTGCTTATACTCCATATAGTCCAGTCTTTGTATTACTTTGATATTCTAGTTGATTTGTGTTTTTCATTTCTATTTTTTTAGCTTGTATGATCAGATATTTCGTCCCAGCAAGTTGCCAGCAAATGCTGATTTCCACTGTTTCAAAACCGGGATAGAACCCAAGTGGGAAGATCCTGAATGTGCAAATGGGGGCAAGTGGTCTGTAACATGTAGTAGAAAGGGCACTCTTGACAACATGTGGTTAGAAACGGTTAGGCCTTGCTTTTTGTCCCCCTTCTTCATAATGGTTTTCTTCTGTTTCATATGGGCATCATATGGGTATCAAACTATGTTCACTGGCATTGCAATTAATGGTTATACCCTTTTGCTATTTACTGGCTTTTAATCTTTTTGTGTTCTCCCACTCTGCTTTGGTGCCAACTGATTTATGGTGCAAAAATAATGTATACATGCAGTTGATGGCTTTAATTGGAGAGCAGTTTGATGAGAGTGAGGAAATCTGTGGTGTTGTTGCTAGTGTGCGCCAGAGGCAGGACAAGCTTGCATTATGGACCAAGACAGCGACCAATGAAGCTGTTCAGGTTCTTATTTTCTTTATTTAATCGACTTTGGAAGTTTAATGGGCTTCAATTAATAATATTATATCATTATGTTGCATCTTTTCTGCAAAATGTGAAACACCTAATCTACGCTCTAGCTTTTTTGGATATTGTTCTGTTGAACAGAACACTCTTTCTTATATTTGTAACTTACGAATTAGGAGCCCGAGTATTTAAAATGTAATGATAAGATCACTTTTAGTTTTTTTTTCCTGCTCTTCTTTTATTTGAACTTCAGGATTTTATATTGATGCTTTTTACATGTTTAGTTTTAACTTTTAAGGTCTCTTTCTTTTAAAAGAGAAGCACTGTGTTGATGTTGGACAAGGGAGTGTGGGATAAGGATCCATAAAGCCGAGAACAAATAGTTGGGGCAAAGCTAGATGGTTATCGTTATGGCAAGGGAGAATGGGATGGGTCATTGATGCACCTATGTGGTCTTGGTGGTCTTTTGTGATGATTTTGTGAAGTGCATTACAACATGAAAACATGTAAATGTGCCTGTATCAGATTTCCTAGATTGGGGTGGTTTAGAGTATTGTAAATGATTGTTATTTAGATTGGGTAGAGCAACATGTGGAATGGCAATGAATCATAGAAGGGTTGAATTTTTCTGTTATGGGATGATAAAGCATAGAAGATTTAGCTTTCTTGTGTAAATGACCTAGTCAATCATAAAAAATATTATCGGAGTTTGGTATTAAGTTGTTGATTATAGAGGGAAATGGAATAAGTACCATCCAGCAAGAAAACAACTGTCTTGAATAAGGTGCAACAGAAAGGGAAAAGACTTAAGTAAAAAAAAGAAATATTGCTATAAGGTAACATAATCAAATTAATGTGACTGGAGTAGGACAAAGATGAATAGTAGAAGTTTGCTAAGGATCAGTGGATTACTTTGCTTGCACCTTCACAGATAAAGATGTTGTATTTGCCCCAGAAAGATTGATAAAAAAGATGTCTATATTTATAAAACAAATGTTAAGAGCATGGAGTTTGGTATTTCCTTGTAGCCTCATGGAAAAGATGCGTGTTCAAATGAATCCCTTTTTACTTGAGCAAATGAGAGACATTAATTAGACACAGTTGCTTTGATGGCTTGCTCAATATTATCATTGGACTTCTTTAAAGGAGAAGGTGGATTTTAGAAGTTTGCTCTCATCTAGTCAATTTGCTTTTATTTATTAATTGTTTGTTCTAGTGGTGGGTGAATGCGATGATCACTATCTGCTGGAGGCTTGCCTGATTTTTTTTGTAGGGTTGACCTAGGTAACGTATTTGAGTGTTCATTGGGATTTTCTTGGGTATTTTTAGCTAGAATGAATTTTTAATAAAGATGGATTGACTGGACAAGTGGTACAATGATCTTTTTAGCAAGGTTTTAGCGTATTTCAATGGGCTGATTAACTCTTATAGTAAATGTTTGTAGCTTACTTTACCTATGGAAAACAGAGAAATATGATAAAGCCTTTTCTGCATTGTGTTGAAATTTTAGGCTTCTGCTGTTGCACTATTAAGCTCAAAAGCATTTATTATGTCCAGGTCTTAAAAGAAAAGAAGAGAATATTTCCACCTGTGTAATTGAGAGAGTTTATAAGAAAGATGGGAAACTCAGGAAAGAGAAAAACTGTATGAGATAATGGGATGGATGGCAAGGCTATTACTGAGGTTTGAAATTAAGCTCGATCCAAGGTGACATGAAATGGTTTGCGCAATTGCATAAAGTTTTTTAAAATGTCAGAAACATATGGGAATAGTGATAATTGATGAAAAGTTTAAGTTTATTTTTGTTTTAAAAAAAAAGAGATTCGTTTATTTGTAACTCTTGAACATGATGTGACATATAAAAGGTGTGAAGCTCAGTTGATGTCAATGAAAATTTTATGCCAAGGGTGTGATTTGTGTTAAGGTCTGTTGAGAACTATTAACTGTTACTGAGTCAACTATTAACTAACTAGTAAAGTTCAATTCTTAATTTTGATAACCAAACTAACATAGAAAATCAATCTTCTGATTAAATATGAACCAATTAGCAGCAAGGCTAATGTTGGAATGTTTCCCTTGTAAACTTATACTTCAAAGGTTAGTCTTCCAAACCTTATTTTGAGGTTGCACTGGTCTTGGTTCTGATAAAATTGCATATCACATAACGAGGTTTCATATTTCATCCGAGTATTGAAAGAATCTTCTTGAGGTGAGAGTGATAATTTGTACTAGCTGTTGCTCTAGTCTCCACAATGAACTTCCTGTCTAACCAGCAGTGATTCTAGGGTTCCATTGAAATACATGGCTCAACCTTCTCAACCATGAGAAGCGATTCCTGGAATAATTTCAGGGTCCTCTGAAATTGGATGTCTTGCTGATAAGCTTATGGAATTTTGTCCTCTAATAGCTCTTTGTTGCACATATGCGGTTATCAGGTTTCGTCAAAATCATGGCCCACCTACCATCTCTTAGTTCAGTTCATGGTAATTTTTGATGAGGCAATCACTTATCTCATGCATAAGGACTAAGAAGATAACATTTGAGCTTCTTTATAATGAAGATGAGTTGGGAAATGGAGGAGGATGGCAGGAGGTGAGGACAGTTGTAGCCAGAGGTCTGCACAATTTAAGTCTGTGCTATTGCCAAATATTTTCTGGCGGACGTGAAAGATGAATGTGGAAAGAAGGTCTAAGCGGTAGTGGAATCAGTTGCTACTTGTCCCCCTTAGGGAACTAGGGAAGGTTG
Organism: Cocos nucifera; assembly: GCA_006176705.1. Taxonomy (NCBI): domain Eukaryota; kingdom Viridiplantae; phylum Streptophyta; class Magnoliopsida; order Arecales; family Arecaceae; genus Cocos; species Cocos nucifera. Next base: position 69,129 of record QRFJ01002851.1, on the reverse strand, counting down.
AGTTGATTGGGTGAAGATTCTGTAATCAAAGCTGTCCAATGCTGTCCAATCCACTTTCAGTGAATGATTCACACTTTGTAGGTCAGGGTGATTAGAGGTGGCTAACACATAGATTGGAAACGTGAAGGTGGTTGATGTGTAGAATGGAGCAATTAGATGTTGTTAATGCAAAGGTCTTTGCACTTGAAAGTTCCAGTGCAAAAACAATGATGATTATGGTCAGGTGCGTAGATCAGGATGATTGGAGGCCAGTGATGCAATGGACACAGCACAGGGGGTAATTGGCACATATTTTGGTAATTAGTTCTGTTAATCTTCTGACAAACACTGTGACAGCTCCATGAGAAGTTTGGATATGTGTTTTTTCTAAAGAAAATTCTTTTTTTTTTAAAAAATTCAAGACTCTTTTTGTATTTGAAATCCTTTTATATTTATTCTTGATTCTTGTTGCTGTAATATGCTACAGAAGAAGAAACTTTACTTTCATTCATATATTGTCAATAGTAACAACATGTTAGTGTTACTATGGTTGTCATACCGGTAACATCCTCTTCTTAACAATAATATTTAGTGGTTGTATTCTTTTACTCTTTAGGGCCTGTTTTTTGAGGGTAAAAGATTTACTCAGGAATCTATATTTTTCTGGGTAAGTATTTCCTAAGTAACATTTAGACAAGAAAATAATTTATCCATGTTCTTTTATGCATGGAAAAATGACTCGGGAATCTGTTACCCATGTTCTTTTACATTACTAGTTTTCTGGATAAGTTTCTAACATCTACCTATATTTTCCATAGTACCCTCTACCATATAAATATTATTATATATTATATTATATTAATATCTTATATTAATATAATATAATATATATTATTATATATAATAATATATTATTATATAATTATTATAGTATTATATTATCATAATATTTATATTATATTATATTATATTAATATCTTATATTAATATAAGATAATATATATTATTATATAATAATATATATTATATTATTATAGTAATATATTATAATAATATAATATAATATAATTATATTATATTATGCTAATATCTAATATTAATATAACATAATATATATTATTATATATAATAATATATTATTATATTAGTATAGTATTATATTATCATAATATACTATAATAATATAATATAGTATATTATAGTAATTTATTATAATATTATATTTTGTATCATGTTATAATATATTATATTATAATAATATATTATAATATCTAATAATTATATTATATTATAGTATATTATATTATGTTAATATCTTATATTAATATAATATATATTATTATATATAATATATATTATTATGTTATCATAATATATTATAATAATATAATATAATATATCATAATAATTTATTATAATATAATATTCTATATCATATTATAATATATTATACTATAATAATATATTATAATATCTAATATAAATATTATATTGTATTATATTATATTATAATATTATTATGATATATTATATTATATTATATTATATTACACTACACTACATTATATTATATTATATTATATTATATTATATATACTATATTATAAGATTAAGGGTATAGTAGGAATGAATTAAAAGAGTTACTTTCTCGGTTGATTGGAAAATGATTTAGCCACTTTTTAGGTGGGTAAGATTTTTCTCTATTTCATGGGTAACTGCTATTCAAGGGAAAGTAACTTTTCCATATTAAAAAATGTTAGAACATGAGAAAGTTGGTCAATGGAAAAGTAGACCAACTTTCCCATGATATTTACCCACAAAATAATATGCCCGAAATGGAAGAAAATCTTACCCACCTAGGAGATAGCTAAATCATTTTCCCATCAGCCAGTAAAGTAGGTATTTAATTTTATAATTATAATACCCCATCCTCATTTTCAATGTCCCCATCATTCAATGCTCACTCTCCAAATTTAAAAAGCATAAGGGGTATTATAGAAAATATGAATAAATTTTAACAACTTACATAGGAAAGCAGTAATGTAAAAGAACATAGGTAATAGATTTCAGAGCAACTTTCTCATGCAAAAAGAACATAGATAAATTATTTTCCCATCTAAATATTGCTTAGAAAATATTTACCTAGGAAAATATAGATTCCCAGGTAAATTTTTTACCCACAAAAGAATGGGCCCTTATGTTTATATCAAACAATGATAAGTTTATATTGAAGTATTATATTTTAAGTAGAAGTCATGCATTAATTGTCTTTGAAGTATCTTTCTATCATATGATATGAATAATTTATTGAGAAAGATACAAGTTTTAATGAATAACAGAAATATGTGTGAATATATAAATCATTTAGTCGATGTTTTAAAAAAATCCATCATCTTGGCGGTTGTCTAATCTCCTAGGCTATAGGAGGGTCAATCACCTAGGGTCGCCTAGGTTACTTGACAACTGTGGTTGGATCCTCTAGCTTAGTTACCAGTGGCCTAATTTTTCTCTTTGATTAGTTAGACCTTCCATTATATTGAGAACACGGTCACTAGCAAGGTTCAAAACATGGTCTGAGTTTGGTTTCAACAGTTTGCTCAAATTTTCAAAGTTTGCTAAAAAGAATTAGCAAAATCCACAAAAAGGAAAAATGGAAGAAAATAAAGAAGCCTAGAAAAGTTATTATGTAACATTGTTGGGAGTTTTGTGTAGTTTTCTTAGTTCTTACCTGAAACTTGTTTTATATAGGTAGGCCCTACTGTATATTTATGTATTATACAACAGACATATATATTATTTATTGAATTTCAGCTATTCAAAAGTTCATCATATTAAGTCTTGTCTTCATCATTTTTTTGTACAACTGACGAGCCTGTTGAATTTGGGCTTTTCCTACTCATATTTTGAGGTTAGATGACCACTGAATAAATGCAAGTATTACAGGAAATTATGAAACAATTAATTGTAATTTGTTGTGAATGATGGTGTTGTATTTTGTTTGTTCACATTAGCTTTTATAAATTAATATAATGGGGCTTCTCTAGAAGTTCAGTCCATTCCATGTTACATTGGGTTTCCATGTGTCCAGTATGTCACATCCTTTCAATATCTCAAAATTGCTTTTTATGGAGCCATTTTCAAGTGTCATACCAATGTTCGTGCTTATCATATGGAGGCACATTAGATAAATCAAAGGGGTAAAATATCCTAGTGCCATCAAGATGTTGAAGTCCCTTAGGATAAAGGTCTATGCAGAGGCCCTGAGAGGCATTAGACTGATATTCCAGCTACGAGTTTGGGAATGGAGCCCTTGTTATTAATTGTTCAAATAGACTTGTTTGGAAATATTATTGGTTTTAGTTGAGATTGATTGGAGTTAACTAGAGTCAATCAATTTCAACCGAAACTGGTCAAAACCGCCTAATACTTGAACTGAGTGAGTTGGCTTCAAATTGCCACCAGCCAAAAAATGATTTTTGTTGTCTGAACTTGGGTGCTGTTTAGAGTCATGTAAGTGAAGCTGCATGCAGCTCAAGTTACAGGTTGACTCATTCAGATGCCTGCAACTCAAAGTAAGTTGAGTTGTTTCTTGGGCTGTGTAACTCAGGGCTATCTTGAGGTAGGTCGACCTGTTGTCAAAATGGCTTAAGGTCAAGTTGTAGTCGCATGAGTAGATATCTTAATTACGAAAAAAGTGAAGAAGAAGAAAAGGAAAGAAAGAACGGAAGGGAGAATAAAAAGAAAGCAAGGAAAGAAGGAAAAAGGAAAAGAAAGAAGAAAAAAGGGAAAGGAAAAAAGGGTAAGGGATGGTTCGGCCAACTCTGCTTACAAGAGTTCCATCGGGAGTCAGTGAGCATATTATAATCATCTCTGGATATCCCTTAATTATAATCACATTAATGGCTTTGGTCATTCATGGAAATAGTTGCCTGTCATCATTATTATAATGCTGCAATCATAGCAGCACTTTCTTCTTCTATGTTTTTATATTATCAATTTGGATACAAAACCAAGTCATCCTCCTTGGTTCCTCTCCAGCAATCAATTAGTCATGGTAACTTGTTTTTACGGTAAATGTCTTACAAAATCATGATCCTTGGGATTCATCAAAATCCATGGATTTACCTATATGTTAACCATTGCTAAGAATTGGAGGATTAGAAAGCCAACATGCGAAGACCTCTATTAACAAGACTCTAGTTCTTTTTTCAAGTGCAAGATCTTTTCTTGCAGTAAATGTATTACAAAAATCATGATCCTGTGGCTCTTCAACAAAATCCTGAGATTTGACCATACATCAACCATTACCAAGGATTGGGGGGGTTAAAGCCATTTTTTTTTTCAAGTATGAGAACTATGTATTACAAAATCATGATCCTGTGGTGGATTCATCAAAATCCTGTGATTCACCTATATGTTAACCATTACCAAGGATTGGAGGATTAAAAGCTATCTTTTCATTCTAATTTGTGAGATCTGCTAAAATTTCTTCCTCCAGCTTCTGATGTTGTTGATGTTTTTGTAGAATTGCTATTATTTCTACCAGTACATTACTATTATGATTGCTATTGCCATTACCACTATTATGATTATGATGACGAAATTATTGAGCATTGCTCAGTTTAACATAATTCTCCCACTTTCTGTCTAGAGATAGATCCAGGTTACAAACTTATGCCCAGTCATTGCTAGTTCTTTTGGTGCATGTTCCTTTTGCTGACAGCTCTGTGAAACATTCTGTTAATGCAACTTTTCTGAAGTTTCAACAATAATCAGAAATCTAGAGGATATTTCTAATTTTCAGAGAATCAAACACGTTAAACTTGTTTACCAATTGGGAGTTGATAATCTGCATAATTTTCACTGCCAAAGTGTGAATTCTGATGAGTTCTTATTCCATGTTTGCTCACTCAAATTGATGCAAGTGGATTTACATTGTTGTATTCTGCTCGTGGTTGTCCTCGTGGTTTCTTGCTTTTGGTTAGTAAGAAAAATAAATGAGAAAAGGAATTTTTTTTTTAAAAAAAATGACGATAGAGATTTTGTGAGGGTTTTTGAAACATATAAACAAATCTGTTTTATTGATTCTCTGGTTTAAAAACTTTTGGGAATCTATTTTTGCTGAAGCATGTAGCTTTTTTTGAAATCGTACCATCTAGTTTTTCTGTAAATTTACTATTTCTTAATACCATGCAGATGAGCATCGGGAAGAAATGGAAGGAAATCATTGACTGCAATGATAAAATTGTATACAGCTTCCACGTATGTCTCCTTAGAACCTAAAAGTTTATGCGTCATTCATAATATTGGATATTATGTTAAATTCATCGATGCCAACTAGTTGATGTATTTCTTTTATTTTCATCATTTTATTCATAAAATATCTCGAAATGAGCTGAAAATATAATCAATTTCTATAATTATTGCGGGTGTTTGATTCTGGTTAGTGTCTTTCAGTTCCTATATTATATTCTCGGTTCTTGGCTTTTTACAGGATGACTCGAGAAGAGAAAAATCAAGCAGAGGTGGTCGGTACAGTGTGTGATTACTGCAGATGACCTATCAACAATTGAAATCTTGGGTGGTTCTCTGCCAGTATTTTGGGAGGTGTTTGAATCCTGCTGAAAACCTCGTCTGTATCCGGATATTATATGTGCTATGAATGCTAAAGAAAAGTCAGCTACAACTTTATGATATTTCCAGTTTTGATTTGCCTGTATCTTCATTTATTTTATTCCATCAGGTAATGCTTGCTTTGATCCAATTCGGGATTAAATAGTGGAATCGGGTCCATAACCGGAATGTGCAGATTGCACGTTGATTAGCATCTTGAGCGCCACTCAAGAGTGGATTAGTTACCGCCCTCTTGCTGATTGTTTTGGCATTAATGTTAGAATTTTTGTAAACGTAAATGCGACGAGCATTGATGGAATCATGCTTTGTGTATTGTTATGTAAAACTACTTCAGGCTAGGACTAAAACCAGATCTGATATGGATATTGGCGTATTCATATATATTTATTTTTTTTGACAAACATTTCTGCAGATATAAAAATTTATATCTATACTAATTTTTAAATGGATATGGATGCAAATTGGACGTAGAAAGTATGAAAGTTGGATAACTAAACGTAATGGTTACAAAATTAAAGATATTATTAAGTAAAAATTTATCAAATTGATATGAGTATTATATAGAATTAATTAGGAATATAAATAGAATTATATATTTAGATATGGATCAAATAGTTATATGGATATAGATATTAGTTATGTGTTTAAATTTTTGTTCATATTTGGATATATTATGAATGGATATTATCTTGTCTATTTTTATCTGTAGTCTAACTTAATGCGCAAATGAGCATGAAGGTGATGCTGTTATATTTTGGGTTGCCCTAGGTTGGGTGTGCGTTCATGACCGTGCATACTGTCTGTGAAGGGATCAAATGATCAACGCAAACAAGAAGGTATGAAGTCTTTGCTCAAAAATTTCAGAGGTTTGAAACCAAGATCGGTTGTATAAGATGACCTTCACAAAGGATCACTGCTCAGTTCAAGGCCTGACGGACGCCATCGACTTCAGTGAGTTTGGTGCGGATCTCTGCCTGCGTCATTCCCAGTGATCTGAGAGGTGATTATTAGTGCACCGTAACAGTACTCTTTCTGCATAATATAAGCGGCCGAACTGCTCGCTCTGTCTAAAAAATAAAAATCTTTCCACCTAAAATCCTAACAACGCAACAAACCCGAGGGCACATTTATTCTCTTCAAATCAAAGGAATCCATTTCTTTACCCATTCCTCTGCCAAGTGAATCAACCTTTACCTTTGCTTTCCGACATCACTTGCTAGACTCTGTAATCATATCACCATCGAAGTTATTGATCTTCTGATCAAATTAAGTGCATAAGATTAAGATCAAACCGTAACAATGCGAGCAATACTTGTGAGCCTTTCTTCCGAGCTGACTGAAGCTCATCATTCCTTCCAATGATGATGCGGGAGCCATGACAACGGTAGGAAGTGAGAGGCCTTTGCCTTCATTCACATTGCCCATCTGTTGAACTGGGTTTGCAAGGTTGTACGAGGACTGACCTGGCTAGTATCTGTCCGCAACGAACAATGGGTGGACCAGCTTCCACCCTTGAACCTGTCGGCTGATTTGGAGGTCGACATGAGGGGATGGAAGCATCGAGACTGAGGCTGAGCTGGTTGTAAGAAAGCGACTCTACCATTTCTTATATAACTATTCTTTCTTGCTTCACGGTGCGTGGGAAGAGATTACGGAAGGGTGTGATTAGTTTTGACGGGCTATTGTGGTTAGAGCCTCAATTTTTGAGGCATATGCGGCAAGGCGCACAATAAAAATATGTCCAAAGATCTGTTCAGACATGTATTTAGTTTCAAATCAGCTATGTGTTTAGATGGATATTGGGTATTTATATGACGCCAAGAACTCAAATAACATTTTTTGATTAATTTTTTCAAATTTAAGTCATTAATTATTAAAAAAAATATATCAGAATAAATCCAGCTCGTACACTATATGGACCTGGGGATCCTCTAGCATGATTCTATCATAATTGACCATAGGTGAATCATGATATTTATGATTGAATTTATAGTATTTGTGAATAAATTTGAATGGATTTGAACTCCCAAGTCTAGTGAGAATGCTAGGATTTAGAAGGGAGGATATGTGAGGATTCATAGAGTGTATGTTTAGTTCCATGGTGACTATATGTGCTAGATAAATCTTGGATGCTTATAGAGGAGGAAACCATATAATACTTTCCAACTAGTCTTCAAGTGTATGTTTAGTTCCCTTGGCATTACACCCCCGATAGGTGGTGACATGGTTGCAAACAGTGGTCGGGAGGGCCTAGTGAGGGAGGGAGAGGAAAGAGGGGAGAGAGTAGATTATTAATCATTAAACCTTCTCTCTTTTCCCTTCAAAATAAACTACATACTTGTCCTTCAAATTTTAAAATTGCCATTACCATGAAAGCTTGTATCTTTCTTAAATTACAAAAATGCTATTATAAATAATTGTTTATTTTGATAAAGGAGTAAAAAAATATCCATCCCTCTAATGTAGAATCAAGGGCTAACATAATCTGGTAGGTGGGGTAAAGTAAATGAAGACGGATGATTAATTTTTTTTTAAAAAAAAGTTTAGTACTGATATCCATATTCATGTATAATCGTATTTTTGTAATAAAAAATAAATATTATCTAGCTCAGAATTTTGCGTTAAACAAGCTTCAAGCTCAAAATTTAAAAATTAATGAATAATCAACACTATTTTACTTAACTTTGTGACATGATAGTTTTAGTATGTATAATTAAGAACACTTGAGGACTAGCTAAATACCATTCAAATCGGTGGATAGCTTTATGAGGTCAAAAGTTCATAAATATAGCTAACCTGGATAATAGTAAAGAATACTCGCTGATTAGCCAGAGAGTGGAAACATACGATTAAATCTATTCGGAGGGTAGTTAGCTATTTGGTATCCAAGCACAACCTAGAAGAATACAGAGGTATTTTATCTAAAAATAAATTTGTTTATACAGTCAAAGGAATACCTTATTATCTGGTTTTCTTCTTATTTTAGAAGAATATCTCTCCTCCTGCCAATCCTTCATGACTGTTATTTTATGTTGCATGATGTACCTAATACCTGCATTTTTTATTCGTACAGAAGCCAATCAGCTAGATAATTCTCTTTAAATAATCCTTTTGGGTCCAGCCAAAAGTTTGGATTTTCAAATTTTCTACTGTACTTTTAAAGCATTCTAAGCTGATTGTAGCTTTATTCTACACTAAAGACTTGGTGTGAAAACAAGATGGAACTAGAAGAGTAGAGGTTTAGGATATCCGAATAAAATGAGCAAGCCAGAAAGGAAATAAAAAAGTGGAGGAAAAAATATGATAAATATTTTAAATATTTTTCATATGCCTCTCTCTAATACGTTATCAGATACATTCTTAATGCATTAATCCGTACCATTTGTTTCACATCATCACTGAGATGAGATAGAGGTTCCTATAATATTGAAAAAAATGACACCAGGATTTTGGAACAGGACCTGGCGCCTCCAAACCAACCATTATTAGAGGTATTTCATGCAAAAGATTAGCATAAATTCAGTCCATGCTCTTGTATTATGTATATTTTTTAACGGCATGCCATCCAACGGAAACAACATAAAGTATCGTTCGGTACCAAATTCCTTTGAACTCCATAATCCCAGGACTAGTTATAAGCGTTTGTAACATTCATTTGAGGAAGGAAGACCATAAGGTCATAAAGTAGTCCATTATTATCCTATCAACCTAGAACAGACTTTGAAATAATAACAAAACATGGACATCTAAGATTGAGCTTGAACAGAGCGCTTCTTCCAAGCCCTGTAGCTTTTGCTCTCCAGCATCGTCTCAACCTCTTCGAATGGCAATCCCTTGGTCTCTGGCACAACCAAGAAAATGACAACAAATGCAACCACAGAAACGCAGCAGAACAAGAGGAATGTTGGTGCAGTGCCTAAAGCCTCGGTCAAGCTCAAGAATGTCTGTGTCACAATCAGGTTAGAGACCCAATTCGCCACTGCTGCCACCCCACCGCAGACTCCTCGGTATCTAAGTGGGTAGATCTCGGAGTTGACGATCCAAGGGACAGTGCCCATACCAGGAGAGTACGAGATGATATACGCTCCGAGGCCAATGAGAGCCAACCAGCCGAAGTTGCTAGGGCAACCACGAGTGTACCACTCACGGCTTGCGGCTTGACAAAATTCTTTTCCAGCAGACTCAGATGTCAAGCAGGTGCCAGGAAGAAGCTGTTCAACAAGGCATGATCGGAATTAGATTATTTGAAACTTTGATGCCGCTAGAATGAAGTTAAATAATACTTCTCTAATTTCGAAATAAACAACATGCCATGGACACTGATGCAACATGGACAAAGCCAAAAGTAAAACACTGGAATGTAACATTTTGAGCATCACTCTTTTAGAGCATAAGCTTGTTATATTCTACAGAGATACTGGTACCATTACATTTTTTTATGATCAAATTTAATTGTAGTAGTTAAATTTATCCAATATCAACATCTCTGTGCTAAAGCAATGAAAATTCACCCCAAGGCATTGACACCATCCAGGATTTAGCATGGAGACTCTCCCTGGCACATGCACTATGAGGAATGCCAACTGGACCAGAGACCGGCTGGAGAAAAAGCATTCCATGCATTCTTATTAAAAACATCCGACAACCGAACAAAAATCACATACTAAAGATTATTGATGATCATTCCACAAAGATGCTTAACAATTTAAATAGCTGAGGTACTTACTTTATCCCCATCATGAGCACAGAAGGCACACCCAGAGGCAGCTTTCACGCAATTCATACACGTCCATGTCGTGCCTGAAGCTGGCTTGAGATCAGAGCAAGTTAAGTTTCCACTGACCTGACTCGACAATTCAACTGCTGGGGAATGTGAAGCAACCCCAAAGAAGACACCGGATAGCAAGGCCAAGCATGTAATGATTCCAATCAAACTGAAAAGCAGTAGCCTTCTCCTTCCTGCTCTGTCGACAAAGAAGATACTGACAATAGAGCCCACGGCATTGAGACCAGAGGTTATGAGAGAAAGTGCCAATGCGGTACTGTTGGAAGCATAACCAGCCAGTTGAACTATTGTGGGACTATAATACATAACTGTGTTGATACCCACAAATTGCTGAGCTACCTGGACGAGAACGCCTGCCAAAAGTCCTCTGCGAACAACTATACTACCCATTCCCTTCTTCAATTTACTGAATGTGCCATGTCCATCAACAGAACCTTCGTCAGCTATTTCAGCTTCAATGGATAACCGTAAAGCTTCTATTTCTTTCTCAACTTCATGAGAAGGGTATATCTTTCTCAAGATCTCTGCAGCTTCTTCTTTTCTATCCTGTTTAACACACACACACACACACACACAGAGAGAGAGAGAGAGAGAGAGAGAAGCAAAAAAATTGGACAGAACAAATGAAGAGTTCTATGAGTAGATTAAATCAGTAGAAAAGTCGAAAAGTGTACAAAAATGAATGTAATAATGTGAGTAAAAACCACAAACAGATATGAAAGGAAATATGGTATAACCTTTCTAAACAGCCACCTAGGTGACTCTGGAAGCATCAGCATCAATATAAACTGAACAAAAGCAGGAAGTCCAGCCACACCGAGCATCCAGCGCCAAGTTCCTGCTGTCTGCACCAAAAAAAAGAAAAAACAGAGTTGAAATGTCAGTACTACCATTACAATCTGGGAACAACACTTGAACAGGAAGGGAGAAATTTGTCTAATTACCCGTGTGAAAGCCAGATTTATGAGGTAAGACAGAAACTGCCCTCCTGTAATAAGTAACCCATTGGTGCTAACAAGAGCACCTCTAATTTTGGCAGGAGAAGCTTCAGAAATGTAAAGAGGAGAAGTCATAGAAGCCATCCCAACTCCTAACCCCACAAAGATTCTCCCTACAATTATAATTGCAGGAATTGGTGCCACAGCCATTACGATAGCACCAACAAAGAAAAGCAGATCAGCAAACAATATTGAAGGTCTCCGACCAAATCTATCATTCATCCATCCACCAAATGCAGCACCCACTATAGCTCCAGCTACAGCCATGCTCACAATGGTTTCCTATTGACAAAATAATGGTAAAACATGTAAACTGGGAAAGATCCACCATAACAAATTCTGTAAAATCATATCATTAATTGTCATGAACACAAGGGAGCAGACCTGCAGTATGGTACTCCTTTCGACTTGTTGGAAGTCATCACGTATGTACAGAAGTGCTCCAGATATAACACCTAAACCAATAATCAATGAAAATTTTGAATCCATGAATTATTTTGACTCACAGGAATGATACCAGATTACATCACAGAAATACAGCAACAGAAGTGAACAGTACATGTTTCGCTGACATGCTTTAGATAATTCAACATTATATGTGTATTTTGTGCATAATATAATGCATTTATAAGGCCTGTACAAATTTAGAGGCCCATGAGATAAGTTTATTCATTAGACAGAACAACAAAAAGATGCCAGATTGAACATGAGCGTCCAGTATCAAAGTAGGTCCAGCTAGTGGCAGCAATGCTTAAACATAAACAACGGTATGAATAGATACAATGGGTTAACTTATTCAGATTAATATTTGGTCACAAAGACACAAGAAACGTAAGCAAAATACAAAGTCCAATCCTACAAATAACGGATAGCCTACCAGCACGAGAAAAGACATCCCTAATGCAATGAAATATTAGAATCACCTGATAACTTTGATGTGGAACAATTTTTTTAAAACAGACAACTACCTTCTCTACCCCAAAAAACATTTGCAGAATGTTTTTGACCAACGATCTAGAACAATAAACATATTAAAATCCTATCTTTCAGACATGCATAAAGAAGTTTTTTATTAAGGCACCATATCCACCATTCCCATGGCCTCTGAATTACATTCCACCCACCAATATATGGTGAGATGGGCATGAAGTCTTATTTGGTAAGACAGGATTTCTTATAAAGGACAGCAAAGATGGCAGTTTTTGGAGCCCGTATAGAGATTTATAAGCCTAAATTCAGAAGATAGCATTATATCATGACCGTTATCAAAACCAATTTACAGATATAATATGCATATTATAATGCACATTTGGAAAAAAAAATCATGCAAAGCCTGAAAACAAATATGCAGCTAAATTGGTAAAAGTACTTACATTTTACTCAAACTGTTACTGTCTTTGGCCAGAGAATAGTCTGGCACCTGAATATAAATTTCTTTAAAAAAAAATACAATTACAGAGTGAAAACATATCATGATGCTTTAAAAAGCAAACAAAGAGCTGAAGAAATGAAGACAGATTTTTATCTGTCAAAGTACGAAACAGTGTGTGTGTGTTCCCTCGAAAACATCATGGTAATCATTTAGCAACGAAAGATGTCAAAATATTTAAAATAAGGAATACTCCATTATGGTGTAGATTCCATTCTAAAGCAGCTCATTGACCACTTCTTCATCTCTGGGCCATGTCCCGCTTTCAAAATTTCTGGAACTTAACATTCACCTTAAAGAAACTCATTTGCAGCACTGCTCAATTCTTACTCTAGTTTCAAAGACACCATAACTTTATAAACTTTTTCAGCATTTAAACTTTAACAAGTTAAAAAGATGTAAGTTACCATCTATCTGGTGTTTATTAGAAAAGTGTTTATTTCCATCCTGACTTCCAAATCCACTCATTTTTGAGAAATCATAAATTGATGATCCACTTTGCTATCTTTTATGGTTTCTACTTTTCTTTCATTTTTTTCATGGATTCATATGCAAATAATCCTAACAGCAAGAATTGGCAGCATCCAGAAAGAAATTCAAGTAAAAATTAGAAATTTTCGTGGATAAAGCAAGTCACATTATTTTTCTAAAAAAAAAATTCGAAGAAGTGTACAACTCATAACTTCCAGATGTGTGCATAAAATTTCCTTTTGTGACCAGCCGCTCTGTTATACCCTTCACTTCTTAAACACAACCTCTCAGCCCATGGTGGTGCCAATGACCGAGCATCACCTTTCCTTGAGCATAAGAACATGTATAAGCAGAGAAGAAGGCTTCACATGAGTAAATGAGGCAGTGGATCCTGTGCAAACAACGAAATTTTCTATTTGTGCTTTAATGGGCTCTTTCAGGGTACACATCAAAGCAGAAGTATAATCTATTTGCAAAACCTTAGGATAGCATTACCATAAAATAGACATCGGAACTTAGGGAAAAAAAAGAGGTTATTGCAGCTGGACCTTTTTTTTTTAAAACTTTTGAGAAGGGAAGTGAGGCCCATCCTCACCGTAGTTACCTATGTCCCAATACCAGGTATGCACTGATTTGAATCCGGAACCTCTGGTTGCCACAAACGGGTATGATGACCAATGGGACAAGCCCCATCCGTTATCCCCTTGAAATAATTGTTTAAAGAAAGATCATGTTTTGGACCACTATGTCTTAAAGAGCCTTCACCATTTCTCAACCATAATATGCATATCAGATCATATTATATGGACAACTAAACTTTGCAATGTCTAGCTTATAACAAACTTCATCTAGAAATCATAGAAGTGCTACGCCTTCAATACGACACTGAAAAGACAACTAAAGTTAAATTGTATACCTGTATCGTAGCCAAATAGAAGACCACCAATGCCAGCAGAGAATGCAAGGCGAAGAATGTACGGGTGCTTCCATGTCAAACTGAAGCATTCCTTAAATTCTGTTTTGTCTGCTTTTTGGACACCCCCTTCCATTGCATGAACTATAGAAGACAATAGCCCAGAGGATCCCTACCTCCAAATACTTAAATGCTAGCTCGTTAAAATCCTACACTGGCATGAAAAAGAAGCATCGATGCATTCTGCATGAGCAAAAGATTATTCGCAAAGCAACATGACCATGGAATGTGGATTAAGGCTAATGGTAAAGTGAGACCAGTGAGAATGATTATGCTGTTGGCCTTAATCATGCTTTCGTAGTAAAAAAGACATAACGCAGTACATGGAACATATATTAAGTAGCTGGTAAAAGACATATAGCAGTAAAACCTGCAATGCAGTCATAAGAATACGAAATGCCAACTAACTGACCCATCTCAAACAAGAAGAAATTAATGAAATAAGTCTGTCCTATAACTATGAAAACTATTTAAAAAAAAAAAAAAAACATGGGCAAGAATACAGAGGACACCAAGAGAAGACGGTAAAAAAAATGTTCTATCATGGCTATAATAAGGCAAAAAAAATAATTTACCACGATATGAAAAGGCCGGTAAACATGCACGTTGAGAAAAGGCAAAGACAAACAGGTACACCCAATGATGGTGACAAAGGATTCGTAGACACCAATCCAGGCACAAGGAAAAAGCCTGTTGCTTGTGGTCATTGTTGCGACTACCCTTCAGAAAGAATTATATTAAGCACAAGCAAAAGCATTTTTGGAACCTCTCAAACGATGATTTGATTTCCTGACTTCTGTAAATAAATTATTGTACCCAACATGCAAGAAACCCAACATTATTACAAAAGAAACGGATCGAAGAATAAATAACCATTTGTTTCTTTAAGAGAGCAACGCAAATAACCAATATTTAAGCCCGGACCGGCAAATTTAGGATCAGTAAAAGATGAATTGCAAGAAATAGTTGATGCTTTCTCAAGTTGATGATTTCTCATAGTTAAAAACGAACATCGCAGAGACCCATCAAACAGAGACAGACAGGAGAGAAATGTTCACCTTTTCCTTTTCGTCAAGGCTACACATGTTCCAGATCACATCAAGATCGAAACTTCAAGAACAATATGTCCTTTTCAATGTCCATTACAGGCTAGAATATGCTCCCTTTTCTGACTCCCCCCATAAAATAGGAAACAAATCAAAGCACTAATGACAATGGCGATAATTATAACATTAAAATCTGACATAATCTTCTTTTGGTGGGAAAAAAAAAAAGGAATGGTACTCGAATTCGAATCTGCAAAATCTAAAGAAAGAAAGCCGAGAAAGGGGGAAAAAATGATGTCTTCCAAACCAAAAATCTTATTTATATGCCCGTATCCTATTATTCAACAAAATTTTCTACCAAAAAATAATGTAAAGGAGTAGAATAATCCAAACCAATCACAGGAGTAGGAAAACCAACATCATTTCGAATCCCAGGAAGATTATAAAACGCAAAGAAGGGGTCCAACCCATACTTTCTCATATGCAGCGATAATTAAAAATTGAATAAAAAATGAATAAGATTGGCGTATCTTCTCTTTCTATTCCAACAAACACTATAAAACGATGGCGAACCCAAGTCTCAGATTCTGATCTCTTAAAAGACAAAAAATCCAAAACCTTGGTAACACCCCCGTCCAATGCCCTAAAAACCACAAAGAGAGGGGAGAAGAAAAAAGGAGAGGCCTCTAAACCTTACCCGAAATCTTTGTACAACTATGCGTCTCTCCCCTCGTTGGAGAGTATTTAGACTTCCCAACCAAAATACTAGAAATCTCTAAGGACGTCAGTCGCTAAGCGAAGAGGCCGATGGGAAGGAAACAAGACCAGAGAAAGAGAGTGCGTCAAGAGATAAGAATGGCGGCGATCTCAGTTATATACTGATCTTTTTCCTCTGAAGAAGCAAATCCTTTTAATGGATTCATTCTATTTTCGGATTTTTTTGGTCCGAGGTTTTCGGACTCGCTATGGCCTATTTTTGGGAAAAGAAGATTCGGGATTAGGTCCACGAAGGGATGCTTTATCCGGCCTAACGTATCTCCTCCCGCCGATCTCGCGGACAGCGTATCACGAAAGGAGGCAATGGAATGGATTGCGATGACAAGCGTTATAATGGCGGCCGGCCGGTCGCTCGGTCTGCTGCTAACTCACCAAGAAGATGACGGCCGCTACCACGGGTTCTAAAGACCTTGCATGCGTCCATGGTTATTCTAGTCTTTCTTTGATTTTTTTTTTTTTTAAAATTTTATTTACAGTTTGCTTGGTTAATAATATTTTATGGAAACGTTAGTTAAGCTTATAATTGCTGATTTAGTAACTTTATAATCATCAACTCCATTATTGACTACAGATTACCGACCCTTTCTTGTCACGTATCCAAGAAAGCATTCAAGTGCATATGCATGTAACGAGATCACGTTACCGTGACCTGAGTTGGTTCTTGCTCGATCAGATCCGATAATTTAAAGATCTTTGATTGGGTTTGATTCAAAAATGCATATGATCAAATTCTCAATCAAATTTGGATTTTGTATTTTTCAATCTGATCATATCCAACTTGGCCTATATATCATTTGGATGTGATTTAAATCAACAAAAAAAAGGCCCAACTTGACTCACGTTAATCCAATCTGATCGACAAAACTCAATTCATATAAAATATTCTTTATTCTAGATATCTTTCTAAATGCATCGAACGAATTCTCAGTTAAACTAATTCATCCTTTTCATCTCAGCAACTGCATCTTTTCTTTTTTTTTTTTTTAAATTATTTTTAAATATTCATATTTCATTGTTTATTTTGATAGATTCTTAAATATAATGCTATCAAGTATTATCAATAAATATTTTTAAAAGAAAATATAGCCTGTAAATTTAAGAATGATCAATTTACATGGATGAAATTAAAAATTTTAATAAATATTCAAGTTTAAGTTGGCTCTTTTTAAATTTATTTAAATTTTTTAATGATTTTATATTCAATTATCAATCAATATTTTTTAGTTATAAAAGATTATAAAAGAGTGGCTAGATGGTTAGCTCAAATTGCAAATCCAACCTTCCTCTATCTTGACTCTAATACAAACATTTAAAATTGGGTCTAGATAACATTTAAGTACCCCAATCCAACCTGAATGAATCAATGGGTCTAAAATCCTTTTCATGAATTCTACCCGACCGACCAATTTGCTAATGGTTTGGCTCTGAGTCCAAACCCATAACCAAAATATAAAGCCAGATCATGTCGGGCTCCAGTCCAACCAACCCATCCACAGCCCAACTTATAAACTTACTTTATTAAAATTTAAATTCCAGCACCTGATACAAGCCTCCTTTTATTTAACAATGTTGCTGGTATTTTATCTTGCCCGATTAAACCTTCAATTGATCTCTTTCTGGTTTTAGTGGTTGAAATGAGAGATAACAAGCAAAATTGGCAAATAAATAATGAGGCATCTATTGTTCTCATGCATCGAAAATTGTTTTGATCTCAAAGTATGTACATTTAATTTACATGAACAATTGTCATAGAATATTACAGAAACTTTGTTATTTTGGCTTTTAATATAAGCTGTTATTATAAATTAACCATGATCGGTAAAGAATACTATTTGATGTTTTTCTACTATATATACAATTATTTATGAGTAAAACAATTTATAGAAATAAAATGATGTTTTCTCCGCTTCAAGTTAGCATGACAAAAAAATGCTAAAATTCATCCATCCCACCATCACTTGTTTCCATCGATCCTACATTAGAGATGACAATTGATTAAACTATTTCTATACTTTGAGCTCAAACTCACGCCAACCAACTAAGTATGCAATTTCTTTATAATCCTGATTGTAAAATTTATTAAAATCAAATATACAGGTTAAGATTTTGATTGCTGGTACCCATTATTTTTGTGCCGAATATCTCAATATTATCTAATAATGGACTGAGTAAATATGACTTTTATTTTTTTGAAACAGCAATTAAGCGTGTTAATATATCAATACCTGTCAAGATCATAACCTATCTATATTATAAATATTAAAATGAAGACTTTAGCCTCGATTCACTGGCATATATCTCCATCCGTTATATTTTTGTAGCTATCATTTAAATTTTCTTATTCAGCTACTTCAAACCTATATAATTTTTTAAATAAAAGATGTATTCTGCATATCAAACCGATAATAAGCTAGTATAACATTACCTGTGAAGCCTTGCGGAGCGAGGGATGCATGCACGTTTAGGAAGTCAAGGTGGAATTATCTATATATTTTTTTTTCATTTTAGTGGATAACGTTGTATAAATAAGAAATTCCTGATAGTGTTAAATGCTAGTCCAACAAATCATTGCATTAAGGTGATTATCATGAACAAATTGATTGTTTGAAGGCCACCATTCTCCTAAAAGTGCACGTATGAGACATTTTAAGTACGCTCTTATCAAACAAAAAAAAAAAAAAGTACGTTGCACCCACAACCTCATAACATGCACCCTTCCATGTGCTATTGTCCCTACGCACAAACAACATTGAACAAGTTGATAGAGTATTTCTAATTAACAGGACATGACATTCTAATTCCAACATCTCCACATGGAAGAGGCTTTTGGGTTCAAATCCAAACGATGGTGTTATCGTCATATTCCTTCAGAACATGCAATTTAATTAATTATTTATGTGGATTATTCTGATCATCGCAAGAAGGTCTGAACATGATCCTGAAGCAAAATCTATCATATCTAGGACTCAATCAAATATTAAAATTTTGAAAAGTCATAACTAGAAAGAATATGATTGTGCGCCCGAAGTCAACATTAACATATGAGTCGATATCAAAATTTTATATGCAAATATGGCTTTACCAACTGAGTTTATTAGCACACTCTAACTAAATGTTATTTTCTTATCAAAATTCATAAATTCTAAGAAACATTGCGTTTCAAGAAACTTGATCACATGTGATCCAAGCAGCTATATGACCTGTTCCTATAGTAGCTTTAATTGCTAGGTGATCTATATAAAAGATGGAACCTTCTGTTCTAGTGTCAAATTGCACAAGAAGCATGTCAGAAATGCCACGGTACTATGTTGTCGTCCATGCTGTCGCCGATCTTGCCACAATCTTTGCCTTCTCGCTCCTCCTCTAATATGGCTGGTGGTAGAGGAAGAGTAGCTGGTGATAGAGGAAGAGGAAGAGGATGCGTTGGAATTCGAAGGAGTGGTGGATGGAGGGAAGGCGATGGATGGCATGCTGTAAATGGCCAATCCCAGCCTCTGGTGCTAACCGGAGGCAACGCTGTGCCCTTGGGTGTTAGAAGCCTTCGGAGCAATCTTGTTTCTCCTCCTAAAATCATTAGGGATCAGTTTGCTCCTGGGACCAAAGTTTATGATAGCGACTTTCCTAGCATCAACAAGGGGAAGCAACCAGTCGGTTCCAACCGGGCTTCTTCTTCCGTCTTTCCTCATGGAAACCCCACTCGAGCATGGTGTGACCTCTTTAGTTCGTCTGACTTCCATATCAACCAGACAACGGCTCTCCAATCGAACATTAATATTGGCCATCGTTCCTCTATCTTCAAAGAACCTGCATCCTTGTCATTTGACAAACCGAAGCCTGTTCTACGGAGATTGAATTTTCGACCTTTTAGACATAGAGCTTGCTTCCGCTGTGGTGACCTTGGGCACTTCTGGCGAGAGTGCCGAAATGGTCTTGTTTGTTTCATCTATGGAGGGGTGGGCCATTCCTCACGTACATGTGGTGCCAATCGAAGAAAGATGGAGACCATGGGGCAAGCCCACATCCCAAGTAGGCCGGAGTTTACCAAGGTCTTCCTTACGGCAGAGGAGCATATCTTGCAGCGCTACAATAACTTGGAAAGAGCGGGAGTTCTCAACGTTAGCAGCACTAGAGATGGATGTCGACCTCCTAAACGCTTGAGGGTCTGCCGCGCTCTGAGGAGATTCCACTCCGACTACGATTGGGACCCTATCAACCTGGGTCTCAACTCCTTCTTAGTTCTCTTTCCTTACCCGGGCACTTCTGCTACGTGCGCACCATCAGGGAATCATGAGGGACCAGCTGTTCACATTCTCTATTGAACCCCTTGGTCTTTTAGGAATGAAGCTGTCCCTTGCAACCTTCAACTCTGCATTCAGCTCGAGCTTTTTGATCTCCCTCTCCACACCTGGGACACTGACTCCATTAAAAAGGTCATCTCCAGCTTTGGTCTCTTGGATCGAGTTAGCCCCAGAAGCTTGGCCGGGGTGGACCTCTCCTTCTATGAGAAGGTTGAAGACATTCCACGGGCTGTGTAGGTGACGCTAGGTAATGTCTCATACAAGGTTCTGATCAACATTACTGATGTGCGGGTAGCAAGCTCCCCTCCGTCTGCCATCTTGCCCTGCTTTGATTGGGAAGCAGATTGGATGTCGCTAAATCCCCTGTTTCGTTGGAAGCAATGCAACTCGATTATGGTAGGCCAAGGTAATGCTAATTCTTTCCGATAAGATGGTCCTCCAGATAGGTGGGAGATGTTACCTACAGAGGAAGTTGGAGCTTTGCCTCACCAACCAGGGCCTTCAAGCCGGACTTGTGCTGTGTCCCACCTTGAGATTGCTTTCCCTCATCCGGATGTTGGCGACGTAGACACTGGGGAGGAGAGTCCAGGGCGGGGCATCAACCCCACCGAACCACCGACTTCTCCGACGAAGAGGCCTCTGTGCAGCAATGATTGCAGAACCGACTCAAAATCGATCCAAGAAGAAAGTTCGAGCCAGCGTGAAGCTGAACTGGGTCTAGACATTGATGAGTGATCAAATCAGGATCAGCATTTGAATTTTAATCCAGGTGCTGTGGGGCTCGAGAAGCAAGATTTGCTGGTTGATCTCATTTTCTTGGAGAGTCCTCTAGCTACTGCACCGCCGAAAGAAGCTACTTGCCCCTCCATTCTTGGCTAGCTCAACTCTGATTTGCAGCAGGTAATGCCGATCCCATTTAATGCTCTTCTTGACTATCTCTATGGAGAAACAGATGCTGCTGAAACAAGTCATGGAACACTCAAACACATCAAATGGAAGGGACCCAGGTGGATGATGTCGTGGAAGTGACCATGCATGGTGACGTGGAAGGGGGCCTGGAGAGGACACAAATGCATAAGAAGCACATAGAGATGTTGTGGCTCTCACCACTTTATCTGATTCCCCAAGTAGCACGAGGAAGGTCGACTCTTCTTCTATAGCCTCAGAACAGCGAAGCGAGCTCGATCCACCCACCAAAACTTGCAAACCCATCAGAACCAAAGCCGTGGGAGTGGTAAGGGAAGCAACCTTAAAGCTTGCACCAAAGAGAAGGAGAAGAAAGGAGGCAAAGCAGGATGGAACTCACTTTGACGCTACTAGACCACTTCATTCTCTTCCTCATGAGTTGTTGCTTGAATGGGGAAAAGCATGTGGCTTTTCCTTTAATGAAAAAGTGGCTAAGGAGGTCTTTAGCACATTGCTGGAGCTTGATCGAGAGAAAGCAATTGCCTGTGAGCAGTAGGAACTCTAGTTCTTGGTTGTGTGGTTGATCGGAGATTGATGATGGATTGCATGTTTTGGGGGTTTCTGAACATTCTATTACTCTTTCTCTCTTGTGGTTCTACCATTACAACACATGGCAAGCCTGGTTCCAAGGTTCTTTGTATATGCCTTACTGAGGATTTCTTGTGGTCATTCCTCGTTTTCATAATGGCCATGTACCATGCTATTTGGATGGTTCGGACTATTTTGGTTGATAGATGGTGCTTTGTGTCTTCTCCTCAGCGTTGCACATCAGTTGTTATCCTCTTCTTGTTCCCTGTAACTTGGGTGTCTTGGTACTACTGGAAGTCTTGGATGCCCAGTTCATTTTCGAGAGCTTATCTTTTGTCAACATGATTGTTGTCTCATGGAACATTAGGGTTACTGGTGCACCTGGTAAAAGGAAAGCCATCAGAGATCTCATCTCTTCCTCTTCTTGTGAGGTCATTTTATTACAAGAAACTAAAGTGGCTCCCCCTTCTCAATCTTTTTTGCGATCCTTGGGAGGATGTCGATTGGATGAATGGGCACATTTGGATTCATCTGGGTCTTCCGGAGGTATTTTAATCGGATGGAACTCTAATATCTTCTCGATCAAGAGCTCAATTAAGAAATTCTTCTCTCTTACTGTGGAACTGTATTGCCATCATTTGAAGAAGAGTCTGTTCTTCTCTACCGTCTATGGACCTAACGACAGAGCTGCTAGAGATTCTTTCTTTCATGAGTTGGTGGACATTAGAGGTTGCATTCCCGATCCCTGGCTAATTGGAGGGGCCTTCAATGTCACTAAATCAATTGAAGATCGAAGAGGTAATGCTCAAAACATCAAGGATAGTTTGATCTTTATGGATTTCATCTCGACCTTAGATCTTGTGGATCTTGATCTCAAAGGAAGAGATTTCACATGGAGTAATAGAAGAGAACACCCATCTCTTGCATGTTTGGATCACTTCCTACTTTCCAGAAAATGGGAGGACCTCTTCCCAGCTTCTTTTCAGAGAGCTTTGTTAGGTTCTTCTTCGGATCATGTTCCTATCGCATTGGATTGCCAAGTTAAGTTTTATTGCCATAAAATTTTCAGATTTGAGGCATGTTGGATGAAGGAGCCGGATTTGCAAGATGTTGTTCAAAGCATTTGGAGAAAAATTAGGGGTGCTACCAACCCATCTTTAGCTTGGGTGGAGAACTTGCGCAACTTAAGATATGCTCTCAAATCTTGGTCATCTTCCAAAAGGGTTGCCGATCGAGCCTTGAAGGAAAGATTGATGCATGACATTGAGCTCTTGGACTTAAAAGAAGAATCTATTGATCTTTCTCCACATGAATTTAATGTGAGAAGAATTTTGAGATAATCTTTACAGGATTTATATAGCAAGGAAGAACTATATTGGAGACAACGTACAAAAATCATATGGTTGAAAGAGGGTGATCACAACACCTCTTTCTTTCATAAGGTGGCCTCTAGAAGGAAGTGCAGAAATTTTATTGACACTCTTATTGATAATGGTGTGGAGCTTCGTAATCAAGAGGACATTTTTGAGAAACTCCATCAGTTCCTCAAAAATCTATTTGGGTATTTTTTAAAACCTCGCCTCTTATTTAACTGGCAGTAGCTTTATGGTGACTCTATGGTGGATCTATGTAGCCTGGATGAGGCTTTCACCATTGATGAGATAAAAAGAGTAGTTTTTTCTTTTGGAGACTTGAAGGCTCCAGGACCCGATGGCTTCACCTTTATTTTCTTCAAAAAGTTATGGAACCTAATTAGTGATGATCTTTTGGTGTTGTTTGAGGAATTTCACAAAGGCACTTTGGACCTTGGAAGACTAAATTATGCTTACATCACTCTCATCCTGAAAAAGGAAGGTAATCTCTCTGCACGTGATCTTCGTCCTATTAGTTTGTTAAATACTTTATACAAGATCATTACTAAAGTGCTCTCTGATAGACTAGCCAAGTTTCTCGCTCTCCTTATTGATGATTGTTAGTCGGCCTTTGCAAAAGGTAGATCCATTATTGAAAACTTTTCTCGGTGCTCATGAGATGATTTTCTATTGTAAAAGGATAGGCTAAAGAGGGGTGTTGTATAAATTGGATTTTGAGAAAGCTTTTGACAAAGTAAGTTGGGAGTTTCTACTCTCGGTTCTCCAAGCTAGAGATTTTTCTTTAAAATGGATAGGCTGGATTAATAGCCTATTAGCTTCAGCTTCAGTTGCTATCATGGTGAATGGAAAGCCAAGCTCTTGGATTCGATGCAAACAAGGCCTACGATAAGGTGACCCACTATCTCCAGCTCTTTTTATCTTAGCAACTGATGTCCTTTCTAGACTGCTTAAGAAGGCTGGTTCTCTTGGTCTAATTGATGGCATTGGATCAAATTGTACATTTAGGGGCGTTAAAGGCCTACAATTTGCAGGTGATATCCTCCTATTTTGTGCGGATGAAAAGGAAAGCTTGATGGCAGTGAAAGCTATTCTATTAGCCTTTGAAGCTGTATCAGGATTGAGAATTAATCTTCATAAAAGTTCTCTGGTTGTACGAATATACTTGATGAGGATGCCTCACTTTTTGCAAATATGATGAACTGCAAGAAAGGGTCATTCCTCTTCACTTATCTCGGCCTCCTACTTAGTGATCACAAATTGTCGAAGCTCTATTAGCTTCCAATTCTGGAGAGAATCAATAGGAGACTTGCAAGCTAGAAAGAAAGATATCTCTCTTGGGGAGGTAGGGTGATCCTCATTAACTCTGTGTTGTCAGCTCTTTCTTCCTACTATATGTCTATTTTTAAGCTTCTCAAATGGGTGCTACATAGGATTGATCAGATGCGAGGTGCATTTCTTTGGAAGGGTAAAGAAAAAATTAGTGGATTTCATTGTTTGGTGAATTGGACAGCATGTGCCGGACCAAGGAGAAGGGTGGGTTAGGAATCAAAAACATCGAGCAGATGAACATCACCCTTTTTGCCAAATGGGCATGAAAGTTCACGGTGGGTTCAGATTGCCCTTGGTGGAAGCAAGTTAAACATGCTTATTATGTGAAGAAGAAGTTTGGTATGAGAGTAAAAGAAGTAACAAGAGAATGTCTACGATTTGGCGGGATATTTGCAAGCAGCTCAGTGCCTTCTGGATTTGTGTCTCTTTTAAGCTGGGTGATGGATCAACAATTCAATTCTGGCGGGATGTATGGTGTGGAGTAACTACTATTACCTATTTATTTGAGGATCTTTTTCAGCTAGCAGTGGACCAAAATTGTACAGTGGCTTTCCAATGGTCTCGAAGATGTCTGGCTTGGAAGATTAAGATTAGAGAGCCGCTTACTTTGGTTCAATCATAACAGCTTGAGATGCTTCAGAGTAGTTTGGCGCATGTTAGACCGTCATGCCTAGCTAGTACACCTACTTAGAAACTCATCCAAAATGGTTTATATTCTATAAAGTTCTTTTATGGATTTATCAATAATGGTGGTCTCATCTGTCCCTATTTTAGAGTTATCTGGAAAGCTGCCATTCCAGAGAAGATAAGAATTTTTCTTTTGGCTCGCTCTTCGAAACAAGCTTCACACGAGAGAAGTTCTTAGTAAGAAAGGATGGCATGTTAGTTTTGGATGTGCTCTATGTAGTGCTGCTTCGGAATCCATCTTCCATCTTTTAATCAAATGCCCTTTTGTCCGGAGTATTTGGATGACACTAAAGATTCAGCTTAATATTAGAGGATAGCCCACCACATTACATGATCTTTGGATGGATTGGAGGCAAAGATGGATTGATGCTTCAATCGGGAGAGCAATGGATCAATTAATGGCATCTTTATGTTGAAAAATTTGGCATGAGAGAAATGCACATATCTTCTCCAGAAAGAAATGCTCAATCTATACGGTGCTTCAGAAAATTCTGCAAAGGTTCTACAGCTGGGGCAATCTCTACTTGGTGAAGATGTTGGAGGGGCATGCTAAATTATGGCAAAGTTTAAAATCATTAGTTCATCCCACTGTGCAACTATGAGGCTCCTTATTGATTTTCTACTATATAAATTTATGTCAACTTTTATTACTAATGTTTTCTATTTTAGTTTTTAAAGAGTATTGTTTCAGTGGTCTATAATCTTCAACATGGTCAACTCTCTTGCAAATATCTTTCTTTTCTTAATAAAGATGGGTGGCTGATCTATTTCAGCCTTCCTTACTCAAAAAAAGAAGAAGAAGAAGACATAATGTTGGGATCTCTCTCTCTCTCTCTCTCTCTCTCTCTCTCTTCTCTGGAATACTTGAGATTAGATGAACTCTCATATCTTAAAATGGAGGTACCCTCTGTTTTGATCGGCAATCTTTTAGAAAATTGGTCTGGGTTGCCACCCCTGACAACGGTAACTCAAATTTGAACAGAGACTTGGGGGGGTACAGATTAGGTCCCTAGATGCCCCCCAACACCCCTTTTCCCTGGATATTGTGTTTGTTCCATGCTTCAGTTTGGAAATAATGCAACAAGAAGTGGCAAAATTCAAATCCAAGCCAGGACTCTTAATCTCCCTTCATAGAATAGTTGTAGATGTTGGTGGTGACGACGTAAATTTCTTCCCTCTATTAGCAGCCTCTTCCTCTTGACAGGTAATCACAGATATTCTATGATTTGTTGTTCACACAAATAAATCAATATTTTGAATTAAATTTTGCCACAATTATTTTTTTACTGTATAAATAATTATCTTGATGGCTTCAATAAATAAGGATATTAATTATCCTTTCAAAAATTAAATAAGCACAATGACATTAGCTTTACATTAGTATCCATTATTTCCTATTATGCTGGTTGATCATTGTTATTTGCATTTTAGGAATAAGTTCGATTGAGCAAATCATGGACATTATTTCCATTTTAGGGGCAAATTCAATGGTTTCGGATAACACATATTATATGTGGACATTATCAAAATCCTCATTTGTAAAAATTTATCTAATTTACTTCTCTGAGTTGGATATTATTCTTTTTGCACGTTACCATGGGCATTGTGAACCCATCCATACACAACCTAGTGGTTCAAAATTAAATCTAAATGTGGATGAGTTCAAAACAGCATCCGATCCATTAAATTCCCATAATTGGGAGATTTAGTAAATATGCTCATGTGGATTTTGTGAAAATATATTTGGCAGCCAAAGGCGCAGCACCACCATGTTAATGTGAAAATTTGCTGTGTTTGTCGTGATGAGATCAGACTCAAGAAGAGTGGTGAGTTGTTTGTGGCATGCTCCGAGTACAAGCGAGGCGAGGGCAACCAGACCTACCCCTAGCATAACACTCATTGCAAGCATCATAAAGGTTAGATGAGAATTTTAAATGATTAAAACCTAGTTGTAAGGGATATTAGATGTTTTATTTCTTTTACTTTTTTAGGTAAATTATGCTTTTAGTTGTTATTCTTATAGAATGGATAAAAGTTGGATAATAAGCCGAGGTCTAGCAAAGATTATTTGGATGAAGTTTAAAATTTTATTAAATTAGCTATTAAGAAAGCATCCGTAAATAGGAATATTCTATATCTATGTAGAAATATGTAAATTATTTCTCTTACTCCAAAAATTGTTGAAGAACATTAGTGTGAAATAGTTTAAGGATTATGATAGATAGGTATTTCATGGAGAGTCCATATTACCAGAAATCCTATAGGAGAAGGTGACATGAGTGGTCTGCTTAGAGATGCTCTTGGGCGAAATGCTTCTTAGATCTATATTTACCGATCTTAGACATGTTGAGGAGCTTATATATTCATCTAATAATAAGATAGCTCATATCGTAGTTTATTGAAAGATTATGATCAAGAACTATATCCGGATGTAAAATTTTTTTAAAATTTTTTTTTCTTGTGCATTTATTCCATTTGAAATATTTGAATGAGTGGTTAGGTAGGAGTTTTACAATGCTGCACCAATTATTAAGGATATATTTTCGAAAGACATTACTTTGCCATCATTTCTTATGAAGCCAATAAACTAGTAAAAGAATTGAATCTTGAATACAAAAAGATTGACAGTTGTCTGAACAACTGTACATTATATCAGGAGATAATGTTGATCAAAAGTTTATGCAATGTGTGTGGACCTTCATGATGGATAATATATCAAGAAAATAAGAATGATTTATTAAATAAAATAGATGCTACATCGAGTAAGAAAAAAATGACTAAAATTTTGCCTAGAAGGGCAAATGAGTCTGGTTAGATTGGGTTGTAAGTGACCTCAACTCGACCCGGTTGCTTGATTGGGTCCTAATGTTGGATCTACACCCAGCTTAATAGAAGATCGGGTCGGATTGTGTTAGGTCCACCATCAAAATTTTTTTCCCATTAGACCATTCAGATTGGATTGGTATAACCTAGCCCTAACCTAAAAAATTTGAATCCAATTTGGATCTAATTTGTATGATAGGCACATGATTGTACTTCCGTGCTTCATGCAATTTTTTTTTTGGTAAGCAGAGTATATATTCATTAGGATGGAGAGCACTTACAGGTAAAATTGGCTAAATAGCCATAAAACAAAATGAGCTGTAAGATTCTCAGGCGAGCATCATGTACGAAGAAAAAATGAAAAGTAAAGTACGACCAAAATGGCCTTTTTCCTAATTGCAGCTTTCACACCTTAGTCAGTAGATGGTCCGCAAAGTTTTAGCCGAAGTTTCCCTCCCTAACGGTCCATGTGAACAAGAAAGATTAGCCAGTAGAATCCATTGGAGAAGTCTCTTCCTCCGTCAATTATTCTACATTTTACATTGGCTCAAACTACCACAAGGACTTCCTTCTACTGTGCGTACGAATTCTCATGACAAGGACTGACTTCCGTGGCTCACAATATTCTAGCAAACCCCCAAGAGTCACGTTCTCCATGGTCCATACCTCTACCATCGTGTTCCAAAAAATGTTATCATAACTAGAAGATGCATGGTGTCCAATGTTCATTCAAATCCCCTTCAACAAGAGAAGTTTAATTGGTTACCAAAAAAAAAAAAAAAAAACAAGAGAAGCTTAATGCCATGGATGCTCAATAATGAAAATAATATAGAAGGTATCACTCTAACAATCGGAACAAGTTCTTTCACACTGAATAAAATTAATTTTAAAAATAAAAAAATTGTATAATAGCATATATCTTAAGTTTTAAGCAGCCAACAACTAGTATACAAGATGCAATATAAATGGCATCCATAGGAGAGTTGAGAGGGTGAAACTAGTAGCTTTTGATCATGTTTGGCTAAGTTTTTAGAGTGCTAAAAAATACTTTTTGGTCTACTGAAAGCATTTTTGGATGGTACAGTAATATTTGGTAAAAAATTAGGAGTTGTTTTGGCTTTGCCTGAAAAGGTCTATTTGAGAAAAGTTTCATTTTGAAGCTTTTCTTAAAAATACTTTTTGACTAATATCAAAAAGTTATTTTAATTTAAATAAATGTTTTTTGATGATCAAAATGCCTACCAACAAATCTAATAATTATATGTTATATCATATCATATTATATTATTATATTATAAATAAAATATAATATAATAATAAATTAATATTATGATATATTATAAATATATAACATAATCTATTATAGTATTATTATATTATAAAAATAAATCTTGATGTAACAATAACTAATAATATAATAATATTATTATATTATAATAATATAATATGTTATATTAAAATTTATTATTATATTTGATTATAATTTATTACATCATAATTATACATCATATTATACTATTATAATATAATATAATTATATTATATTATAATAATATAATAATATTATAATAGATTATATTATGTTTATAACTTAAATATTATTATATTTTAAAATACTATTTTATTATCATAATCATATAATGTAATACAATATTATAATATAATATTATAATATATAAATATATAACATAATCTATTATAATATTATTATATTATAAAAATATAATTTGATATAACAATAACTAATAATATAATAACATTGTTTATATTATAATAACATAATATAATATATTATAATTTATTATATATTATATAACATTATATATATTACATCATAATTATAATATTATATTATAGTTACAATATTACATTATAATTATAATTATAATCTATTATATTATATATATATTATTACATTATATGATAATAATATTATATAATAAAATAATATTTTATAATATAATAATATTTAATTATAAATATAATATAATCTATTATAATATTAATATATTATAATATAATATAATATTATATTATAATTTATTATTAGATTAGATTATAACTAATATATTATATTACGTTATAAATTATATTATAATAATATAATTATATTTTAATATATAATAATATATTATTCTCTATTATATAATATTATGTAATATTTTTATTATCATTTTATTATATTAAAAATATTTTTTTATTTTAGTTGCCAAATATATGATAAAATTCTAAAATACTTTATAAAATGGTTACCAAACAGTAAAATGTTTTTTATAAAAACTCTACTTTCAAAATCTTTACTTCTCAAAAGCTTTATTTTCAAAAGCTTTACTACCAACAGCAATCCCAAATAGAGCCTTGAAGCTGTGATATTGAAATTAAAGTGGTCTATACTTTATATTTATGATGTATTATATAAAATTTTAAATGATTGAAATCTAGTCGTAAGAGAGACCAAATGTTTTATTTCTCTTACTTTTTCTAGTAAATTATGCTTTTAATTATTATTCTTATAGAATGGATAAAAATTGGATACATAAGCTGAGGTTTAGCGGTAAATATGTTGTCCCTCTAGTTTGAAACTTGGAAAGATTATTCGGAGAGTAATCTGGATATTGATTTATTTTAATGTGTTCGCTGCAATTGTTGGCAATGTTATCAAACACGACAGCCTCTTCCCCTGTTAATGTATTTCCGCATGTTGGTCGGACTCTCTTCCTGTTGATAGCAATATTCAATTTTAGAAAGCAAGGGAAAACAACGCCAAAGAAAGGGTATGGACAACCGGTGGAAGTACGCAGATATAGTCAAGGAGTTTGCAAGAAAGTCTTACTTATTAAATTACTTTCCCCGTACAAAATCACGCAAAAACGTGTCCCTCGCCCATGCAAAAACGTCATATAATGGCGCAATTTTTTTTCAAGTCCCCCGATCAACAGTACGAGGAACCGTCTTACCTCTGCCCTCAACCACCAAGTAATCTTTTTTGACTGAACTCAAGTAATCAAAGCTACACCCCAGCCTTTTCACATCCTTCAATCAAAAGCTTCCTTCTGACCACTCCGTCTCCTCCCCACCCCTGCCTCATTCGTTATAAGTTGGCCGCGAAAACAAGGTCCTCCATTTTAGTCATGAAGACAATCCCAATCCAACCTTTTCTCCTCCCCCTCCTTTTATTCATCTCCCTCCCCTTTTTGGAAGCCAGAACACAGAGCGAAGCACAAGCTCTCCTCAAATGGAAGTCCAGCTTGTTTCAGCCAGATGCTCTGAGCTCATGGTCCCTTGCCAACTCTACAAGCCCATGCAGATGGTTTGGTGTCCGCTGCAACTCCACATGCAGCATCGTGCAGCTGAGCTTACCCAATGCCAACCTCAATGGAACCCTTCATGGATTAGACTTCGCTTCTCTGCCCAGCCTCATCAAGCTCAACCTCAATACCAACCTCCTCTATGGCCCCATTCCATCTAACATCTCTGTTCTCTCCAAGCTCACGTCATTAGACCTCAGCAGCAACAACTTCGTTGAATCCATTCCCCCAGAGATCGGTCAGCTGTCCAAGATGGTCAACCTCCGTCTCTACAACAACAACATCGCTGGGGGATCCCATATCAGCTCAGCAATCTCCGAAAGGTACGCTACTTTGATCTTGGATCCAATTACTTGGAGAACCCAGACTACACCAAGTTCACCCCACTGCCTTCAGTGACACATCTATCTCTGTACCTCAATAGTCTGACAGGAAAATTCCCACCCTTCATGCTCAACTGCGCCAATTTAACGTACCTGGACCTCTCGTAGAACAACCTGACGGGTAAAATACCCGACTCGTTGTCGACCAATCTAGTTTACCTCCAGTCCCTGAATCTTACCGCTAACTTCTTTGAAGGAGTCATTCCTGGTTCCCTTGCAAATTTGACGAGGCTTCGAAACCTTCATCTTGGATTGAACAATCTCACCGGAGGGATACCGCCTATCCTCGGCTCCATCTCTGGCCTTCGAATACTCGAACTCTATAACAATTCACTTGGTGGACCGATCCCTTCTTCTCTGGGACAGCTCCGGATGCTCGAGCGCATCGATATCAAAGCAGCAGAATTGAACTCTACCATTCCTCCCGAGCTCGGCCTCTGTACCAATCTCAACTTTGTTGAGCTGTCCCTCAATCAACTGAGAGGTGGCTTTCCACAGTCCTTCTCGAAGCTAACCAATATGAGGGAATTCGGGATCTCGGGCAATTTGCTCTCCGGTGAGATCCCCCCAGAGTTGTTCACGAATTGGACGGAGCTTGTTTCCTTTCCGATACAGAACAATAAGTTCTTTGGGCGAATCCCACCGGAGATTGGATCGGCCACAAAGCTGCAAATCCTATTCCTCTACATAAACAATCTATCGGGCTCCATACCTTCAGAGTTAGGTGATCTTGCCCAGCTCACTTTTCTCGATCTATCAGAAAACAGACTCATTGGTCCCATATCACCCAAGCTTGGTAATCTGAAACACCTGCTATTACTAAATTTGGGCAGCAATGATCTATCTGGGGAGATCCCTCCAGAGATTGGGTCCGCGACAATGCTACAAACCCTGTACCTCTTCAAGAACAAGCTATCAGGCTCCATTCCTGCAGAGTTATGTGATCTTGCCCAGCTCACTTATCTTGATCTTTCAGGAAACGAACTCATCGGTCTGATACCAACCAAGCTAGGTAATCTGAAACGTCTGAAACTTTTAGATTTCAGCAGCAACGATCTATTTGGAGAGATACCACATCAGGTTGTCAATTTGGCTTTTCTGGTCACAGTAAATTTGAGTAGCAGTTCCCTCTCTGGACCCATTCCTGAGACAATAACGACACTTGCACACCTTACTTTCTTGAATTTGGCAAACAACAATTTTTCTGGGATGATTCCGAGATCCATAGGTTCCATGATTCGTCTGGCATATCTGAATTTGGCAGATAACAATTTTTCTGGGATGATTCCGAGATCAATAGGTTCCATGATTCGTCTGGCATATCTAATTTTGGCAAATAACAATTTTTGTGGGATGATTCCGAGATCCATAGGTTCCATGATTCGTCTGGCATATCTGAATTTGCCAAATAACAATTTTTCTGGGATGATTCCGAGATCCATAGGTTCCATGATTCGTCTGGCATATCTGAATTTAGCAAACAACAGTTTTTCTGAGATGATTCCGAGATCAATAGGTTCCTTGTCTTGGCTCCAATCACTGCACTTGAACAATAACAGTTTGATTGGAGAAATTCCTTCTTCGTTGAAGAACTGCGAGCAGTTGGTCGTTTTAGACCTTAGGGACAACAAAATCCATGGAAAGATTCCAAATTGGATAGGAGAGAGGCTTTCATCATTGAGGATCCTCCGTCTAAGTCCGAATACGTTAAGTGGTAGCATTCCTCCCCAGCTATCACATCTACCTTCGCTTCAGCTCTTAGACCTTGCGCACAATAATATCTCAGGAAGTATCCCGCAGGGTTTGGGCAATCTTACCGCGATGATGGATGGCACTCAACCTCAAGAAAAAGAAAAACAAATGAAGTCCATTTCCCACCTTGGTCCCCCTTACTCCCGTGGATCCTACAACGCCGCCCGTGGATCCATTTCCCCCAGTGTCGTTGAAGGAAGTACCCCTCACCGTCGAGCCTTCTTCTACAGTGACAGCGTTTCCATATTGTGGAAAGGAAGAGAGTCTGTTTTTCAAAGTACGCTTTCATTCGTGGTGGGAATCGACCTTTCAGGCAATTATCTCTGTCATGAGATCCCTGCAGAGCTAACAAATCTTTCAGGGCTAGTTTTTCTGAATCTCTCATGGAATCTTTTGGATGGAAGAATTCCAAACATGATCGGTAAGTTAAAAAATCTTGAAGTTCTTGACTTGTCCATGAATCACTTAACAGGTACAATTCCTCAAAGCATCTCTTCTCTGACATTCTTGGATCGCTTGAACTTATCAAACAACCACTTGCGGGGACGGATACCATCTGGCAATCAACTACAAACACTTGATGATCCATCCATCTATAGTGGCAATGATGGACTTTGTGGACCTCCACTGACCAAAAGTTGTTCAAGTGACCAAGCATCCGATGTTCATTTGTCAACTGATGATGGTGATGAAAAAATATGGTTGTATCTTAGCATGGGACCAGGATTTGTGGTGGGATTTTGGGGGTTCTTTGGTATTTTATTCTTTAAGAGATCCTTGAGGCTTGCCTATTTCCGATCCATCGATGATATATATGATAGGTTTTCTAGGATATCAATGAGCAGCATCTAAGAACTGCAGACTTTTTTTTTAAATTTCTGATGTAATGTTGTAAGGACTGCAGACTTGTTCCTCTTAGATTGACATGTTCATTTCCCATGAGAAATTTGGTATGCTTTATATGAATCTTGCATCTTTTCCCATGACGAGAATCTTGCATCCTTATGTTTCTAACCTATAACTTATACGGTACGATTATTGCTGGTTCTTTAGAAATCAAATACTAAATCAAAACACAATGCAAGCTTTACAGAAAATTAGAAACAACTCTGACCTCAATCTAAAATTCTGCTGAAGTAAATAAAGGGTAGAGAACAAATGTGATAGATACTTTCTTATTATTTTGACCTAAAATGAGAGCTTAATTTGATAATATAATACATAGTTTCTCTCAAAAAGAAAAGGGAAAAAAGACCACTAGGCCAATTAAAAACATCTAACAGAGATTTGATGTGGACGAAGGAGGTAATCAAGAAGTTCTTTGCAACGGAAAGTATTCTGCGGCAGTTTTCAAATCTGCTGCATCAAAATCCTTGGTGAGAATCAAGGATGTTCTCTTTACATCTTGGAGGCATAACTTTTTTGCTAAGAATCAAAAGCCGGCTGGTTTGATTGCAGCAGTCGCATTGTGCTGCTGGTTCAAAAGGATAGAAGAGTGTTTCTCCACATCTCTTCTGAAGAAAAATAGGATGATTCCAAGATCAATAGGTTCCATGACTTCGCTCGAGTCGTTGCACTTGAAGAAAAATAGTTTGGCTGGAGACGTACCTCTCACACTGAAGGACTGCAAGCGATTGACCGTTTTAGATCTTGGTGAGCATGGATTCTGCGGAAATATCCCAACTTGGCTCGGGGAAAGACTTTCATCACTGAGGGTCCTTCGTCTAAGATCAAATATGTTTCGTGGTAACATTCCTCCCCAACTGTCACTTCTATCTTCCCTTCAGCTCTTGGACCTTGCGCATAATAATCTCTCCGGAAGTATCCCTCATACTATGGGCAATCTCACTGCCATGGCTGCAAATGAACAGGTAGCGAACAACGAAGGACATTTCCTAGGAGAAGAACTAGGATATTCTTGGGGTTACTCCAATAGCATTTCGATAGTTTGGAAAGGAAAAGAGTATCTTATTCAGAATTTAACACTTTCACTTATGATTGGCATCGACCTTTCAAACAATTCGCTGTCTCAGGAGATCCCTGCAGAGCTAACAAATCTTTCGGGGCTGATTTTTCTAAACCTGTCAATGAATCATTTGGACGGAAGTATTCCAGAGATGATCGGTAACCTGAGGAGTTTGGAATCGCTTGACTTGTCAATGAATCATCTCTCCGGTGCAATTCCTCCAACCCTATCTTCTTTGACGTTCTTATCTTCCTTGAATGTATCAAACAACCGCTTGTCAGGAAGAATACCATCTGGCAATCAACTGCAAGTACTGGATGATCCATCCATCTATGGCGGCGATGATGGACTTTGTGGACGTCCGCTTCCCAAGAATTGCTCAAGCAACGGAGCAAATCATGTTCAATTTTCGAATAAAGATGGCCATGAAATGATATGGTTATATGTTCGCATAGAACTGGGATTTGTGGTGGGATTTTGGGGGTTCTTTGTCATTTTATTCTTCAATAAATCCCTGAGATTCGCCTATTTCCGGCTTATTGACAATATATATGACAGATTCTCTAGCATATCATCGAGGAGCATGTAAGAACTGCAGACCTTTTTATTTCTGATGTAATATTGTAAGGGCTGCAGACTTGTTCCTTTTAGATTGACATGTTCATTTCCCATGAGAAATTTGGTATGCTTTATATGAATCTTGCATCTTTTCCCATGAGAAATTTGGTATATTTTATATGAATCTTGCATCCTTATGTTTCTATCCTACTACATATACAGGATTACTGCACTCTGTGAACAAAAAGATCTTCTTGGTTTCGGTTAGTTCTATTACTGCACCAGTGCCTGCCCCAATATGAAATTTTCTTCTAGTCTAATCAAGATTGGGACTTGCTTCATCTCTCTGCTTCTCTTAAGTTGAGATACTACTCTCTGAGTCTTTATTTTTCTGCTATTTTGGTTTAGGATTGGCTGAGTCTCCCCT
Source organism: Cocos nucifera (assembly GCA_006176705.1). NCBI lineage: Eukaryota > Viridiplantae > Streptophyta > Magnoliopsida > Arecales > Arecaceae > Cocos > Cocos nucifera. Next base: position 32,638 of record QRFJ01002851.1, on the reverse strand, counting down.
CAATGGCCTTTTCAATGTCTATTAGGGACTAGAATATTCTCCCTTTTCTGCCTCCCCCAATAAAATAGGAAACAAATCAAAGCATTAATGATAATGGCGCTAATTATCAACAGTAACTGCTGCCCCAAATTTTTTTTCCAAGGAAAAAAAAAAGTAATATTTCTTGAATCTAACCTTATTCCACGTCTCAGGAACAAAATCTAAAGAAAGAAAGCAGAAAAAGCGGGGGAAAAAATCATGCCTTGCCAACCAAAAATCTTGTTAATTTATATGCTCATATCCTATTATTCAACAAAGTTTTTATCAAAGAATAATGTAAAAGAGTAGAATAATCCAAAACAATTACAGGAGGAGAAAAGCCAACACCATTTCGAATCGCAGGAAGATTATAAAACACAAAGAAGGGTCCAACTCAGACGTTCTCAAATGCCAACGATAATTTTTTTTAAAAAAAAATGAATAAGAATGTAGCATCTTCTCGTTCCATTCCGAGAAACACGGTAAAACGAAGGAAATCTCACATTATGATCTCTGAAAATAACAAACTTTGGTAAAATCCCTGTCCAAGAAGAAAACGATCGCTACCACGGGTTTTAAACTCCTTGTCACGCGTCTTTCTTTGATTTCCTCTTTTCAACCGTTTGTTTGGTTAATAATATTCTACGGTTGCTTGTTATGGAAAAGTTATTTAAGCTTGTAATTGCTGATTAGGTAACTTTATAATCGGTCAACTGCAAATTATCGACCCCTTCTTGTCACGTTACCAAGAAAGCATTCAAGTGCATGTGCATGTAATGAGATCCACGTAAATAGGCCTGCAAATAGGTCAGGTGGGTCCATGATGACCTGATTCGTCTCTGGCTCGATCAGATGTGACAATTTAAAGATCCTTGGTTGGGTCTGATTCAAAAGTGGATGCGATTGAAATTTTCGGTCCAGTTTGGATTTTGTATCTTTCCACCCTGACCTGATCCGACTTAGTCCATATATCGTTCGGATACGATTTAAATCAATAAAAAATAGGCCCAACATAGTTCACCCTAATCCAAGCTAATCAAAAAACTCAGATCGCATAAACCTATTTCATCTTCTTTTTAAATATCTTTCCAGATTTATGGGATGAACTCAGTTAAAATAATTCAGCCTTTTCATCCCAACAACCACATCTTCTCTCATCTATTTGTATTTAATTTTTTTTAAACGTTCATATTTCATTGTTTACTTTGGTAGATTATTAAATATAATTCTATCAAGTATACTAGGAAACATTTTTTTTAAAAAAAAAAATCTTGCACACTTAAGAATCATTAATTACGTGGATGAAATTAAAAACTTAAATAAAAATTCTAGTGTTTGTTGGCTCTTTTAAATTTTATTTAAATTGTTTAATAATTTCATGTTTAATTATCAATCATTATTTTGAAGTTATAAAAGATTTTAAAAGAATAGTTAGATGCTTGGCTCAAACCGCAAATCCGATCCGCCTCAATCCTCACCAAATGCGAGTATTTCTGCTGTGGAGCATAAGAAAGTATTACATGCGATTACGGAGTACTCCGGTATCGACATTGAAACTGTTTGTGATGGTAATACGCCATGTAAATTTTGTTGAATACAAGAGCTTTTTGATACATTTTGCAGAAAAAAGAAATATCCGTGCAAATTGAATAGCCAATCATTGTGTAATATTTTCTGAATTTGTTTTTAGTTCTTTCGAGAAAGGTGGTGGAGTGCAACTCTCCAAGTTTGAACCTGGAAATTGATGCCGATCATCAGACCCTAAGAAAAATGTAATAAAGAATATAAGAAATAAGCTAAGATCAAGATCAGTCTATTAAAGGCTACGTAAAGAGAATGGTTAATTATATTTTTCTGTAGTGTGAAATAGATGAGATGAATGGTTCAACCATTCAGGATTATTTTTCATGTTTAATTATCAATCATTATTTTGAAGTTATAAAAGATTTTAAAAGAATAGTTAGATGCTTGGCTCAAACTGCAAATCCGATCCGCCTCAATCCTCACCAAATGCGAGTATTTCTGCTGTGGAGCATAAGAAAGTATTACATGCGATTACAGAGTACTCTGGTGTCGACATTGAAACTGTTTGTGATGGTAATTCGCCATGTAAATTTTGTTGAATACAAGAGCTTTTTGATACATTTTGCAGGAAAAGGAAATGTTTTCGCAAATTGAATAGCCAATCATCGTGTAATATTTTCTGAATTTGCTTTTAGTTCTTTCGAGAAACGTGGTGGAGTGCAACTCTCCAAATTTGAACCCGGAAATTGATGCCGATTATCAGAATCCTAAGAAAAATGTAATAAAGAATATAAGAAATAAGCTAAGATCAGAATCAGTCTATTAAAGACTACATAAGGGGAATAGTTAATTATATTTTTCTGTAGTGTGAAGATGAATGGTTCAGCTATTCAGGATTATATCAACAGTAATAACACCCTTAAGTGTCATGCTTCTGATATGTCGACTCACCAAGGAATAAAGAAGTCATCACTTACAACAACAAAAAGGACATCGCTAAGGCTAGATGCTTGATCTTTGATAGATCTTCCCAAGACCTTGGTGGATTTTATGGGATTCATCATTGATTGGTTTTTCTCCAGTGCATGAGAGAGCCCTGATAGCCACGGATGAGACCAATTGAAGAATGATGAGTTCAAATGTTTGATTCTTCCATGTAGAACGTGCAGTCTATTATTGGAGAATAAATGAGCTTTAGTGGTGTAGATATGCCGTCCGTCCCGAGGTTAAAGCATAGGATCCCAGTGCCCCGACCATCGATCTCTCTCTGAAAAGTATATTAGGCCTGTTTTTTTTAGAGTAAAAGTATCATGTTCTTCTCTACGATTTCTGTTCCACCATCCGCAACCAAGAATAGCTCATTTTCCCCTAAATTTTCAGAGGGAGAGAGAGACATGCATCGCCTAACACGGCATGACGACTTCGTTTACCTGGTTATCGATGGGGGATGCTATTTTAAAGGTTCTATGACAACTTTGTTTACAAGCTGCTTTCAAACTTTTTGACTGAGAAGAAATTTAGGGAACCGAGCTATTCTTGTAGAAGTGTTGCATACCTCAAAAGCCATAACTAAGTCATATGATATTCGATTTTGATGGTCTTTTTTTAAAAAATTACGTACTTTTTCAAGATTTACGATGTCATGCTGCTTTGTGGAAAGGGAAGTGCCCCTAGCGATTCGGATGAAATTTCTTCGCCCGTGCTCCGAAATAGGCCGATCAATCAAAAAAATTTTCTTTCGGATAAGACTTTCAATCTAAGAAGAATCTATTAGAATGATAGAAGACAGAATTAATATAGAAGTCAAGATCTATCTCCTGAAGAGTTTTAACTTTTTTCAGATTATTTCTATTAGATACATCTATTTTAGATTAAAAAAGTTTCATTAGAACTAGAAGAGGAATCCAACTCAATTTGTGTAAGGATGGACTTTATTATTATAAACAAAGATTATATACCTTATTTTTAATCAATACAAAAATAAAAAAGAGAAAGAAAAGGAACTTGAGCCTTATTTTCGAAAATCTTTCACGATCTTTTTTTTTTCTTTTGTCAGATTCGAGTTGAGTGGAATGAAGAAAATCTTTCTTCTTTCCAATCGGATTAAGTTGGTATCAAAGTATTGGTCCTCTATATCTATGGAGGTTTTTGTTCATAATCCAGATGTATGACAAATACAAGCAATCAAGAAAAAAGCTATTTGTGCTTCAAGTACATGAAGGACAGAGGAATATGGCTATTAATTCTTCCTTGATTAAGGATGAGAAGAAAGAATATCTCACACAATTAGAGAAAAAGATTATCAAACTCATTAAGATCATCTCTAATTTGGTGATATCTTCAATGAAAGCACAAGCACCAAACCCTTGTTGTAAATCTGTCTCCAACATTTGGAGAAGAATTTCATCCATCTAGTGAGGAAAATGGACAACACAGAGTACAAAAAATCTCTCTTCAGCCATGTAAAGTTGAAGCTCAAATCGATATCCCCATGTACGATGGGACTATTGATAGAGAATGGCTAGATAACTGGCTAGACCAGTCCAGAGACCTACTTAACTATCTATGGATACTCTAGTATCCAGAAGGTAGCTTTTGCTCATCTCAAGCTTTCTAGTCATACTCTTACATGGTGGAATTTATATGTGAAAAACAACGACATTTCTAATCTAATATGGAGCAAATTCAAGAGCCAATCAAGATACAACTTTATCCAATCAACCACGAGAAGGATTGGTGGATCAAGTAGCAATACTTATAGCAGAAATATGATCAATTTATCCAAAACTACACTACCGAGTCCCACAAGTAGGCAATCTTCCTTGGGTTCTCCATCGATGATCATGCAATTTTCTTGAAGTTAATGGAGGTCTCCATGAGAGCATTTGAAAAGAGCTGAAGTTCTTCAAAATTGAAGAAATCAATGAAGCTAGTGGGAACACCATGGCAATTTAGAAAAAGAGTCATCCTAAGGAAGATAAGAAAGGTAAGAAGCATATCAACATGACTCAAAAAAAATATTGCGATTTCTATAACCTTTGTGGACATACAAAAGAATAGTATTGGAAACTTTACCCCGAGTTGCATCCCAGGAGGAGGAGAAAGCTGAAGGATAATAATTCCAAGAAGAAAGAAAAGGAAGAGAAGGTGGTCCTTAATACTGTAGAGGTTGAGGAGCTATCCGAACTTGAGCAGACTTCACATTAAGCTTGATGACAAGAAAACCCGAGACAAAATTTAAGGCATATCTTGACGGGCATGAGAAACTCTTCCGCTTAAAGATTTAGGTGAAGTTGAGCATCATCAAAGCTATTCTAAATCCTAGAAACTAGAAGAACCTCATCTCCAAAAATCTCATTCAGAAGCTGGGTTGTAAACCAAGTCTCATCCACGTCTTTATCCTCTTAGCTGGATTCAAAAGGATGTTGAATCAAAGATCACAAAGCAATGCACCTTCAAGTTTGCCATCACTGAGAGGATATAGATGAGGTAACTTGTGAAGTAACTCCAGTGGAGCTGATCGAGATCAGAAGCTCCATGTGGACTAACCATAAAGGCCGGACAAGTGTGTAGTTGTAGCGTGATGCCAGAGTCTATTCTAGTGGATTTAGATTGCGAAGATCAGCTATCCACTCATAGGTATCGAGTTCTAAACTCGTATCGATCAGCAAATATGATTTGCTGATCAATTGCATTTTATTTTTTTATTATATATTACCATATCTAGATCATGAGTAGGATAATTGATTAGATCAATGCATGCGATAGAATTAATATTATATTAATTTTAGCTTTTGCTATATTTTATTCAAAAAAAGTTTTCGAAAAGTATAACCTAAATCCTGCTTGATTTTCTTCAAATGGTATCAGAGCCAGTTTGCTTGACATGTTAATATGGTAATTAGAAAGATTAAATGCTTAGATATTTGATATGTATTTAATCCAAATAACTTAGTAATCGAGGGTGAATGAGCCACCAAGCTGTTCGATTATAAGAGACAAGTATGATTTAAAGGCCATCTCCTTCCATTCAGTGGGAATCCCTTATGACGGTAGGGGTGCCACCATTCATTCATTAAGATGAACAGTGAAAGGATTTTATTAAAATTATTTTAATTAGAAAGTTAAACATGAATATGTTTAGATTAGATCTAAAAGATAATTTATGGTTTGATTTTTATTATGCCTTATTTTCTATTAGGAGATTTGCAATTGGATTGCTGTCTATGAAATGAGCTGACCCATTTATGAAATGAGTCAACCCATTTGGTGAATAAAAAATAAAATTTTTTAAAATTTAAAAAAATATTTTTAAAATGTCGAACCCCAATCCGTCAGTCCAAAAACTTAACTAAAAGAATTAAGTATCTCATAGAATCTAGAATTATGAATTAAACATTCTAACACATAAGCATAAGCTATGGGTTAAAGGGTTAGATGAATTAGGTCCATTAATTGGATTAGACCTAAGATTAGTTAAAAAATAGATTAATCTAGAGTAATTGATCAAATTTAATCAAGTGTTGAATTAGATTAGGTCAAGGACACTCTAGACTCAACTTCAATAGTTGTAGTTGAATGAGTCCATATCTTTAACTAGATCAAGATGGACTTGATTCATGGCTAAGCGGTCTAGCATGAAATTACTAGATTGATCAGATTAAATCTAATTAACCGATTGGTATCTAAGGTAAGTTTGGCAGTTTAGATCAGTGATTTTTAATTAGAAGCTACTCGCACTGATTCAATTTTTGACGAGTTAATGGCATATTCCTTCTACTGATCTTACTTACCTAGCCGACATGGTTGATTAGAGTTTGATTAGATTACTTGGTGATTCGAGCTGACCCATATCACTAAAAATTAGTTTGATTAATTTCAATCAGTAAGACTGAATTAGGTGCTCATGGATCTAAATTGATCATAGTCCTAACCTATTGACTTGGTGAAGTCGGAGAATTTAACTTGGTAAAGTCAGTGGAAGAAATTGATCCATGTTCTTTCTATCCTTAAATTATAAGTAACCTAAATTTTCTAAATTATTAGGTTCTTAAAATAACTAAGTTATGGAAATAACCGAGTCATAGCCTTCCATTAAAGTGAATAGTAATGAGTCTAATTTTTTGGATGGACATTAGAGGTGCGTAACATCAGGTGTTCATCTGGATATTAAAATTACCGTCCATCATGTGATGATTATGTTGCACTCTCTTAATGGTGATCAGGTTAGTCAGAGCCTACCTCGGGCCTAGTCATCATTGGTTTGATGCACCGAACTCAATCATGTTAATGGTTGGACCTAACCAAACCTTTTCAGTAGAGGTCAAAGCCTACTGAATTAGCTTCTGGGGTAAAATCTAATTACTAAAAATTATTTAAGAAGATAATTGATTATGAACCTACCTATAGATATACATGGATTAGCCAGAGCCTACCTCGGGCCCGTCTATAGTCTATATGGATTTCAATATCCACTAAGGAGTTAGTGTAATTCCTCGAATTGAAGGTAGAGGCTATCAATTTGCTAAAAATAGTGGAAGAACCTTTAGATTAAAGTTCAAATCTTTAGGATTAATTATTCAAGTACTAATAAGATTTCATATTTTTCTTTCAGATAAATAGAATGGCTAGTGTTAGTCCGCTCCGTTCACTGTTGGATAGTGGTAAGCATTTAGGACCTAATAATGAAGAGTCTAGCATTGACCCTAATCAGGTAGACCTGAAAAAAAATTGTCCTCTTGACCCGAATAGACTGAACAAAAAAAATCAGCAAATGGTTGCTGATCAAGGCTGTTATATGATAACACCTTGTAATTTTTTCGTTTGTGATACATCTACCTGGGTATTAGATACCAGAAGTCTGATTCATATATGCAATTCATTGCATGGACTTCAAATTGGTAGAAAGTTTGAGAATGACGATAGGTTCTTGAATGTTGGAGGTGAAAGTAAAGTTTCAGTCCTAGCATTGAAAATTCTTGAGCTATTTTTCAAAGATAAAAATATCATTTTAAGTGATTGTCACTATTATCCATCTTTTATGATGAACATAATATCTGTTGGACTTTTGGCCCAGTATGGCTATTATTTATTAATAAAAAAAAATTATTATGATATTATTATGAATAATATTATAGTAATGCAAAGATAATTAAGAAATAATATTTATGTTTTATTATAGTCTGTTAGTGTAATGTACACGTCCAACAAATGCCCAAAGCTAGATCATGTCTCCTATTGGAGATAAACCTCGCTCCTGCCGAAGTTCGATTCGATGCTTAGCCTAATGAAACGGGTAGCCACGGAAGAGCTTCAACGGATGGATCTTAGCCGAACTTCTTCAGCCGACCGAACTCCTCAACGGTCGAGCTCCTTCGGACTCCCAGCGGATGAGCCTTAGTCGAACTCCATCAGCCTTCCGAACTCCTTGGTGGTTGAGCTCCTTCCAAACTCCCTAGCGATCGAGTTTTAGCCAAGTCCCTTCAACTGACCGAACTCCTTAGTGGCCAAACTTCTCAATAGTCAAACTCTAACTCCCTCCGGACTCCTTCGACAGTCGAGCTTCTATGGAAGCCAAACTCCTTGCAGACTCCTTCAGTAGTCGGGCTTCTATAGAAGCCGAACTTCTTACAGACTGTTGATGGATTCCTACAGGCGATCCCACTACTGAACGGTTACACAAAAATAATGATTGTCATTTATCAAGACAACATGATCGGCATTTATCAAGTCAATAATGATCGGCATTGATCAAGACGGTTATGACAGTCATTAATCAAGGCAATTACAACAAGCTCCACCTATAAAAAGGACCCTTCAGATACGCTTATGCCAGGCTCTCCTTTCCTTCTCTAAACTCTATCGAACTCCACACTGAGCACTCCATTTCTGTTGGCTAGAGCTAACTTGACCGTCAGAGGATCCTACCATAGTCACCCCCATCGACTCTGGATGGGACTTTGTTTTGCAGGACACCGATGGTGACCTCATCCTCTTTCACTCCAGCACGATCCAGCATCAATCAAATTATGCACCAATAGATTTGGTGCTAGAGAAAGGGCACCTCTGTTCCTAAGATGATCTTGAGGCCCCTTATTCTTAAAGGAGTGCTCAACGATGATCTCTCTCCAGAGATCTCTTTCTTTCCTCTCCAGAGTTCTTTTCCAAGATAAGATGCCTTCCAGGAGAGCTTCGACCCAACGATCGATGGCCTCCGCAGCCTGATCATGTCCAGATCCATCTGCTCCTGCTTCAGCCCTAGCAACTCAGGTTCCACCCATCTTCGCATCTTCGCATCATCCTAATGCGAGCAAAGTTGAAGGCCTCGTTCATTTAGAATGGGATGGGGGGAGAGACCCTGACAATGATCTTTATATGCCCCCATAATCCATTAGGAATAGGAGGAGAACCTCATCCTAACACGAGCAAAGTTAAAGCCTCGTTCATTTAGGACGGGATGGGGGGAGAGGCTCAGATAACGGCCCTTATGTGTCCTCATAGTTCATTAGAACAGAAGAACCTCGTTCTAACTTGAGCAAAGTCGAAGATCTCGTTCATTTAGGATGGGATGGAGAGAGAGGCCCAGACAATGGCCCTTATGTGCCCCCATAGCCCGTTAGGAATAGGAGGAGAACCTCGTCCTAACGCGAGCAAAGTCGAAGGCCTCATTCATTTAGAATGAGATGGGAGGAGAGGTCCCGACAATAGCCCTTATATGCTCCCACAGCCTATTAGGAATAGGAGGAAGAACCTCATCCTAATGCCGAGCAAAGTCGAAGGCCTCGTTCATTTAGAACGGGATGGGAGGAAGAGGCCTTGACAACAGCCCTTATGTGCCCCCACAGTCCATTAGAAATAGGAGGAGAACCTCATCCTAACGCGAGCAAAATCGAAGATCTCGTTCATTTAGGATGGGATGGGAGGAGAGGCACTGACAACGGCTCTTATATGGCCCCACAGTTCATTAGGAACAGGAGGAGAATCTCATCCTAATATGAGCAAAGTCGAAGATCTCGTTCATTTAGGACGAGATGGGAGGAGAGGTCCAGACAATGATCCTTATGTGCCTCCACAGCCCGTTAGGAATATGAGGAGAACCTCATCCTAATGCGAGAAAAGTCAAAGACCTCGTTTAATTAGGATGGAATGGAGAGAGAGGCCCTGACAATGGTCCTTATGTACCCCCACAATCTGTTAGGAATAGGAGGAGAACCTCATCCTAACATGAGCAAAGTCGAACACCTCATTCATTTAGGATGAGATGGGGGAAGAGGCCCAGACAACGGTCCTTATGTGCCCCCACAGCTCGTTAGAAATAGGAGGAGAATCTCATCCTAACGCGAGTAAAGTCGAAGGCCTCGTTTAATTAGGATGGGATGGGGGAGAGGCCCTGACAACAGCCCTTATGTGCCCCCATAGTCCGTTAGAAATAGAAAAAAAATCTTATCCTAACGCGAGCAAAGTTGAAGGCCTCATTCATTTAGGACGGGATGAGGGGATAGGCCCTGACAATGGCCCTTATATGCTCCCATAGCCCGTTAGGAACAGAAGGAGAACCTCATCCTAACGTGAGCAAAGTCGGAGATTGAGCCTCAAAGTCTACATCAATCTTGACCAGAGATAAGATCTCTTCCGAGCGACCGCATCAACCTCAGCCAGAGATCAGATCTCTTCCGAGCGCCCATATTAACCTCAGCTGCAGGAGAGGAGATCTCTCCTGAGTCAGCCTCGGCTGTTGGAGATAATATCACCCCTGAAGAGTTCAATCTTCGACCTCGATCGCAGGAGACGAGATCTACTTCAACTTTGGCTGAAGATGAGATCTCTCCCGAGCTTCGATCTGAACCAGCACGGAGCCCAGAAGAGGACGTAGGCAGTCATCTTTTCTGCACTTTCTTTCTTCGAGTTTCAAACTTGGGAGTGGAGAAACTATTATTGGGGATAAACTTTGCTCTTGCCGAAGTCTGATTTGATGCTCAACCTAATGCAACCGATAGCCATGGAAGAGCTTCAGCGGATGGGTCTTAGTCGAACTCCTTCAATCGATCGAACTCCTCAGCAGTCGAGCTTCTTCGAACTTCCAGTGGACGAGCCTTAGCCGAACTCCATCAGCCTTCCGGACTCCTTGGTGGTCGAGCTCCTTCCAAACTTCCTAGCGATTGAGTTTTAGTCGGGTCCCTTCAATCGGCCGAACTCCTCAGCGGTTGAACTTCTCAATAGCCAAACTCCAACTCCCTCTGGACTCCTCCGACAATCGAACTTCTATGGAAGCCAAACTCCTTACGGACTCCTCTAGTAGCCGGGCTTCTATGGAAGCCAAACTCCTTGCAGACTATTAATGGATTCCTATAGACGATCCCACTACTGAACGGTTATACGACAATAATGATTGTCATTTATCAAGACAATACGATCGACATTTATCAAGTCAATAACAATCAGCATTTATCAGGATGGTTACGACAGTCATTAATCAAGACAATTACAACAAGCTTCGTCTATAAAAAAGATCCTCCAGATATGCTTACGCTAGGCTCTTCTCCTTCTCTAAACTCTGTTGAACTCCATACTGAGCACTCCATTTCTGTTGGCCAGAGCTAACTTGACTGTCGGAGGATCCTACTGGAGTCACCCCACCGGCTCCGGATGAAACTTTATTTTGTAGGTCATCGACGGCGACCTCGTTCTCTTCCACTCCAGCACGATCCAGCATCAACCAAATTCTGCACCAACATTTTCGATGCCTATCTTTGGCACTGTAGGCTCGATCATATAAACAAGAATAGGATAAATAGGTTAGTCAAGGAGAATATTCTTGACATCGATGATTGTGAATTATTGAATACCTGTGAGTCATCTCTACTTAGTAAAATGATCAAATTACCTTTTATTGAAAAAGATGAACAGGCCACTGAGCTTCTGGGTCTAGTACATACTGATGTATGTGGATCCATGAACATATATGCTAGAGGTAGGTTCTACTACTTTATTATATTTACTGGCGACCTATCTAGATATGGGTACGTCTATCTTATGAAGAATAAATCTGATTCGTTTGAAATATTCAAACGATATCAAAATGAGATAGAAAAATAACTTGAAAAGTGTATTAAAATTTTTTGATTAGATCGAGGAGGTGAATACCTTTCCAACGAATTTTCGACATATCTAGAGAGAATGGAATTCTCTCACAATGGATTCCTCCTAGAACACCACAGCATAATGATGTATCAGAAGGGAGAAATCTAATATTATTGAACATGGTTCAGTCCATGATGGAATTTGTGAGTCTGTCAATTTTATTATGGGGTTATACATTAGAGACTGCTTGTTATGTTTTGAATGTTGTTCCGAGCAAGTCTGTTGCAAAGACTCCATATGAAATATGAACTGGCTGTAAGCTGATACTCTATCACCTTAGGCTTTGGGGATATCCGACTTATGTCAAACATTTACAGTCAGAAAAGCTTGGACCTAGGTTTGATAAGTGCATATTCGTATGGTATCTCAAGAAAACTAGGGGTTATTACTTTTACCTTGCTGAAGAATAAAATGTGTTCGTCAGTAATAGGACAGTCTTTTTAGAAAAAAAGTTTCTTATGGAAGGAACAGCTACCTCTAATGTTGAGCTTGGTGAAGTTCGACAGATAGAAGAACCGACATATTCTAGTGAACCTGCAAAACTAGATTTGATAAGATCAAACCTAGAGCCCATTGAAGAGGCACTTTTAAGGAGATCCGATAGAGTACCGCATCAAGCGGACAAATACTATGATTTCTTAGTCCAGAATGATGATCTTGTTGAACTCGACGAGAATGACGAGAATCCAATCACCTACATAGATGCTATGCAAAGGTTCGACTCTGATTAGTGGCTGAAAGCCATGAAGTCCGAAATGGAGTCCATGAAAGTCAATAGTGTATGGACACTGGTTGATCCACCTGAAGGGATAAAATCCATTGGATGTAAGTAGATTTTCAAAAGAAAAAGAAGCACAAATGGAAAGGTGGAGACCAATAAAGCCTATCTGGTTACCAAGAAATATCGTCAACATTATGGTATTGACTATGATGAGATATTTTTCTCGATGGTAATGCTCAAGTCCATTCGGATTATACTTGCGATAGCAGCATACCTAGACTATGAGATCTGACAAATGGATGTGAAGACATGTTTTCTAAATGGAGAGCTGGACGAAGAGGTGTATATGATACAGCCCGAGGATTTCACATCCTCAGACGAGTCCAAGGTGTGCAAGCTTCAAAGATACATCTATGGATTGAAGCAGGCACCTCAAAATTGGAATATATATTTTGATAAAGTGATTAGAACGTATGGCTTTATTAAGAATGAAAAAGAACCCTGCATTTATAAATGGGCTAACGATTTTGTAGTTATATTTCTTATATTGTATGTGGATGATATTCTCTTAATCGAGAATGATATTCCTGCACTACAGGGAATAAAGATTTGGTTGTCGTCTTAGTTTTCCATGAAGGACTTAGGAGAAGCTTCCTACATCCTAGGGATGAAGATCTATAGAGATAGATCTAAAAGATTGTTTAGATTGTCCCAATCTATGTACATCGATACTGTGCTAAAAAGGTTCAGCATGAAAAATTTCAAAAAGGGCTATCTCTCGATAGCCCATGAAATTACTCTCTCGAAGAGAGATTGTCCGACAACTCCTCAAGAGAGAGAGCGTATGAGTAGAATACCATATGCTTTGACAGTGGGTTCTATTATGTACGCTATGATGAGTACGAGACCAGACATGGCATACTCACTAGGGATAGTGAGTAGATACTAGTATGATCCGGATGAGCATCACTGAAAGGTTGTAAAGAAAATCCCAAAGTATTTAAGAAATACAAAGGACCAGTGACTCATCTATGAAGATATCGATTTGAAACTTATGGGATATACTGATTTCAATTTTTAGTAAGATCATGATGACAGCAAGAGTGTGTCAGGATATGTATTTATCTTGAACGGTGGAGCGATCTAGTGGAAGAGTTTCAAGAAGTACACTATGGCTGATTCTATATGCGAGATGGAGTATGTCGCGGCATCCGATGCTGCGAAGAAAGCTATGTGGCTACAAAAGTTCGTCGGCAAGCTGGAAGTGGCATCCTCCTTGGATGGTCCGATTCTGCTTTACTGTGACAGTACTGGAGCCATAGCTCAAGCGAAGGAGCTGAAGGCATATCAGCGCACCAAGCATATTCTGCGTTGCTACCACCTTGTACGAAAGATTGTGGAACATGGTGACGTCGACCTTCAGAAGATTGACGAAAAGAAGAACATGGCCGACCCATTTACTAAGGCTCTTGGAATCAAAGAGTTCAACAATCACAAATGGAAGATGGGTATTGGATACTGTTCTAAGTGGCTTTAGTCTAAGTGAAAGTTGTTGGAAATTGTATCTTAAAGTCAATCATCTAAATTATAGATGACTGAGCTAAATATAATTATACTTAAATTATTAATAAATAAAATTATTATTTTATTATTTTCATCACTTTGTGCATCTTTCTGTAGTGAGCTCTTCTGTGATGAACTCCTTAGGACTATTTAAACTCGACAAAAGAGAATTTATCATTTAGTTCTTAAACCAGTTCATGATCAAATGATTCATTGTTATCCAGAACGACAACGTATCGAGTGTAGATCATTGTGTGCCATAAGTGTTGGTTATCCTCTTAGTCAAGAAGTAAGAAAATACTGTTATGGTATGCAGGTAAAGTGTAGGGGTACATTTCACTGAACGTGATCTAACTGCGGAGCTCTCTTCTGCCAAGAGTTGGTCGCAAAGGATATGGCTATATATATCCTTTAGACCTGAGATCACTATAGTGACTTATAAGCAACTCACTGTACTTAGGTACCGGACTATCTGAATTTTTAATTCAGTGATGGAAGGCTACTGGATGCCATCAAGTGCTTGGCTTATCGGTGCATGAGTCAAGATGGGATTGACCCCTCCAAGTGTTGGAATAAGTGTATCGCTGTATTTCAATTTAGCAAATTCTTGGTCATGGTAGTCCATATGATGGACGTTGAATTTTGAAATACAATATGGATGAATTTTTAAATTTGACAGTTAAACCTAGATCATCCTATGAGCATCGAGATCAAGGGGATGAATTATACGGTAACCATATGCCGTAGGTTTGTCAATATTGCATTACGACTATTCGATCTATCTGAACATCAAATACCATTGTTAGATGGTCACATCGATTGGTATAGAAAATTGATTTCTGTGCTACCGACTTAGGATTCGAACCTATGGGGTCACACACAATAGGAGTTCCTACCTGATCTTATGGCTGATATTGAGTTTCGATGATCTAGGACTCCATGGTCAAGAGTTTCACTGGATTGAAACTTTATGACCAAGAGTTTCACTGGATTGAAACTCTGAGTCCTACTTATCTGAGATTCTTTGATCAAGAGTCCTGATGACTTGGGATTTTATGATCAAGAGTCCCACTAGACTGAGACTCTATGATCAAGAGTCCTAATGGACTGAAACTCTGAGTTCTACTCATCTGAGACTCTCTAATCAACAGCCTCACTGATCTGGGACTCTATGATCATGAGTTCGATTCGTTTGGGACACTGGGTTCAAGAGTCCCACTGGTTTGAGACTCTTTAGGAGTTTCATATTGATGGAACTCTGTTGACTAGATATCCATTCGATTGGGACTCTATGTTTATTGAAGGATTAATTAATAATTTGATTGCTAATTAGCTCAATTTGATTGAGTAATGAGGATTTGCTCAGGTCTGATCGAATTGGATTCAATTGGGTTTGACCCGATCAGGTCATGAGATGACCTAATCGCTATGGAAGATTTGACCTTGATTTGATCAGGACCTGTATTTAATTAATTTTTAAGTTGATTAGAATTTTATTGGGTTGGGTTAGGCCTAAATTAGTTGGATTTAACCTGGTCTAATTGGATCTAGATTAATTGGTTTGGTTGAAATCAATTAAGACTAAGTCAAATAAGTTTGAATTTGAACCTTCCTTCTCCCTGCGCCATCCTGCTTTGACTTTTCCACACCCAATCTCACGCACACTTTGGTTTTGCATGAGAATTCTCACACACAGAAGGTATCTGCATCCCCTCCTCTTTCTGTCTTTGATTGGTCCAAGTGTTGGATCAGATTGGATTTAAGTTGAATTTTGAATTCAACTTGAGTTGGTTGGTTTGGTTGAAACTTTCCAACTCCCTCTCATGCTTATCCATTCACCACGCCCCTTGAGAAATGTTACATGATTTTTTTTTTGTGCATTTTTTGAAGGTGGGTGCAGAGAAAGAGAGTCCTTCTATGTGTCAAACATCCAGGGGTAGACGTTGGATAGGGATAAGAAGGTTTTTGAATTTGATGTTGGTTGGAAGGTTGAAACAAGTTTAACCTCCAACCCTTATCTCTTTCCACGTGCCTTTCCCATGATATTTCACGTCAATAAATTATGAGAATTTTTGTCCATGCACAAAAAGGGGTTAGCATTACATGATAAAAGTTTTAGAGTGATTGGGCATTGGTTTTGGGCAAAAAAAAATCCTAGAGTGAAGCTGAGCAGGGTCCTGTAGCACTTTTTTTTTCCTCGTACCTCTCTTCTCTTTTGATTTTCACCTTTAAGGACACTCTTTTTTGATATAATCTAAATAGAGTTTATATATCTAAAAGTCATCTTTCTATAAAAACTTATTTCATAGAAAAACTCCACACAGAGAGGGCATGATAGGCTTTTTAGTGTGTCAGAATTTTTGGATCGAGTGAAACCCTAGATTTGGGTATCTAGGTTCGGGTGGAGAGATCGAGTGCTGCGAGCATTGGATCGCCACCAAACTTTGTACACCTCTTCAGCATCCTCCAATATTTGTGTTCTAATTTTTTGAAGTATCTAAAAAATCAAAAAGAGATGATCGATCTTGATCAGCCATCAAAGGCCCCGACAAGGAGCTAGCACTCCAGTGGGGCTGATTGGGACCACCTTCAATGACTTGGACTTTGCTTCTCTATCCGGACTCACCAAGCTCAATCTCAATACCAACCTCCTCTATGGCTCCCTTCCATCAAACATCTCTGCTCTCTCCAAGCTCACCGCATTAGACCTCAGCAGCAACAACTTCTCTGAATCCATTCCTCCAGAGATGAGATCGGTTAGCTCTCCGAGATGGTCGATCTCCGTCTCTACAACAACAACATCGCTGGGCGGATCCCATATCAGCTGAGCAATCTCCAAAAGGTACGCTACTTTGATCTTGGATCCAATTTCTTGGAGAACGTAGACTACACCAAGTTCACCCCACTGCCTTCCATGACATATCTAAATATATCCATCAATAGTCTGACGGGGAAATTCCCACCATTCATACTCAACTGCACCAATTCGACGCACCTTGACCTCTCGCACAACAACCTGACGGGTAAAATACCTGAATCGTTGTCGACCAATCTAGTTTACCTGGAGTCCTAGAATCTTACCGCCAACTTCTTTAAAGGAGTCGTTCCTGCTTCCCTTGCAAATTTGACGAGGCTTCAAAACCTTCATCTTGGATCGAACAATCTCACGGGGGGGATACCGCCTATCCTCGGCTCCATCTCTGGCCTTCGAATACTCGAACTCTATTACAATTCACTTGGTGGACCGATCCCTTCTTCTCTGGGACAGCTCCGGATGCTCGAGCGCATCGATATCAAAGCAGCAGAATTGAACTCTACCATTCCTCCCGAGCTCGGCCTCTGTACTAATCTCAACTATGTTGAGCTGTCCCTCAATCAACTGACAGGTGGCTTTCCACAATCCTTCTCTGAGCTAACCAAGATGAGTCAGTTCGGGATCTCGAGCAATTTGCCCTTTGGTGAGATCTCCCCGGACTTGTTCACGAATTGGACGGAGCTTATTTCCTTTCAGATACAGAACAACAGTTTCACTGGGCAAATCCCACCGGAGATTGGATCCGTGACGAAACTGCAAGTCGTGTTGCTCTACACAAACAAGCTATCCGGATCCATACCTTCAGAGTTAGGTGATCTTGCCCAGCTAACTTTTCTCGATCTTTCAGAAAACGGACTCATTGGTCCCATATCACCCAAGCTTGGTAATCTGAAACATCTGCTATTACTAAATTTGGGCAGCAATGATCTATCTGGGGAGATCCCTCCAGAGATTGGGTCCGCGACAATGCTGCAAACCCTGTACCTCTTCATGAACAACCTATCAGGCTCCATTCCTTCGGAGTTATGTGATCTTGCCCAGCTCACTAATCTTGATCTTTCAGGAAACGAACTCATTGGTCCGATTCCCGATACAATAACAAGACTTGGACACCTTACTTTCTTGAATTTGGCAAACAACAATTTTTCTGGGATGATTCCGAGATCAATAGATTCCATGTCTTCGCTCCAATCACTGCACTTGAGCAACAACAGTTTCACTGGAGAAATACCTTCTTCATTGAAGAACTGCGAGCGGTTGGTCGTTTTAGACCTCGGGGACAACAAAATCCACGGAAATATTCCAAATTGGATAGGAATGAGGCTTTCATCATTGAGGATCCTCCGTTTAAGTTCGAATACGTTAAGTGGTAGCATTCCTCCCCAGCTATCACTTCTATCTTCGCTTCAGCTCTTAGACGTTGCACACAATAATATCTCGGGAAGTATCCCACAGGGTTTGGGCAATCTTACCGCGATGGCAGAAAGCACTGAAGAAAGAGGAAAAAGAACGAACTCCTTTGACTACAGT
Organism: Cocos nucifera; assembly: GCA_006176705.1. NCBI lineage: Eukaryota > Viridiplantae > Streptophyta > Magnoliopsida > Arecales > Arecaceae > Cocos > Cocos nucifera. Next base: position 14,327 of record QRFJ01002851.1, on the reverse strand, counting down.
GGCAGTATTTCCATAATCTGGAAAGGAGCAGAGACTGTTTTCCAAAGTAGTACGCTTTCGTTAGTGGTGGGAATCGACCTTTCAGGCAATTATCTCGGTCATGAGATCCCTATAGAGTTAACAAATCTATCTGGGCTAGTTTGTCTTAATCTCTCAAGGAATCTTTTGGATGGAAGTATTCCAAACATGATCGGCAACTTGAAAAATCTAGAAGTTCTTGACTTGTCCATGAATCACTTATCGGGTACAATTCCTCAAAGCTGACATTCTTGGATAGCTTGAACTTTTCAAACAACCACTTTTGGGGACGGATACCATCTGGCAATCAACTACAAACACTTGTTGATCCATCCATCTATAGCGGCAATGATGAACTTTGTGGATTTCCATTGACCAAAAGTTGTTCAAGTGACCAAGCATCCAATGTTCAATTGTCCACTGATGATGGTGAGGAAAAAATATGGTTATATCTTAGAATGGGACCAGGATTTGTGGTGGGATTTTGGGGGTTCTTTGGTATTTTATTCTTTAAGAAATCCTTGAGGCTTGCCTATTTCCGATACATTGATCGTATATGTGATAGCTTCTCCAGGATATCAATGAGGAGCATGTAAAGACTGCAGGCAGGCTCTCTCTCCCTTTTTAATATGTAACGTAAGGACTGCAGACTTATTGCTTGTAGATTGACATGTTCATTTCCCATGAGAAATTTGGTATGTTTTATATGAATCTTGCGGCCTTATGTTTCTAACGTAATACTCGTACAGGAAGATGATTACTGGTTCTTCAGTAATCAAATACTATATCAAAATGAGAAGATCGGAATGGAAATCAGAATGGATTGGAATCGGAATTGAAATAACCTAATTCTCTGAAGTGTTTAATTTGTGACCGAAATTAGAATCGAAACTAGAATGAAAATTTGAATCCATAGAAAAGAATGAGGATTGAGTTTTAAGTAGATTGAACCATTTCTATTTCATCCCAGAATTGGAATCGGAATCGGAATCGGAATGGAACTCCCTCTAACCAAGTGGTTGAAATGGAAGTCATCCATTTTCATTCCGATTTTGGACCTTTACTCCCCCCAACCAAGCACCCCTAAAATTATGCAGAAGTTAAAAGGGAAGACAACACACATGTAATACATAATTTTCTTACTAAGTTGTTCTAAAACCAGAGCTTAACTTACTAATACAATACATATAGTTTCTCTCAAAAATGAAAAGGGAGAAAGAGACCACTAGGTCAAATAAAACCATCGAATAGAGACATTTGTCGGGGATGATCAAGGTCATTGAGAAGTGTAAAAGAAATCTGTCACAACGGAGTGTTAGATGGTGGTGTTCAACCATATCAAGAGCCAGATTTGTGGTTGCCGATTAGTTGGCAAAATAATATTTTATATAAGAGCTAGAGATTACCTGTATAAAAGGCTTAAAAGCTCTTAAAGCCATGCTAAGATCAATCGATATAAAATAACAATGATAAATGAAGAATGTTGAGTTGCTCCTCTTGCATATTTATGAATAATTCTCTTACCATATTGCAAGAGATAATTAGTGCAACCCATCGATTTATTGTTCATGAAGTTAACATTTTTTTTTTTTTTTTGATAGAAATGGAAGAAGCATCAGGCTTTCACCAAAATTTATTAAGAACATAGCCATTTACATAAGAGGCGTAGATCCTCTGCGGTACCATGATGCACCGCACAGTGCGATTAATTGCATGCACCATCCATCGTATGATGGACGGCTGCACATGGCCATGCGCGGCAAACATGCTTATGCGCACACCATCCATCGTATGATGGATAGCGTGTGCGGTGCACTTCACCGTGCAGTGCATCGCAGAGGATCCACGCACTTACATAAGAAGTGGGGAGTTTACATAAAGAAAGTTCAGAACACCCAATGCAACTTGTATAAATAGAATCAAGGGAACATAAGAGAAACAAGGGAGAGACATGCAATATTCCTCTTTACAATTGTGAGAAAGGTAGAAGTCTTCTACTTGTTTCAAATGATCTTTTCAATACTCCACTTGCATAGTCAACTCCAGCCTCGAAAGGTGTCACATCCTAAATTTAGTATCCGAATCTATCACATAAGATGACTATAGAGTCCCTAGAGCAAAATCCTAGAAAAAAATGCAAGACCTTAATATCCATTATAACGTCAAATTTTATCAGCACAAATGATCTCGATTCATAATAAAATATTTCATATTAACAAATAACACAACTTGTATAATTTACAAAACTCGGACATTTGATTGATATTGATGATACTCTATCTAAATTTTTTTTTCAATCATACTCTTAACCATAGCCGTACATGTATACTCTGACTCTGAAAAAGAAAAAAAGAAGGTTGTAAGCTAGCTTTACAATCCAGTAAGAATTTTCATACACCAACATCAATATAATAATAAATAAAAAATTATTCATAGTTGTTACTCATATAAATCTCGTGGCACAAGATACCACGATCATAAAAAAATACATTAACAAATACATCATTTTATGTCATAGATCACATCAAATAATTATCTCAAAAATAACATAATCAGTTTTGATTATATTTAGGTACTCAGCTTCTAATATAACCACATTTCCAACCTATAGCGCGGCTTCAATAAAGTGGTTGGCCCTATGAACAACCACAACCATATTTCAAATCTATAGTAGGACACCAATAAAATAACCAGTCCTATGGACCACTGTAACCACATTTCAAATGCATGGTAAGGCTCAAATAAAATGGCTACTCTAAAGGACCATCGGCGCTCAACTTTGAGCTACCACAACTACGTCTCAAGCCCATGGTAAAGCATCAATAAAGTGGCTAGTTTAAAGAACCACAAACTATTTGACTCTAAACTACCACAACCATATTTTAAGTCTATGGCAAAGCATTAGTAAAGTGGTTAGCCTAGAGCATGATAACTAAACATTCAGTCATATAATTCAATTACATAGTTGTTAACTATTATAATTCAAGATCACATTCTCTTACAAAATTTGATGCACGTAATTATCAAAATTCATCTAATCAAAATTAGTAATATATGATACATAACTTTATACAGAACTATACATATTTCATAGATAAGTATATGGCATGCAGCTATCAAATATCATATAGAGCAAAATCACCGATATACAAAAATAGCTTTTAAATAAATAGGTGATCAATATCCAAAAAAAATTATCTTTATTGTTAGTCAAATTTAGATATAATATCTATCAATCCATGCCTAGTATGTCCATCATATAAATTCAATTCATCCTTGATCAATCATTAGCATAAAAAATAATAAATTATAATTAAATTTCTATTTTTAAAGCTCTAATATCCAAATTATTCTAAATTTTAAATTTTGACTCGCTTAATCATGGCTAATTAAATAAGAAAATTCAAAATTTATCTTAATTTAGGGATTAGAGCATAAATTTCTTTGCTCAGCATCTTCTTGTCTAATTGATCACATTCTTATAGCATCCAATCAATATCAAGGAATTATAATGAAAATTTGTGGTGAAATAATTTGAGAGAGCAATGGCACACAAGAAATCAAATAGTAACGTCTAACTGCCTAGGGGATTCGAATCCAAGTAATCGATGGATCATGAACAAGAATCCATGGTGGACAATAGCAACCTTGTGATCCAAGATAGGGTTCACCAAGGCCTACCATCGAATTCCCCAAATCACACTTCCAAAAAAAGTCCTTTGATCTAACAAGAGAGGAGAGTGAAAAGAGAGAAAGGTAGAGAGAGATGAGAGAGAAAGAGAAAGAAGGAGCAAAACAAGAGAAGAGAGAGAAAGAACTCTCTTCTTTTTCTTTTTTTCCTTCTTCACATCAAGGAGCCTTCTCTCCCGCTCCTCCAACATGGAAAGGTCGGTGACGATGAATGATGACCCACGGTAGCACCTAGTCATGGCATCAGCTAGCGATGGTGGTTGTTGCTGGGGTTTGAGTACTCTAAAAGAATAAATAGATAGAACAAAAAACCATACTAATGCTAATACCAGAAGTCTAAAGAAAACACAACAATCGTAAGAACATCAGAATTTAATATAGTTCGGCCAAAGCCTACATCCATATAGGAACGAGAGTAACAAGAAGAGCTTCCACTATAGTAATAGTTTAGAGTATAAAAAGATCTTTCGAACACCATGCTAGGAACACCACTTTTGATACAAGAAAAAAAATTCAGGACTAAACAAACCTCTAGTAGAACCCTCAATGGAATAATTCTAATCCGAGGTTGAGCGAACTTCTTCAATCGACGTTCTTTCAATCCTTTTTTCTTAAACAAAGCACTCTCTAAGCCTCTTTTCTACTCTCTCCCTCTCTTCTTTTGGTAGCTCAAAGCCTCCTCACGGCCTACCTTTATTTCTTCTGTGTTGTCCTGCATCACATAGGGCTTCTGCACATCACACCATTTTTTGCATTCTACATGGCTCTTGGTTTTCACACACTACACACAAAAGCTACGTGAAGCCTTCCTTTAAGTTGGTGGATCCCATATGAGAGGGACCACACCAACAAATCTCTCCCTTCTGACTCATATGGGAGGTTTCACCAAGCCTTAAGCACCCTTGCACTTCATCAGTTCCATCTCTAAAATTGGCTTCATCAACATACCAGAACTATTTTCTTCGGTATCAACTTTTTCTAGCTTTAAGTGCTTCATCTCTAATGCATCTCGAATGCAATGATATCTGACATTGATGTATTTCATCCTTAAATGAAACATTAGATTCTTACCGAGATATTTGCCGTAGACAACATATATCTCTTGCTTTTTGTTGAGATTCTCCAATAATTTCTTTAGCCTCAGCACTTTTTTATCGGCCTATGCTATAGCGACGTATCCCACCTCCATCAATGCCAATGTGATACACTTTTGTAACTTCGATTGCCATGACTAAGGCTGCAAATGGGTCGAATTGACCGATGACTCGACCCAACCCAATCCGCTTGGACCCAATCCGACCCATTTTAAAAGACCCATGGGTTGGGTCATCAGATTTTTAATTAGATTTAAGTGGATATATTTTTTTTAAATTTAATTTTAAAAATAAAATAAATAAATAAATAAAAAGAGAAAAGGACTAGGGTTAGGATTGATCTAACCAAGCAGGATTAGAAGCTTCCTTCTTGTCCTAATCTTTTTGTTTTCTTTGTTTCTTTTTTTCTGCAAAATAAAAAAGAAAAGTTAGTAAGCAATATTTATAGAAAATTGAAAGTTTAAAATTTTATTAATAACTAATTTATAAAAAATTTAAAGAAATCAATAAAAAATAGCATCTAATCCTTTCTCGACAAGGACACCAAAAACTTGGTGCATTTATCAAAATTATTTTGAATTTATTTAAAATAAATCAAAAAAATAAAAATCAAAAATCAAAAATAATCTCTCGCAATGGTGCCAAAAACTTGGTAAGAACGTGATGTTGTTGTTAAGACACCATATTTATCAATTTAATCTAACTTTCTAAAATAATTAAAAATACGTAGATAGTAGTGAGTCTGTCGAATCCACAGGAAAGGTAGTGCTTTAGTTTCGAAATCTTTGATTTTTTGAAAGAAAACAAAAAGAGTTTTGAAATCAAAAGTGAAGTTGGAAAATGAAATGTGAAAATTAAAAGATGCAGAAATTTAAACTTGGTACTAAGATCTACTAGTTAGATCTTAGCATCTACTTGCAATAAAATAAAAAGCAATAATTAAAGTGTAGAATTTAAATTGCAAAAAGAATAAAGAGCACGAAATTAAAAAGCATAAAAATAAATATTGCATTAAAATTTTAGGATTTAAATTTATTAAATTTAATAAAAAAAATAAAATAGCTTGATCTCTGATCTTGGATCGTCATTGGTGGAAAGATAGTGTAGAAGCCCAGCTTTTTCTTTTGGCACTAGTTTCCTCGAAGTAGCCATTAACCCAAAGCCTGACTTCACCCTATACCAAAGCTTCACCTTAATTGAAGATTATGAACTCTGGAGGCCTAGGGTCTTATTTATAAAGCTAGGAGGACTGGGGACTTTTCTTCTAGGTAATGTGGGACAAAGAGCCTTTTTAATCATCAAAATAGGAAAAAATTCGAGTAAAATTTGGATTGAAATAGCTTTAAGATGAATCTAGTGAAGTCTGGTGAAATCTAGCTATTCAATAGGAATCCAATGGATAAAAAATCATCAAAATCGGATGTATATCGATCCAGATTAGGTCGGATTAAATTCTGACCGTTGATCGCATGTTGATGAAAAAAATCTGGCTACTGATCGTGTGTTAGGAGTCCTGATCACTGTCGAGAGCATTGTGGACCATTGGATCTAAGTCAGTGTGAGCGCTACCGTCCGATGGTGATCCGCATGAAGTCTGAAGTTGAATCAAAGTAGATAATTTCCTCCGTCGTTCGATCTTGTTTGCAATCAATCGGATCCATCCGATCGCACCTTTACTGTTCTCATAGACCGCATGAACTGACTGCACCACACACTACAATGAATCAACACCTCATGTCACCGAGTGGAAAGTCCAAAATATCCTATAAGCCATGATAGAATTTTTGTAAATCCTTTAAGGGTCTAGGTCCACCATGTGTCGCTTCATGATTCATCGATTTTTGCTGACCTGGCGGTCCATGCCTAGATCGTGGACCGACTGACGGCTTCCACGGCTGAGTCAGCTAGCATAGCTGGCTTGGCGCACTGGCTTTGTTGGCTTAGCTCGGCGCATTTGGACGTGCCGGCTGATATGGCGCAACATCTTGAGTCGACCGAGCTGTATGTTATTTTTATTTTTATTTTTATTTATTTTATTTCTTTAGAAATTCATATCTTCTCCATTTTAGCTCTGTTTTGCTTGAAACTTATTTTGTTGTGATTAAAAAAATTAACTCTTTCCATTGATAATAAAATTTATTTTTTTATTATTATTTTTAATTATTTTTTAATAAATAAAAATATAAATTTCTTTAAAATATGTATTAATTAATTATTAATTATTAAAAATTAATATAAATTAATTGATAAATTAATATTTTTATTGGTAAATTTATGGTACTTATCAAGCATCAACCAAATTCTGCACCAACTGGATTGGCATTAGAGGAAGGGCACCTGAGCCCTTGTTCTAAAAGAACTGCTCAATCGATCCTACATGCTTTCTCCTTTAAGGGTCATCTCCATTCTCTCCCTTGATCTTAAAATGCCTCCAAGGAAGATGATCATTTGAAGATCCATCATCTCTACTGCCAGATCTGAACTAAATCTGCCTACTTCAATACCATCACTGGCACCATAACCTCCTCCACCAGCAATAATGATGGATCCGGAGCAGTTCAACTTATTGATGCAGTAGGTCAACGATCTCACCAAAATGGTGCAGGCCATGCAATAGCCTCCAGTGATAGTCTGGTTAGAAAACCTCCCATCAGGATATCAAGAACAAGTCCCAAGGAGGCATACTTGGGTCAGCGGATCCATCGCTTCTGGGAAGGAAAAATAGAGAGCAGAGAGGCCCTGTTCCAATCATGACTCTTCTCTAGAAGAGACCTTCCCCATCTGTAGTTGAAAATCCTCTAAGATCCATAATCGAGATTAGGCCCTCAATCAAAAACTTCAAGAAATGGATCGACGGATCGAGGAGCTCCGCCATGCTGTCCCAAGTGACCATTATAACATCTGTACTGACCCTCCTTTCTCCCAAAAAATCATATAGAAATCGATCCCACCGAGCATCAAGCTTCCTTAATTCGAGAGCTATAAGAGGACCACTGATCTGGTTGACCATCTGAAGGCCTTCTAGACTATGATGCTGCTCCATGGTGCACTTGATGCTATTTTATACCGAGCTTTTCCATCTACTTTGAAGGAAGGAGTGAGAAACTGATACTTGATGCTAAAGTTGGGTATGATCTTCTCCTTCAACCAAATAAGCCATCAATTTGTGGCTCATTTTGTCAGCAGCCAACGTCCAAGGCAAGGCTCGAACTCCCTCATCAATATCAAGCAATAGAAATGGTAGACCATCCAAGCTTATGTCAACCACTTCAACGTCGCTGCATTGGAGGTTCGAACTTTAGACCAATCGGTTGCCATGACTGCACTTAAGGATGGCCTTCAGAAGAACGATCTATTGTCCTCCCTAGAGAAGATGTATCCCAAAAATTTTATTGATTTGCTAGCTCAGACTGAAGGTTATGCTCGAGCTGAAGAAGCCTTCAAACTAAAGGATGAGAAAGCCATGAGAGAGCGATAGGCTAGCGAATCTAGCAAGCCTATGGTCGAAGAAAAGTCGAATGAAGTTTGGCCATGCTTGCGGACTCCCTCTAAATGTAAGCAAGCCCAAACTCTCCCTCGGGCTCATCATCAAAGAAGCCCCGATAGAAGGGCGTGGAGAAGTTCTCCCCTAGAAGGTTCCATAATTATGCCCCCCTTAATGCTTTAAAAACTCAAGTACTGATGGAGATCAAGGAGCAGCTACCAAGGTCGGAGAGGATGTACACTCATTCTGGCAAGTGCAATCCAAATAAGTACTATCTTTACCATCATGATAATGGTTATGATATCGAAGAATGCATTCAGCTCCAAGATGAGATCGAGGGCTCATCAGATGAGGTCGGTTGGATCGATTTCTACGATGCTGACCTGAGGCAAGGAATGATCGGCCAAGGGCACTACTGCAATCGGAACCATCGAGAAGGAAGGAGTACCCAGGAGATCGGCCACCCCTTGGCATCATCAAAACCATCTCTGAGGGACTTCGATGGGAGGAGGCCGATGGGTCTAAGGGGCTAGCTAAGAGGAGGAGAACTGAGAAGCCCGTTACTTTCACTAAAGAAGACGTGCAAGGAGTTTATTTCCCATACCGAGACATGGTTGTAATTACTTTAAATATTATCGATTATGATATACGCCACATTCTTATCGGTAATGAAAGTTCGATCGATGTCTTGTATTATGATGCTTTCTCCAAAATGTCTATACCTGATAACCGACTCGGACCAATGAATTCTCCATTGGTCAGCTTCATCAATGATGCAGTATTAGTTGAAGGCATAATAACTTTAAGTGTGGCTGCAGGATGATACCCAAAGCAATCCACTAATGCACTTCAAGCAGTAGTGTTGATCTATTATTTCAAAATGAAGTTTTCAATAAGTTATGAAATTGGAGAGGTTAGAGGAGATCAAGCTTTGGCAAGGCATTGCTATTCAATCATCTTGCAAAAGGGTGAGCAATTTGACCCTTGCCTAATTGATGGGTTGGACGTTCGGGATGACCTAATGGAAGAAAAGGGAGAACCAATGGAAGATCTTATCTCAATTTCTTTAAATGATGGAAATGAAGGGCACATGGTGCAGATCGATTCCAATTTGGGAGCAAGTGTATGAGAGCAGCTCGTCGAATTTCTATGAAGAAATGCAGATGTCTTTGCTTGGGTTCCCACAGACATGCCAGAAATTAATACCGAAGTCATGGAACATCAACTAGCTGTCGATCCAAAATATCGACTAGTGAAAGAAAAGGTGCACAGCCATGCCTCGGAGAGATAGAAGATAATTGTAGAAGAAGTTGATAAGCTCCTCAAGACTGGATTCATTTGAGAAGTCTTCTATCTGAACTGGATTTCTAATGTGGTCCTTATCAAGAAGGCAAATGGAAAGTAGAGAATGTGCATAAATTTCAAGAGTTTGAACAAGGCCTATCCTAAAGATAGATATCTCTTACCTAGAATTGATCAACTGATGGATGCAACTTCGGGCCATGAGCTCCTCACCTTCATGGATGCCTTCTCTGGCTATAACCAAATCCGAATGGCACTTGAGAATGAGGAGAAAACTACTTTTATTACTGACCATGGTCTCTGTTGTTATAGGGTCATGCCTTTTGAACTCAAAAATATAGGAGCAACATACCAGCATCTGATCAACAAGATCTTCAAGGAGCAGATCGGCCGCAACATGGAGGTATATGTGGATGATATACTTATGAAGAGACGAGCTTCAACAGATCATATAGCCAACCTTGAGGAGACCTTCAGTGCCTTTCGAAAGTACAAGATAAAATTGAACCCAACCAAGTGTGCCTTCGGTGTAACTTCGAAGAAGTTTTTGGATTTTATGGTGTCAAGGCATGGGATTGAATCAAATCCAGAGAAGATTTGGGCCATTCAAGAGATGACTTCTCCAAAATTGATCAAAAAAGTTTAGTGCCTAATTGAAAACGTGGCAGCCCTGAACCACTTTATCTTGAGGTCGGTCGAGCGATGTATGCCCTTCTTCAAGTTCTCAAATAGCCGAAGAACTGCTGCTAGAATGCTGAATGGCAATAATCATTTAAAGAACTCAAGAGCTACCTCAGCTTGCCTCCCTTATTGGCCAAGCCTGAATCAGGAGAAGGATTATTTTTGTATTTGGCGGTCTCCTCAGTGGCCCTTGCAGCAGTCCTAGTCAAGAAGGAGGTGAAAGCATAGCGGCCGATCTACTACATAACTCGAGTCTTGAGGGATGCTGAGACTAGGTATACTAAGTTAGAAAAACTAACTTATGTTCTACTAATTGCAACCTGGAGACTCCGACCTTACTTCCAGTAGCACACCATAACCCTTCTCATTGATCAACCAATCAAGGTAGTTCTTCATTGAGCAGAGGCCTCTAGAAGAGTTGTGAAATGGGTAATTAAACTTACAAAATTTGACATCAACTTCCAACCTCAGCCATCATTCAAAGCTTAAATACTAGCAGATCTTATGATAGAATGCACTATCCCGGATGAGGCCAAACTTGAACAAAATGAAGTCAGCGATCCATGGCTATAGCTAGGCTCCTCTGAAGAAAAGGCCAATCTTCTTAGAGGCTTCTGGGCCCTGTATGTCAACGGCTCATCCAATGCTTCAGGCATAGGTACTGGATTGACCTGGTGAACTCGGAGGGAGTCATTGCCAAATACGTGCTGCGCTTCAAATTTTTCACAATGAATAATGGGGTCGAATATAAAGCTCTGATAGTAGGACTAAGGATAGCCAAGAAATTGAAAGCGGACCTTCTCCAAGTGTACAATGATTCCTAAGTGGTAGTCAAACAAGTTAGTGGCAGTTATGAAGCTGAGGAAAAAAGTATGAGAAAGTATCTTGAGAAAGTAAAGAATTTGATTCCGGCCTTCAAGAGTTTCAGCATCCCATGGATTCTGAGAGCGAAAAATATCAGAGCCGACCTTCTTTCTAAATTGGCCACACTGACTCCAACCGAACTGCCTAAGGAGGTTTTCTTCGAAGTCCTGAAATGTCCGAGTTTGAAAGAACCATAGTCTATGATGCATGTTGAGCATGAGTCGAGTTGGATTGATCCATTGGTCACTTACCTCAAAGATGGGGTCCTACCTCATGATCTGAAAGAAGTCCAACAATTAAGAAATCAGGCCCCTCGGTATGTTCTTTATGGGGGTAAATTTACAAAGGGTCATATTCACTACCACTTTTAAGATTCCTTCGAGGCCGATTTTGAAGGGAAATCCTGATTTCCCGGTCCAGGTTCGTCCAGATCTGATTAGATCAAGAGATATATTTCAAAAATTTTCTCTTGATCTCAATCAGATCTTGATATATTTCAGATCTGATTCTTATTATTTTAATAAATAAAATAAAAATAAGATAAATTAAATCAAATTTAATTTACCTGATTTGGGTAATCCTATTACCCTGTAGATGATCCTGATTGCAGCGGAAGGTTCTGGATCTTAGCCACGCAAGCGCCTGGCCTCTACCGGTATCCACTCGGGTTGGATCTGGAGATCCTCTTCTTCTCTATCACACCTCCAAAAATCAGATCTGGATCTGATCTGGAGGATCTTCAAAACTCTTTTGAAGATCTGCAGTCGTCCTTTTGCAGCAGCGCAGCCTTCTTGCTTTTGATCGCCTTTCCTTGATCTGAATCGCACCAAACTAAGTCCAAAACACCTTTTGGACGTGGAGAGCAAGAGGAGAAGAGACTATGGCATGGAGAAGGAGGGGAGAGGCAGCCTTGGGGCGTATCTAATAGCATTAGAATTAGGGTTGGGCGCAGGGTCTTATTTATAGACCTCTTGTGATCCAACTCCTCTTCCTCTCAACCAATCACAACCCTTTGTGAAATCAGATCTAAATCTGATTGGTTGGAATAGAGACCCCTGGATTCCTCCTTAGAGGGCGCCTAAGACCAGTCAAACTGGATTCTTAGTAGAACTCTAATTGGAATCCAAAAAGGGAGGTGGAGTCCTTGTCCAACAAGGACTCCTAGGCGCCTCCTACTTGGGCTCACGCCACCCTTGGCGTGCGCCCTTCTCCTTGCCAGGTTCTGGCAGGGGGACAAGCCCCCACCAGCTCTCCAATAGGTGCATGACATGTGGTCAAAAGTCAAAGGGTGAATGGTCAACGTTTGACCAGTCAAAGGTAGACTTTTGACCAAAGTCAAAGAACAAGAAATGGCAGGTGACCAAAAATGGCAGGTAATGTCTTACAAATAAGACAACCTTATTCTGACTTGGACAACCTCCAGTCAGACCATATGAAGGCCTCTGATTGAGCACAAACTCCTTTGGCTCAGTCAGGACAACTTATTTATGATAGTAAAAGAAGAACGTTAGGTTCAATCGAGTGCTAGCACGATTTCCTTGAACCTAATTGAATCTCATTCAGATCAATTGAACTAGATCAGTTCAATTGATGATCACCAGATTCAAACCCTTGTTTGTGTGACCCAGTTAGGTTCAGTTCTGTATGGTAATGGGATATGTCATGATCTCTATCATAGACATCATCGAAACTCCTTTCGATGGATCAGAACTCTTCTGATTCGAACAGCTAGAATGATCGATCATCTAAATCATTCTAATTGCTCCCAAAATCCACCAGTGACACCTAGCAGTATATGGTGGCAACCCATCAGAGCTGAATGCGAACCTCTTGGTGCAGCTACCTGTGTGATTAAGTTCTTCTATCTTGAGCCCCGATCAGATTAGGGTTAAGGTGAACTCGTCAAACCCTAGTCTCTGTCATATGATGTAATCATTCGATTCGAGTCCAATGTGAAAATCTAAATAGAAACTCTTTCTATTATTTCACTTCAAATTTTTCACAATGAATAATGGGGTCGAATATAAAGCTCTGATAGTAGGACTAAGGATAGCCAAGAAATTGAAAGCGGACCTTCTCCAAGTGTACAATGATTCCCAAGTGGTAGTCAAACAAGTTAGTGGCAGTTATGAAGCTGAGGAAAAAAGTATGAGAAAGTATCTTGAGAAAGTAAAGAATTTGATTCCGGCCTTCAAGAGTTTCAGCATCCCATGGATTCTGAGAGCGAAAAATATCAGAGCCGACCTTCTTTCTAAATTGGCCACACTGACTCCAACCGAACTGCCTAAGGAGGTTTTCTTCGAAGTCCTGAAATGTCCGAGTTTGAAAGAACCATAGTCTATGATGCATGTTGAGCATGAGTCGAGTTGGATTGATCCATTGGTCACTTACCTCAAAGATGGGGTCCTACCTCATGATCTGAAAGAAGTCCAACAATTAAGAAATCAGGCCCCTCGGTATGTTCTTTATGGGGGTAAATTTACAAAGGGTCATATTCACTACCACTTTTAAGATTCCTTCGAGGCCGATTTTGAAGGGAAATCCTGATTTCCCGGTCCAGGTTCGTCCAGATCTGATTAGATCAAGAGATATATTTCAAAAATTTTCTCTTGATCTCAATCAGATCTTGATATATTTCAGATCTGATTCTTATTATTTTAATAAATAAAATAAAACAAGATAAATTAAATCAAATTTAATTTACCTGATTTGGGTAATCCTATTACCCTGTAGATGATCCTGATTGCAGCGGAAGGTTCTGGATCTTAGCCACGCAAGCGCCTGGCCTCTATCGGTATCCACTCAGGTTGGATCTGGAGAACCTCTTCTTCTCTATCACACCTCCAAAAATCAGATCTGGATCTGATCTGGAGGATCTTCAAAACTCTTTTGAAGATCTGCAGTCGTCCTTTTGCAGCAGCGCAGCCTTCTTGCTTTTGATCGCCTTTCCTTGATCTGAATCACACCAAACTAAGTCCAAAACACCTTTTGGACGTGGAGAGCAAGAGGAGAAGAGACTATGGCATGGAGAAGGAGGGGAGAGGCAGCCTTGGGGCGTATCTAATAGCATTAGAATTAGGGTTGGGCGCAAGGGTCTTATTTATAGACCTCTTGTGATCCAACTCCTCTTCCTCTCAACCAATCACAACCCTTTGTGAAATCAGATCTAAATCTGATTGGTTGGAATAGAGACC